>KE371907.1:418304-429519 GCA_000418225.1 Zizania latifolia
GCTGTCACCGTCGTTGCTCCAGCCATCATCGCCGCCGCCATCATCGTTGCCGCCATCGTCGCCGTCGGTGCCATCGCCATCGTCGCCATCGTCATCGCCGCAGTCGTTGTTGCCGGTGCTATCGCCACTGCCGCTGCCACCGATGTCCTACCGAGGAGTGCTATCGACGGCGACATCTGGCATTGCGTTGACGCCAGCAGCAACGGTATCTGAACGGACGGAGTCTTGCTTCACCAAGATCCTAGCCCAGATGGCGTCATCTTCGGCCTAGAGGACCCTAGCATCCTCCGAATCCTCCTAGGCTTGCATGACTTACGCAATGTACGAGTCGTTCGTGGTCATCGAGAAGTCCTCGGGCGTCCATGACCATGAAGATGATGTAGAGCGAGATGACATGACTAAACATAAAAACAAAACATAAAATGAATAAAATAAAGGGCTAAAGACAAATAACATGACCAAGGCGAAAGCGGACTTATCGAAGCGAAAGAACAACGGATGGCCAGTCGGCAAAGAAGAAGATGGTGTGAAAGTAGTACATGAAACAACAGAGTAGATGGACCTCCTTATATAGTTATGTCTTTAGTACCGATTGTGAATATAAACCGATACTAAAATACGATGAGCTCAGATCCCAAAGAGACGCATGCGCGAAACTTTTACCTCTTAGTACCGGTTGACATTATAAACCGGTACTAAATTTGGATGGGCACGGCTAACGAGGAGACGCACGCCATATTTTGGCCAACTGCTCTATTATTTGTACCAGCTTACTACTGAAATCGGTACTAAAGTTCAACGTGTGTTCTAGGGAGAGACGAGCGTGAAATCTTAGTACAGAGGCTAACGACTGTAGCGATCATCACCGTATAAAGTTTTTGGATTTCCTTTTCTGAAGTAAAATTTGTTTACACAGTAGAGCACAAGGTGAACAAAGAAAAAAACTGATCAGAGACTAGTTCATCTCATACACCGCATTTCACAGAATAAGAAACTTCATTTAGTTAAATACTGCTCCACTTTATTCAAACATAGTGGCTAGTACTGCTCCCATTGTTAGTATCGTAAGGTCCCCTTCTACTATGTGGACTCGGTAATAAAATTCAGATCACCCCTTACCTAGGTAGAAGGTGACTCCATATTTTTCAACCTCAATCATATTGGTGTAGCCATCTCTTGTTGATATCTCAAGAGTGTCACCCTCGTGAATGTTATGGAGATTGACAAAACCTTTTAGTAGAAACTAGAACAGTGACATAACATCATATTAGTTTGTTATGATTTTGTTATCACATAAATAAAAAATATAATGTATATACATACGATGTAAAGCCTTTGCCAATAACCGATTTTTAGAAGGCAATCCTTCGGCTCATAAGCCAGCACCTAAAATAGGCAATTGTGTCAAACCAATTTCACTTGAGATTATACAAAAGTTAACGAACTAATCCATATTGCATATTCATCTGTATTATATCACTTGTATTTATAAATTAAACTATGATGTATTGCATAACCGGTACTAAAGATGCAGTATTTTCATTACATATTTGAGTGGGGACGTACAGATCAACCGACGCAGAAATGGAAATCACATGTGCATTGCAGTACTAAGATTATTAACAGGGATTACTACATCTATAAATAGTATTTATAGTACAGATCGGCCAAATAATTAACATCTCATAATACAGTGTTCAATCAACCCTAAAATGACGAAAAAAGAAGGAAAACAACGTACCCTAGGGGCAGCGGGCCTACTGCTGAAAGCACGATGCCCGGAGGCACCACTTGGAAGGCTTGCCATGTCGTTGGCGCCCGATCTGAATCACCGATGAGCGATTAGCTGAGCTAAACCCTAAACTCTGAACTGGTCGGATGGGTGGAAGAAGAACTAAAGAACAGAGGCTGAAATATGGAACAGGGGATTTTTGGGATATCGGATACATTAGGAGAAAGATTTAGTACTGATTCGGGATACCCACTAGTGCTAAAGTTATTAGCACTGGTTGGTGTGCCGATCCAGTACTAATGCGTGGGCTTTTAGTACTGGTTGGGTACCCCGACCGATACTGATAAGTTTAGTACCAGACGGTCTCCTGACTCGATACTAAAACTCTTTATTAGTATCGGTTGCGGCTACCCACGATGTTCTCTCTCTTTTCTGACCGTTGCAGATGACTTTCGATACCGACTCCAGTTAAAATGGATACTAAAATGGGTGGACGAAAGTTCGGCTTCTCTGGTAGTGAAAGGACATAAGCAAATCAGTCGTACGAATTGAACCGCAAATACATTGCTTCTTAGTTCTTACACTCTAGCTGGACTATTATCATGTTCTCACTCTCGGTGACTGAAATCGAAGGTAAGAAATTAAAAATGAATAGTTGTTGAGTAGGAGTAATAACTAACATATACATCTCAGCTCACTGGCCATCCACATGGGCTCTCCGGCCGCTTGGTGCTGTACTTACAGTCTCACACAGTGGGTTTTTTTGTCAGTTCAGTCAGCATACGGCAGCGACAACATGTGAGGGATACATACTCTGAACTAAAGCGATGCACTGAAACAATTATTCATGTGCTGATCGATCTTCATTTGTGACACTGTATTCTGTACTAGATCTAGCTACCTCATACATGCATATATGCATGCCTGATAAGAACAAAAGGCAGCTAAACTAGCTAAATGCACCTGCAGATTAGCCAAATCTTAAATTTTTGCTCTATATAAGTCCACATCACGATCATGCATGCATTAATATGATCCGCCGGTGTGTATGCAATGTACTATTAATTCCAGACACGCGGCTCTTAAACACATCTGAGTTGGTATAGTTATCGGATTAAAATCAAATTCAGGAATTTGAAATAACCTTCGCACACACTAATAACTAGCTAAATCCGTCCTTGTCACAGTAGATGCTATCGGGAAATGAATGTTTCCAATGGCCAGAAACTGCCAGATCAATTACTAACTCCATTTTTCTGCAGGCATTATATGTTGGTCAAGGGTTTATCCGATCCTGAACGAAAAAGTGTTAGAATTAAATTGACATGTGAGACTTTGTAAAAGAAACGGTATGTGATGAGACATGAACCGGAAACGAAAACACAAATTAAGAATCCTTGATGCAACAAGCAATTAAGCAGTAACCTAGTTAACGGCAACCGGAAATTAAGGCAAGTTGAAGGCAATATTCCTAGGACAGAGCATTTACAGACGGCAAGTATAGTACTGCTACTACGAGCATGCAGGTTCCATATGTAAAAAAGCTTCTGATCAGTCATCAGTGTACCTAACAATCCATGCACGAATGTCCCCCCTGAATACTGCAATCACACAAATCAGAAGTCCCATAGCCCAGATGACAAGTGAAGTGACATTAACGTACATGAAAGCACAAGAAATAACGCGCGGCGAAGGAAATCAAGCAAACGGAAAGAGGAAACTAATGGAAAATGCTAGCTTCATAGCTTCAGGGACAGGTCAATAATCTCGTCGGCGCGCTCCCCGCTGCCCCTCGCGCCGGACGACGGGGCCACGGCGCCACCGGCCGAACCATGCAGCAGGCGATGGTGGCGCTCATCGTGCGCCGCCCTGTTCCCTCCTCCCCACAAGCCGGCGGCGTCGAGATGGGCCGCGCGCGGAGGCGCGCTTATCTCGCCGACGAGCGCCGCCCTGCTGCCACCTGATGCTTGGTCGGCCGCAGCCGCCGCCGCCGCCGCCAGCGACGCGGCGGCCTCCCTGCCCCGCCTGGCGAGGTTGCGCTGCAGCTTGTGCGCGTTCTGGTGGCCGCCGAGCGCCTGCGAGCTCCGGAACTTCCTGGGGCAGTAGCAGCACGAGAAGAGCGCCTGGAACCTCGGTGGCGACGGCTGCAGAGCCAGGCTCAGGTTGAGCCCCTCCTCCGCCGCGGCGTCCTCCATCCCAAACTCCATGGTGCCCACGAGCTACCAAGCTACGAGTAACCGGGAGCTAGCCGAGCTGAGGCTGAGCAAGAGAGCCTGGAAATGAACAGGGGGGCAGGAGGAGGAGGAGGAGGAAGGAGAGCGCCATGATATTATGGCGCGTGCGAGCGCGACCTGTGTAGTACTACGTGGGGCTGCCCCTGTCGGGAAACTCAACAGTTACATCCACATCACACACTGACACACACTCGCAGTAAAGCTCCCAAGGTTAACCATATCTCCTAGCTAGCTAAAGGCGACGGCGACGACGTACGGCGGCGAGCTCTAGCCTCTAGCTAGCTAGCTTGCGATCCATGGCTCAGGGCCGGGCTAGCATCTGCATCGATCTATCCGCAGCATGCATGCATGCAGCTAGGATGCATGTTTGATTCGCGGGGCGCCTTATCTTCTCTTCTCTTTCCTGCAGGCCTGGCAGCTAGCTAGCTACTCTACGTGTCGCGTCGACGCGGATGTGTATGTGCATGGCATGCCACTGTGCGCGCGCTCCGCTGCAGCTCGCACGTCGAGTCGATCGAGCCGGGCGCCTAGGCCAGACAACAAGCTAGAGCACAGGCGATCGATCGACGGATATGATGCATCATGCGAGTGTGAGACTGTGAGGGACATGTTGTGAAAAAGTTTACGATTATACAGTTGGTAAGTATTTATGGAAATTGTTTCTTAACTTCTGATATTAGTTTATTTTTAGATTATAACTGTATTTAATTAGTTTCACAATTTGAGAGTCTATTTGGGAGGAGATTCTAGGAACTGTAGCTATTCTTATAATATGAAACTTTCTAAATAATCTAGATTTTTATTTTAAATTATAAAAATCAATAATTATAGAATCTAGAAATAAACTAATATCCAGATAAATATTAACTTCTTTAAATTTTTACCAACTAGATACTCACGAGATATTTTCTAAAATCTAAAACTCCTTTAAGCAAGAAAATAATCTACAATATTTAAGAGGACTACAAATTCTAGGAGTACTTCACATGCGAGAATCTCCCCAAATAGGATGAGTCCTACTCTAAGAATTGGAAGCTAAGGCGGGCACTGCGAAATTGGAACCTTGCTATCCCTGGCCGTGAACACATGCGTGCATGCGCCCCTATCGCTTAGCTGGCGGCCCGTCGATGTGTTGTGACAACGATCGACTGACTGAGAGTGACGGGTGACTTGAAGCTAGCATGTCGAGATCTGGAACAGATCAGGCAGTCGAACAGCCACTTGTGATCTCGATCGATCAGGGCAATCCATGGAACATGTGGCTTGGTAATATACTGTCTAAATCCAAATCATTCATGAGCAACCACTAGTTCACTCAAAGGCTTCAAGTAGATGGAGAAGGACATCCAATTGACTTATACTTGACACTTCCTTTCAATTGAAGGCTTCTCGATCTTAATCTTAAAATATGAAATAGAAGTGGGCTACAATTTGGATTCGAACTCAGTCGAGACCTCTAGTTCTAATACTAGAGTGAATCGAATGCAATAGACAATTCATCAAAAAGCTTAATTAAACTAACAGAGAAATAGAGAAATGTAGTCAATTCATTTATACTTCAAAACAAATAAGTAGTCGTTTAGAGATTGGAACGACATACACGATGTATATATTCAGTGTGTTTACTGCCTCTAGACCAAGAACATGTTGCTCAAGATTGAATATCCGCAGTTAAACCACATTAATTTTGAGCGAATTAAGATTGTACATAATTAATTAATTAAACAAGTTTGGATATATGGAAACGGCGTGAGTACATTTGATACAAGTGATGAAAATATTTAGAAATCTCTGTTTCTAGCTACAACATTATATTCAACTCTTTTGTAAGCCTAGAAATTAATCCTGAATTATGAAACTAGACATTTAACACCTGCGAACTCTTAAAACAGATTTTGAGATCGTATCATCCAATTAATGAAGCTATATAGACATGCATGCATGTGTGAATCTGGATGCCACCACTACCACAGAACCACTTAAAAATAGTGCCATATCAGTACCGCTTATCTTCAAGCTAACACTAAAACTGTATCACTGCCGATTTAAAAAATGGAAGCCGTTAGATTTTTCGAACTTGAATAGAACCAGCACTGTTACGCCACTTTCAATGTCGGTTCCGTTTACGAACCGGCACTAATACATCAGTGTCGGCTTGTCACATGAACCGGCACTGAAAGTGGCGAAACATTGATGGTTCATGGCACGAACCGACACTGATGTATCAGTGTCGGTTCATAAATGGAACCGGCATTATTATGGCACTATAAATCTTTCCCACGCTACAACAATTTGTATTTTATTTGATCAACAGTTTACGGTTTAGGGTTTACCATTTTTTAAGAACAAATAATAAATGTTAAAAATACAAAGGTTTGTCTTTTTTAACAATAAATAATAAATTTTAAAACAAAAAGTTAGCAGGTATTAATAATAAGTTGTATGAAAATTTGATTAACGGTTTACGCTCTATGGTTTACGATTTATAGTTTAGGGTTTACGGTTTAGGGTTAGGGTTTAGAGTTTAGGGTTGTGGATTTATGGGTTACGGCTTAGGGTTTACGGTTTACGGTTTAGGATTTACGGTTTACGGTTTATGGTTTATTGTTTATGGGTTACGGTTTAGGGCTTACGGTTTATGGTTTATGGTTTAGGGTTTAGGGTTCACGGTTTACGGTTTACGGTTTAGGGTTACGGTTTAGGGTTATGGTTTAAGGTTTAGGGTTTATGGTTTATGGGTTACGATTTAGGGTTTGCGGTTTATAGATGTTAAAATACAAAGGTAGCCTTTTTTAATAATAAATAATAAATCTTAAAACAAAAATGTTAGCTATTTTTAATAACAAATAATAAATGTTAAAATATAAAACTTAATTTCTGGTGCAAGCTTGCTTGTATACATGACGATCCTTGCTGCAAAGATTTGTTTAGGGTTACGGTTTAAGGTTTAGAGTTTAGAGTTTGCGGTTTAAGGTTTAGGGTTTAGTGTTTACGGTTTTTGGTTTGGGGTTTAGGGTTACGGTTTACGGTTTTCTACGTTAATAATAAATAATAAATTTTAAAACAAAAATGGTAGCCTTTTTTAATAACAAAGAATAAATGTTTAAATACAAAGGTAGCCTTTTTTAATAATAAATAATAAATTTTAAAACAAAAATGGTAGCCTTTTTTAATAACAAATAATAAATGTTAAAATAAAAATATTAGGCTTTTTTAAGAACAAATAATAAATGTTAAAATACAAAGGTAGCCTTTTTTAATAACAAATAATAAATGTTAAAATACAAAGGTAGCCTTTTTTAATTATAAATAAAAAATTTTAAAACAAAAATGTAGCATGTATTAATAATAAGTTTGAAAATATATTTCAGTGCCAAGTTCTAAATATAATCGGCACTGATAGCACTATTAGGGCCGGTTGTATATAGAACCAACACTGTTAAAACTATCAGTGTTGGTTCTATATACAACTGACACTGATAGGGACACATCAGTGCTGGTTCTATATAGAACCGACACTAATAGGGAACTATCAGTGCCGGTTATGCTATAGAACCGACACTGATGTGTGTTCCTATATAAGATCCGGGGACATAGCCATTTTTTCCTTCATCCGCACTTGTCTCCTCCCATAGTCGCCATCTTCGCTGTCTCCGCTGACGCCGACCTAGCCTCCATTGACTCCTCCCATCCGCTCGCCTTCACTGACGCCGCATCCGACCGTCTGTTCACCTTCACCGATGCTGACTCCACTCGTCCGTTCGCCTTCGCCACCAACTCCTATCCACAAGTGGTTAGCGTCCTTCCGGTGTTTGTGCTCCATCTAGGGTTTTCATATGACAGTGTATGTTACAATGTAATCGGCAAAATCCCGCGCGGGGAAGGCTAAATTGTTTGAGGGAATCCCTTAATGGATCAATTGTCCAGTATTGCATTTCCTCACCTTTTTTCATTTCAATTTATTAGGAAATACGGGTAGAATCTCTGCAAGTGGATTATTTGGATTAATCTCTATGTGTATATAATACATAAATGTGGCTCTGGTCTCTTGAAAAAGATATGGCTGAAATGATCAAGTGTATATACCTTGGCTTGTAATTTTTGTATATAATTTTTTAGTATACTTCTGAAATGATCAAATGTATGTACCTTGTCATGCATCAAGTGTATGTATATGTTTAAGTATACATTTGATAGAGTGTATGTAAATAATGTGATGTGCAGGTGTATGTTTGAGTCTACTTTCGATGGAGTGTATGCATTTAACAATATTTAGTTTTGTTTATTAGGGTTTACACAAGTATTATTATATTTTTTTCATCGTTTTTCAAATATAACATGAATTAGGGACATGGCAAGCCTCCCAAGTGATCAGCAGGGCACTTTCGCTGGACAGCGTGCTTCCAGCAGTAGGGGGTTCCCAAGTGATCAACCGACTTATGTTCCAAATAGTTGCCTCCTGAAAATCAATCATCGTTTCATCGGGTGTCACCAAGTTTATACATTGTACATTGTATATTCTATTTATGTGGTAATAAAACTAACAAACTGATGCGATATTATCTTACTGTTGTAGATTCTAAAAAAATCCTTTGCCGATAACAATAACATTCACGCTGGTGACACCATTAAGATATCAACAAAAGATAGGTGGACCAATATGGTTGAGATAGGTTATGCCTCTACAAAGGGTGGGATGAATTTAGTGACCGAGTCTGCCTAGTAGAAGGGGACTATGTGAGACTAACAATGAGACCCTCATTGTCTGTTATAGCTACTATTTACAATAATTTTGGTAACGAGAAGACCATGATAAAAGTGGAGGACAGCAATAATGGTATCTATGGCAAACACACATGACGTACTAGATATGCATATTTTGTTAATGTAATTAAAGTGGTTTTTTATAATTGTAGGTGAGGGTCCTAGCAATGCTGTGAAGAAGGGGAAGCAGATAGCCAGTGAGGGAGACACTGAGCAAATGGACCAACTGAAGAACATCTATTATTTTAGAAATCATACAGATGTGACTAAAGAAAGGAGGGCTCTCCTACAAGACATCTCGGCGGTTCTATCTTCCCTGACTCACCTATATGTATACACAATCAATCCCTCGATCGTCAACAATAAGTCGGTGGTAAGCACTTTGCACATGTCATAATTGTAAACATATATATATTTGCACTTGCCTCGTCTAACTAGCTACCAACATATTTTATTCATAACAGTATTTTTTATGGCAGTATTGTGAGAAGTACATCACACCTCACCTACACCAATAGACCTCGTAGATCCAAGTGACAGCAGCAGGAAGCACAACAGTCCCAGTTGCAGTGCATAAATCAATAGATGGACGGTGCTACTTGATGACTGATTTTGGTCAATTTCTACGAGCCAACGATTTAGTTGTCGGCATAGTATGCGCTTTTCATTTCCACATCAACAATGGTGCACTGGAGGCAATTATTTATGTAATTTAGCTTGTGCTTGAGTTTGTAAGAACATTGTGACATTTGAAACTTATGAAAACATTTATATAAATATATTCTGATATTTTAAGTTAATATATATCATATTAATTTGATTTGAGATATTCCACGTACTATGATGTAAGCTATGCAAATGAATTTAGCAAATATATGCATTTGGATATAGAGTTAATATAGTGTGGTTTATATATAAAAAATAGTATGAAATACACAACAGTGCCGGTTCGTGCTCCAAACTGGTATTGAAAACACCTATCAGTGCCAGTTATATTATTGAACCGGCACTGATACGTGCATATCAGTGCCGGTTCGGTTCTGAAACCGACACTGATATGTGTTTTTGGTGCCGGTTTTAGAACCGCCACTAATAGCTGTTGACTATCAGTTCTGGCTAACCAGTGGCCGTTCAGAACCTGCCACTGATAGCCATTTTGACCCGACACTGATATATGTTCCTGTAGCAGTGCGCTTATCACATTGCGCGAATGGTTTTCTAAGAGTTCAAGGTTGTAAGATATTTTTCCAAAATATCTTTATGATTGAAAGTGCATCTTGTAGGATCGAAACTAGTGACCAGAGGGGGGTGAATGGGCGCAAAATAAAACAAAAAGAATAAACAAAAATCCCTCAAACTCCTGTATAAAACTCGCAAGTGATGGATGAGACTCAGCGCAAGGCTGTGCTAGAGTATTCACTTGACGCAAGTTGATACAAAAACTCCACCAACGACCACTTCAGAACACAGCGACTAAACATGAACACAAGTAGCGATTAGAGGCATTCAAGAGAGATAAACAAACGTTCAAAACCAAATAGAGACACTCAATCTACTTTTTCGCCAACAATCGAGTACTTGTATAATGGCTAGTGCATCTCAGAAATTCTTAGGCAAATAAACATACACTCGACATACACTAGAACACACAGGAAAATATTCATAGTGCAATCAAATAATTAAGTGCATGTAAGCATTTAATCGAACACCTAAAATGCAGTACTAAACCCTTGAAGACATTTCAGCGAATACGTTATGGGCAAGAAGTTTATACTAAAAACTTGGTGCAGATCTTCACCGGAGAGAGATCGGAGTCATCGTGGATGTTGTTGCTGTTCTTCCCGTGCAAGTCACCTGCCTCCCTTCGAAGGACTTCTCTTCTCTCTTCCGTTGACAATCACTCATCATCCCCATGGTATTCGCCATGGCTCCTCAATCTTCCCCTTGATGAGTGCATTGTCAACACCACCTTCTCTTTACTTGGGTAACCTAAAAATAAATGTGGAAACACGAAAACAAAGCACGAGAAAAATAGAAGGAAATAAAAAGAAAGGAAAAGAAAAATTCAACCAATGACCACAAGCCAAACAAAAGCTAGAAAAGGTCATTACGGTCAAATATAAAAGAAATCAACAAAGATTTCAAAAGAAAAATTCATAAGAGTGCAAGCTCTCAAAGAATCAACAAGGAGAAATGAAATTAAATCGGGGCCCGGAACTTTCGGTTCAACCGGAACTTCCGGTCGCTCCAGAAAAGCCACAACTTCCGGTCCAACCGGAACTTCCGGTTGCTCCAGAATTCCCAGAATTCTCCAGTACCCGGAACTTCTGGTCCAGCCGGAACTTCCGGTTACCATTCAGGGAGACAAACCAAAATTTTCACTTTAAACTCACAAATCTCTCCCCCTTGTTGACAAATGAACTCATCAAGTGAAACAGCTCACAAGCACTCACAGAACAAATTCACTCCCCTTGGGAAACAGCTC
>KE371907.1:451339-462788 GCA_000418225.1 Zizania latifolia
CGCCTCGTGCTAGCCGCCACCGCCCCTTGCTGCGCCGAAGAGAGAAGGGGAGGGAGAAAGGACCAGCCGCCGGCTAGGGTTGGGAAAAGGGAGGAGGCTTGTGGAAGAAGGGAGAGAGGAAAGGGAAAAGGGTGGGAGGAAGAAGAAACACCCCAAAGATGAAAAGTGAATTTTCAAATTAACTCAAAATCCTCAAGTTTACAAGGTGGGTTTAACCCCCTTATATAGCCCAAGTGGACCAAGGAAATGACACAAATTATGTAGCATTATCCACAGCCAAAACCGAATATGTAGCAGCTGATAGTTGTTGTGCTCAACTCCTTTGGATGAAACAAATCTTGGAAGAGTTTGAGCACAACATCTCTAAGATCCCTTTATTGTGTGACAATGAGAGCGCCATCAAAATAGCCAATAACCCAGTTCAACACTTAAGAACCAAACACATAGATATTCGCCATCATTTCTTGAGACCATGAAACCAAGGGAGATATAACCCTAATCCATGTGAGAACAGATAAACAACTCACCGATATTTTCACCAAACACTTAGATGAGCATCGGTTTTATAAGTTAAGAAATGAATTGAATATCCTTGATTCTCGCAACATAGCTTGATACACTTGCATATAAATGCCCATGTTGGAAATGAGGAGGTAAATTAATTGCCTTCTTTATATGTAATAGGCTACATTTTAATAAATGCAAATTTATCTTATTACTGCTTATGATTCATTTGAAGGTATGCCATGTTTAGTATTGCTTATCCATGCTTATCACATTTGTGGCAAAATACTATTATTAAGCCCAAAGTTCATGGCATCTGTCCTCTTTGAATTCCTGTGAGTTGAGAAATCTGGAGGTTTCGGACCATCTGGCTAAACCCGGATGCTCCGGTCCTTGGACTTTTTAATGTTTGGTTTTGGACCATCCGGATTGTCTAACTATAGCCAGACAGTCCGGTTCGCCCAGAAATCTAGATAGTCCGGATAACACCGAATTGTCTGGGCCGGGCTTTATAAAAGGGAACCCGAACCCTCCGGCTCTCTCTCTCCTCCTCACTTCTCTTCTCCCTTACTCCAACTCTCGATTTTTCTGGCGATTTCTTTGAAACTAGTCCGTGGGAGTTGCGGGATCCATTGTGAGGGAGCCTAGGACCCTTCTAGGAGCGCCAATCGTCTTCTCTTCGCCTCTAAGTTGCTCTTTGAGGTATCCTCTATTTTTGACCTTGATTGGTGTTTCTCCATTTAGTCTTCGATTATTTCTTAAATCTTTTAGGCTAGAATAGGTCCTAGAGGTATTGTTGCAATATACCCTAGCCACATTGTCGAGATCAATCGGTTGATTTTGTGGAACCTGGACAGTCTGGTCCTATCCGGATGGTCCATGTCCCGGATGCTTCGATCAAGTCTGGAGGATTTAGGTTAGGTTGCATTCAAGTTGTTATTCCTTGATTCAATTCCTTGATTCAACTTTTTAATTCCTTTGTTGCTTTGTAGCAGTTGTCGTCATGTCTAACGAACGGCGCAACAAGGCCAGGCGTGATCTAAGGAACTCTTCCGTGGACGACAGTGACACCGGAGGGTCTCCTCCTCCTGCTGCTAGTACCGGGACAACTTCAAGAGGCCGTTTCAAGCGACTAGCTTCCCGAGGACATCGTTTTCCGGACATAGGCATCCAAGTGCTTGCTGCCTCGTCAGTGTAGCCTCCTCCTCCACCTCAAGGCAGAGGCAAAGGCAAACAGCCTTCCACTAGACAGTCAAGCCACAACGATGATCTGCTTTAGCTTGTCCGGCAGGAAGTCCAGTTGCCTCCTATTGTTGGCGGGGTCACTCCTAGATCTAAGGTTAACTATATGAGGCGGACGCTTGAGACAGGAAAGGATAGAAATGAGGATCTCCGGTTGTAAGTGAGGGATGCTTCAGACTATCGGTTTTACTCGGGCTTCTAGCAGGACTACTACAAAAGTGTCATGCTGCCCAAGAGGATCCCAGTGGTTGAGATGCAGTGGATCAACTAGGCTGCGATGAAGAAGAAGGCCAACCTAGTTTTCAACCAAGTGATCTGTATCTGTTAGGCCAAGAATCTCTATGGCCTCATGGAGATCAAGCAGAACTAGTGTGAAGAAGCCATTTGCTAGTTTTATTCGACTCTGTTCCAGACCATGGACAATGATGAGCCATCCTTTCATTGGATGCTAGAGGGAGTCGAGTACGAGGTCACACTCAGTGACTTTGCTGCTATTCTAGGTCTGGATGCAAATGACCTCGTGGCCTATCATCTGGATCTTGAGCCTGTGCTTGGAGCTGATGCAATGCTATTTCTATATGAGTCGGGTTCTGTTTTTGGAGGTAAGACAGAGGGTCTCTCCCCACTCTTCTCAGTGCTCAATAGCCTATTCTGGAAGACCCTTCTGCCAAAGCTCGGTGACAGGACTTTATTGTTGGGCAATGCCTGTAATCTGCTATCGGTCATGAGGGAGGACCATGGTGTGTTCAGCGTCTCTTGTTTTCTTTGAAGCGAGATCTGGACTACTTTAGTCTCTCTCACTAAGAGTTGCGTGTACCCCCTGTACATTCAACTTATGATCGATTGAGTCACCCATCTGAAGATGGTTCATGAGGTAGCGTACCGTGGATACACTCCTCAGGCACTGCTTTCTAGAGCCCTCCAAGGCCATCCTCCTCAGCAGCACTGCCTCCTCGTGCTGGGCTTCGGCGTGCTCCTCGAAGATTAGCACCATAGCCCAGCTCCTTTAGCTTGCTGATCAAGAAGATTATGTCAGCCATTTTCACAATGTACTGGAACAACAGTCGGCGGTAGGTCAAGGAGTTCGAGCAGCAGAACAAGACGATCAACCAGCTGCTTTAGCAATCAGGCCAGCCTCCCATGGAGTTCTTGTCTGATGGTCGTCCCAGTAGTAGCAGCAGCAGCCTCCACAGTAGTCCTCCTCACCATCAGACGACGACAATGATGATGATGATATTGTTGAGAGCGAGAAAGACTTCGAGTGAGTCGTCTGCTGTTTTCTCTCTTTTTGGTGTCTTTGATGCCAAAGGGGAGAATTGCCCACGAAGTTGTTGTGTGCAAATTGCTTAGCTTTAGGATTTCGTGTTTTCTGATTCTATAATTGTAATCCGTGTCAAGAACAACGGGCTGTAATATTGTTTTATCATTCTGTGTGGCATGAATAGTAGGATGTAATGAACAATACTAATGCTTTATGTTTAACATCGTTCATCTCGTTTTCTAGTCCTAAATGCATTTTATATCTTGTCTTGATCTTTGTTGAATGATGCATGTATTTAGGGGAAGCTTCAATGTGTATATTCATCTTTCACGCAATTTGTTTTTTACTTCTTTGGTCATATTGTCATCAATCACCACAATAGAGGGAGATTAAAAGTGCATCTTGATGCATCTAGGCCCCTTATTGCTAAGATGAATGCAGATATTAAAATCTAAAGTGGTATTGTAGCTCGATCAATTTTTGAAGAAATCGTCCTTTAGTACTTCTTAGGATCAAAATATGCAAATTGCGTATATTTTATATTCTTTTAAGTCTAGGTATGCCGTACTATCAAGAGGAATGCGTTGATCAATTATCCAAAGCTAAGTACTCGAAGCAAAATCTTTCTTAAAAAGTTTTGGAATTTCTCTAAGTTGATTTTGGCATTCCAGCAAAGTCGGACTGTCTAGAATCTAGCCCGACAATCCAAAAATACCCTTCTGTTGGATTTTATTTGCATGTCGGACTGTCCGGGTTCAAGTCGGACAATCCGAAAACAAGCTTCTGTTTGATTTATTTTTCAAGTCGGACTGTCCGAATCTTGATCGGACAATCCAAAAATATGTTTCTGTTTGGATTTTCTTTAAAGCCTGAAACATCCGGACTTGTCCGAATGGTCAGAAATCATGTTTCTGTTGAATTTATTTTTGGAGACGGAACATCTGGATTTTGGCCGGATAGTCTGAAAATTGCTCTCTGTTGGATTTTATTCCGTGACCTAGAGCATCCGGACCTTAGTCGGATGGTCCGAAAACACCCTTTGGGTGGATTGATTTTTGGCCTAGAATATCCGCATTCAAGCCGGATTGTCCGAAACATCAATTCTGTTTTGATTTTTATTTGATTCGGATCATCCGGTTAAGTCCAGACTATCTAGATGAACAGTGCATGGTTTGTTACCCTAACGGTCAGATTTGGGACAGGGGTATAAATACCCTTCCTCTCCATAATCATGGCACGTGATTGCAAACCCTAGCAGCCCCGCCATATTCTCTCATCTTCTCTAGTGTTTGATTCTTCATTGGATCTTAAGGGAAGGATTGAGATTTTCTCCACATACTCCTCGTGTTCTTGAGTGATCTACTCTTTGGAGGTTGTTGTGGTATGTGCATTGTATTCTTCGTGATTTTCTTGAGCACACGGAATTGGATCACGTCAACGGCTTCATTACTCTTGGAGATTAAGGTCTCCTAGACAGCTAGGCGTCGATCCGCGAGCATCCAAGGATTATGGGTGACCGAACACGTTTGTACAAGACCTCGCCTCGGCTTCAAAGAGGTAACATAGTGGATAACCAAGGCTTGCAGTGGTGAGCGCTTGGTGAGGATTAGGGTTGAAAGAGACCCGGCCCTTTGAGGTTTCCTCAACGGAGACGTAGGATCGTTGGATCTGAACTTCAGAAAAAATCGCTTATGTCCTCATTTACTCTAGCTAGCTAGTTATATTTACTGTTGATCTATTTGTTTGCTAGCAAGTATAAGCCTCATTGAATTCATTGGTTAAATTGTTTCCCGCAACAGTTATTATTGCAGTTCTTTTATGCCCGGATCATCCGGTTATACCCGGATAATCCGGACCTTCGATATTTCTCAGTTTTATCTGGCTCCTAGAGTATCTGACTAAGCCCGGATAGTCTAGATTCTGGAGGTTTGAACTAACAATTTTTGTTGAGAATTTTAGATTGCCTATTCACCCCCTCTAAACAACTTTCAATGATAGTGAACCATAGGACTTTAATTATTATCAAATACTCTCTCTCCGTTTTATAATGTGAGTCGTTTGTCTTTTTTAAAGTTGAATTTATTCAGCTTTCACCAATTTTTTAAAAAGATATACTAACAATTATAACATCAAATTAGTTTCATTAAATATATTTTAATAGTGTATTTATTTGATATTGTCAATTAATATTGATATATTTTTATTTAAACTTTGTTAAAGCTGAAGAAGTTTGACTTTAAAAAAGTCGAACGATTTACGTTATAAAACAGAGGTAGTGTAAGATAATAAAATATTGATATTATTGGATCGTGTAAATAATTTTATATATTCCACTTGTTCTCAAATTTTAATAGATATCATTTCAGGATGTGTACATTCAAACTTTAAAATTGTATCGATATCCTATATGAACCACAGATAGCCGCGACATTACGTGGCTGGCCCCTCCACTAGATGAGAATTAGCATTAGGATTAGCACGGTTGGCCCCTCTCAAGAGAAAAAAAAATAGAACACTTGGCTCCGCCGCTGATTGCAAACATGTAGTCTGTTAAAAAAACATTCTCACGACAAGCACCGATCAGGATTATTTTAAGAGATATTACGTAAAATGCACATGACAGTTAACATATAAACATATTAATTAAACATCGCCGACAAAAGAGATTGTCAAAGGAATCCAGTGCTGTATCCAGATCTTTATCACGGTACAGCTGTTCTAAACGGGTCTTTGTAAATTTCAGATAAATTCGCACTATCGTTGGCCCTCACTACGGGAAACATACCCTTTGTCGAGCGCTAAAGAATTCGTCAAGTATATTCTTTTATGTACTCGACAAAGAGACTTAAATGTAGAGAATCGAGCCACGTGACGTGATCTTATGTCTTCTGCCACACCGGCCACCAGGCACCCGACAAACATCTAAATCGGATGGCACCTGGGGGCACACCACATGTCCATACGCTTGGCCAGACACATGGCGCGCCCTCAGGTGCCGCCTGATTTAGGTGTTAGTCAAGTGTATGAAAAGGCACTCGGCAAACAAGACGTCACAACGTCTATACCTGTTAGGCACTTTAGTTTGTCGAGTGCTACGTCTAGCACTCGGTAAAGTCGACGTGGCACTTGGCAAAAGGTTCGCCGAGTATCCAGAAAAAGACACTCATCAAATCCTTATTTACTGATAAATGGTTCGTCAATTGTTCTTCATCGGATATAACACTCGACAAAATACCGAATCCCCGTAGTGTCTCTTAAGAGAAAAAAATAGAACCTCTGGCTCGTACCCTTTAATTTATTGCAAAATTGTAATACTCTGAATAACTTTCTCGCAACAAGCACCGACTAGTCCAACGACATAAGCATCATCCACTCATGGAAATAACAACAGGTAATGCACACAAACTTTTACTGCACATACCTAGCTAGCTTGCTAGTTCCATAACACAGTATCCGCAGTCATCAGGTTCAAGAAAAGAAATGAAAACTTGGAAAACCGGGGGAATGGTCGACAGGGCCGGCAACAAGGAGGTGGAAACCGGAAAGGACAGTTCAGGGAGCTTGTGGTACAGTACGTTCTCTAAACCGGTACTTGGCCGGTTAACTCGAATGGCTGGTTACCATTTAATTATCTACGATATCAGTCCGATTTGATGGTTGTCGATTTAATTATTATAAAATATTGGCTGGTGAGAATATCATAAACTACAGTAACTAGGTCGATTTGAGCAATTTAGAAACCCTAATATAGTAGGAGCAAGAGAAGGTTACTGTTGGCAGCCAGACAATCAATACCGATTTGATTTAATGGTTACCATCTAATTATTACAAACTATCGGTCTGTGAGAAGACCGATGAGAAGGTCGAAAATTACGGTAACAAGATCGGATGAACAAGAGAGAATGTACCACCAGCTGAGGAAGTTAAGGTTACCCACTTACCCCGGGAAAGCCGATCGACGGATCGAGGGTGGTCCAGCTGAGTTGCCTACTTGCCTGCACGAATCAGGGTCAGGACGTCCGGCGACTGTTGCATGCATGCTAGCTAGCTAGCGGAGCCGAGCTATTTTTGCAGGACGTAGTGACGTACGCCATGCATGCAAATGTACACCACCAGCTGCTCGGGATGGAATCGACGGGCGGCCAATTATGGACCCCAACGTGGGCTGGTGCCCCTCGTACGCTCCGACGCATGCACAGCTGCATGCATGCATACGTACGTACGTACGTTCTACAACGCAACACATATCAGAAGAGAGCTTTTCTACCGGCCTATTCTAGCTACGGCCACGGCGCACGTACGGCGCACGTACGGCGACGTGTCGTTACTTTCTGAATGCATGCATGCATGCATGCTGCCTCTCCCTCGTTCAGTATATATTTCTGAATGCGTGTCGAACGCCAGCAGGCCGTCGTCGCTCAAAAGTATACAAATCTATATAGTATATCCTATGATCGATCGATCGATCGGATGCTCTCGTGCACACACGTACGGTGCTACAGTTTTATATATGGACCGAACAGGGGAAAAGGTGTCGTTATGGTAGAAATGACATAGGTGTAGCTCGTTGATAGTCCTGCTACTCCCTCTCCACTGGGGAAGGGGAATACAGTCACGTATTCATTTTTTTGAACGATTTTGTTGGTAAAAGGTAGTAATATATATTACCAAGTTTACTATGAAAGTTTAGAATGAAATTATTGAGTTAATTGAAGAAAAAAAAAGATAAATACCTCTTATATCGTGGTGATTCTAGATTGTAACAGTACATTCAAAAAGATAGGAATTTGAATATAACTCTAGATAGGGGCGTGACAAGGTTCGTGGGAGCATTTCATAGCCGTGGTGTACACTTGTCTCTATCATCACGATCATGAAATAAAAACATTGAATATATTAGACACTTTATGCTACTGAATGACTCAATATATGCTAAAAAAGTAGAGCAAATCAATGTTTATTTAGAAAATATATACAATCTATTTGGTCTCATAAAATCGGAGAGTATTATGGGACATATGCCGTTACACGTACCTCGCTCGCACAACGGAAAACAATGGTTTGCCGAGTGCCACGGGCACTCGGCGAAGCCCGAATTGCACTCGGCGAAGAGTTCACCGAGTTCCATACTCGGCGAACTCGCTGTCGGCGAACAGGGATTCGCTGAGTGTTTTTTATCGGGCACTCGGCGAACCCTACACCGATGCCACGTCAGCTTCGTCGAGTGCCTGATGTGGCACTTGGCATAAAAAAGCGGCTAACGGTCGGGGGCCTCTAACGGTGCATTTGCCGAGTGCCACACCGGACACTCGGTGAACCGACACCTGTTCGCCTAGTGCCCTACATGACACTCGGCAAAGGCACGAACCCGACAGTGTCCGGGGGCACGCCACGTGTCCGGGCGAGGCCGGACACGTGGCGTGCCCTCGGGCGCTACCGGGTTCGTGCCTTTGCCGAGTGCCACGTAGGGTACTCAATGAACACCACCCGGGCACTTGGTGAAATGTGCTAGAACGCGCCAGGACGTGCCACGTGGCGTGATTCTGTGTGTTTGAGGCTATTTGCCGAGCGTAAACCTCGGCAAACCCTCAATTTTTTCAATTTTGTTTATAAAAATCAGTACAATCACATACACAAATATATTCACATACACATATACACAAATCCACATACACATTCACATATATATCCTGAATTCATCATAAATTCATCTCAAATTCATATTTCATCCCAATTTCGTCACAAAATCATCTCAAATTCACATTACATCCTGAATTCATCACATTCACATTCACATATGCATCTCATTTCATCACAAATTCATATTTCACAATTCACATCACCTATCATTATAACTTCATAAAGTCCTTCATAACAATTCACTCCACAAGTGCATTACAAAGTTAGGCGACTAAAAAGTTTACAACTTACTTATCTCACAGCTCCCAAGGATTCCAAAGCTGATTCGATCCAGATCCCAATGATGGCCACTGCAAAAAGAAGTTAGTTAGCACAACTGTATATAGCAAAAATGATGATTAGAGAGTTGGAAACTCACATTGCCGCTCTATGGAGTGTGCGGAGATGGTTGAGGTTGAGGGAGTGCAGGAGTGGGTGGCGTCAGTGACAGAGGCTGACCCATCTAACCAGAATAAGAACCGCCCATCATCTGTGCCCAATACTACTGCATCTGGGCCATCTGGGTCTGAAATTCAATCTGCTGGGCCTGCATGGCCTGCATCCTAGCATTCATCTCGGTAGCACGTCTTCTCTCGGCCTCCAGCTGGGTCTACACACTGTCATCACAATGTTATTATCGTTCCAATACAAAGAAAGTTGAAGGCTTTGGATCCGTTTGGTTTGATGACGAGGATGGATGGGATGATCCTATCCATAGATTTATGGATGGGATGATCTAATTTTCTCGTTTGGTTTGATGTATCGGATGATCCAATTTTTTGTTTGGTTGATGGGATGAAGGGTGGGTGAGATGATCTATTTTTTGTTTGGTTTGATGAATTAGGGATGGGTATGTGTATGTGGTGACCTCTTTAATTGTAATGGGTAAGTTTACCCCTATAATAGCTGTGCATATTATAAACCTTGTTTTGGTGACTATGTTTATTACCCTGACAAGTGGATTTTATAGGAAGAAGACTCATGCTTATGTAAATACTTGAGAAATAAATATGTTACACGTTTGTATATACTTCAAGAATTCATTCTCCTTCTTCAGATCCTTCACCATCTGATTCAAAAGATAGATCATGCAAGAATTTTTATTTGTGTGGACAAACATTTGACGACTAAGAAAAGAACGATATTGAGAGTGAACTCAAAGGTTCTTCTCCGTAGCAGCTTTCTCTTGATGCTGTTGAATTTTCAGATCAGCAAGCTCAAGTTCCAGCATCTTCTCTTTGAACTATACAAATATAACATAAAACAAAGAAACACACAAGTTCACCATTAGTCCATTACAAACAATATTCTGTTGTGTGATATTACATTGATTTGCAAGGTCTTTGAGTTTACTTCTCAGCCTACAAACATAACAGCTATATTGAAAAAAATGATCTCAAGGTCTTTGAGTTTACTTATCAGTACAGACAGAAAGAAACTGCTGGTCATATGGATCTCAACAATTACACAGAACTGAGCTCAATTATGCTGATTCTCCATCCAAATTTTTAACCAAAAACAGAAAAAAGAAAGCATCCAGACGGGCGAATCGTAACGGCGAGGCTGCTCTCCCCAGCTGATGTCGGTAGGAGGCTGATGTTGGTGGCGCTGGGCAGGAGCCTCGCCAGGAGCTCTCCCCAGCTGGCCGGCATGAACGGGTGGAACAGCAATGGATCAGAGAGCCGATGGATGGCGCTAGGGGACAGTTTTGTCCTCGAGGCCCGTGAGGACGAGTACGGTGGGATGGTCGTGGATGCTGACCGGCTGCCTCCCGACACGGCCGCGTTCGCTCGGTCCCTCGTGCTATCGCTCGCTGGCTGGAGAGTCAGGCGGAGAGTCGGAACGGCGAGCAGGCGGCGTGCTCGCGGCAAGCGGCGGCGCGCTCACGGTGACCAGTGGTGACGAGCAGCGGCGTTGTGCTGGGCGAGGTTTCAGGCGTGCGGATCTGGAGAGAGGAGGGGAAAAAAGGAGAAAGGAAAAAGGGAGGTGAGCAGACTTCACGCGTGGGCACAGACATGAGGAGGGAGGTCACGGGCAGTGCCATCCGGCATTTTTTTTTGGCTCCTCTCATCCAGAATCTTTGAAGCATATTTCATTACTATCTCATTCTATCCTTGCCTGCCTTCTAACTAAACAGCAAAAAAACTAAGATATAGACATTTCAGCTCTAGATATCCAACATCCAAACAGACTCTTTGAGGATGAATGAAATACAACTAACCTAGAACTCGGTGATGGCGCCCCGTGATGTGTCTGAGCGATGGCGTATACCTGGACCTGAGCTTGAGATCTTAGCTCTCAGCTGAGAGAGAGTAGGAGTGTGTGAAGTATCAAAAGCGTCGTCGTCCATCCAGTAATGGACATGTCTCTTGCCTCCTCCAGCTCTCATAACCATCTCTCCATCGATGTCATGCTAGACCGGCTCATAATCAGGTCCGTGCACCTCCCTCGCCATCGTCGTGTATTCTTGGAGGTGTTCATATGCGCTCGGGTTTATGAATGTCTCAGGTGGGTCATTTGGATTGTATTGATTGCCTTCCACCGCCCTCCCCTTGTGAACCAGAGCATTCCTAATCCACATTGGCTGTCGACTGCAACAGAAAAATAGTAAGAGCCATAAAGTGCAAATCAATGAGAGAAAGGAGACATGTAACTACATACCCATCTTGTCACGTACTGATTTAGGTTCTGGGAGCCCTAATGGTCTGGTGCCCCTCTCATGAGTAGGCGTCTCTCCTGGCAAGCATTGTGAGTGTTCTGCCA
>KE371907.1:476147-506123 GCA_000418225.1 Zizania latifolia
CTAACCCTAACCCTAAATGAGTTTTAGGGCACCGGGTGAGGCACTCACCTTATCGCCGCACCGGATCCGGATCGCCGAACACCGGGAAGAAGGCCGCCACTGTTGCCGCTGCTTGTCGGTCTTCGACCACATCGGGTCCGGGCGGATCGATGGCCGCAAACCGGCTCGACGAGGGCGCACTCGCTCTAGGGTGAGCACGCACCCCGCCGAGCGGGCTCACGACCGCCGCCGCCGTACTACGGCTTTCAGCGCCGCCGCCGCCGCTCGCTCTCTGCCGCCTCTCTTAGCTCTCTCTCTCTTTCTCACGCGCGTGACCAGGGGGAGTGAGCTAGGGTTTCACGGGGGCAGGGGGCGCGGCGCAGGCAGTTTTGACGCGGCGACAATCGCGCGTGGCCGTCAGATCCAGATCGATGGCCACCACTGATTGGACCGCGCCGGGCTGTGCGGGAGGAGGGACTTTGGCGGCTCGGGCCCAGGTTGCAGCTTGCGTGCGCGTGGCGCGCACGCGGCGCCCTGGGCTGAGGCCGAAATCAGTTTTGGGCTAGGCTTTTAGGCCGAAATCAATTTTTTTATTTTTCTGGATTTTCAGTATTAATTTTCTATTTTAGAATTTCTGGAAATTAAGAAATAGCCCAAAATTTAGAGAAAATTAAGTTTAGCTGAGGGGAAATTTTTGTATATTTTAGTATTTACTCAGTAGCATTGTTCTGAATTTTTGAGAATTTTGTAAGCATTTTTCATGGTATTTTCTGATTAAATTTAGTCCAACGACGATGTTTAGTTGGAAACAATTAATTTAGAATTTTGATTAAGTTTAAGTTCAGAACCTTTGCTACTGTTTTAGCACTGTAAGAATTATGTTTAAGACTTCTGCTGTGTTTTTACACTAATTTAAATTTATTCATGTTCATCCTTATGATTTTAGTATTGTTTATTTATTTTTCTGATTAAATTGGAACCAACGGGAAAATTTAATTGGGAAAATGAATAATTTTTTGTTGCTGTAGTAATTTTATCTCCTAACCAATGTTGGTGATAAAGTTACTATGACTAAGTTTAATTAGTTCTATTTCTGCCTAACGGTGATATAGAATTAATTTTCTTCTATGTATGTTGCATGTTAAATTTTGACCAACATTAAATTTTTCATGTACTATGTTGTGTGTGCTATTTTGACATCTAATGAGCCTCTCAATGGTGAGAACTACAGTTCATAGAGAGAAAATATTGAGATAGCGCTTGCGCTATGTGATATCGATCTTGCATTGACGCATGATTGTCCCACTGAGCCTACTGAGCCTATGATTCAGGATGGTGAGAGCTAGGAGGCTTTCGCCACTAGAACACGGGATTTTACTGAGATCAGAATGAAGTACGATATTGATCGTACTAAGTGGAATCAATCGAATCATAAATGTCTCATGGTGATTAAGAGCTCCATCATGGAGGCTATTAGGGGTTCTATCCCACATTGTGATACGGCTAAAGAGTATCTTAAGAAGATGGAGAGTCAGTACACTGGCTCTTCCAAGGCGTATGCTAGCATGCTAATTAAGAAGCTCGTCACGGAAAAATACCGTGGTAGGGGAGTTAGAGAGCACAAACTTATAATGAGCAACATGGCTTCGAAGCTAAAACCAATGGATATGGAGCTCAAGAATGATTTTGTCGTCTATTTGATTATGACGTCTCTCTAAGGATTTTGAGCATTTTATGATCAACTACAACTCACAGCCAGAACGCTGGAGTTTGGAGAAGCTGATTTCAAACTGTGTGCAAGAAGAGGAAAGAATTAAGGAGACGCGCGGTGATTCAGTTCACCATGTGCAGCACAATAAGGGAAAGAAACATTATTTCCCTAAGAAGCATTATAAGAGTTATTATAATGATGCTAAAGACTCCTCTTCTAAGCAAAAAGGAAAGGCTCCTATGAAGGAACATGACATCCCCAAAGGCGTTTGCAGACACTGCAAAAAGGAGGGGCACCACATGAAGGACTGTGTGGAGTTCCTAAAATAGATGAACAGGAATGGTAAGGATGTAATTGCATCAATAGATGAATCTCTGTACTTAGAATATTCTACTACTTCTTGGTGGATTGACTCTGGTGCAACTGTTCATGTTGCTAATTCTTTATAGGGATTCGCTAAAACGAGAACGTTAACAAGAATAGAAAGAATAATTAGAATAGCGAACGGTATCGAGACAGAAATTGAAACCATTGGAGAACTCCCATTAGAACTTAGAAATGGCTTTACTATTCTTCTGCATGATGTACTCTTTGTGCCTTCTAGGAGAAGGAATTTGATTTTAATTTCATGTTTAGTTAATGATGGTTATGATTGCCATTTTGGTGACAAACAATGTTATATTATTTTTGATAATAGTCGTTGGTCTTGCCTTCGAGCTTGATAAGCTTTATTTACTTTCTCTAAATGACTCTGTGAATGCCAAAAGTTCTGAAAATGTTTCCTCGTCATTGAATAAGAATAAGCGTAAAAGAATTGATGACGTAACTTTCGAAATTATGGCACTGTCGTTTAGGCCATATTTCGAGGGAGAGAATTGAACGTTTAGAAAAAGAATCAATTCTTTCGCCTTTAGAATTTTCAGATTTTGAGCAATGTATTGATTGCATTAAGGGCAAATACGTCAAATAAATTAAGAAAGACGCGAAGCGAAGCGCAGGAATTTTAGAAATAATTCACATGGACATTTGTGGTCCATTTCCTGTGACGTCTATAGATGGTTATGATTCATTCATAACATTTACAGACGACTATTCTTGTTATGGCTATATTTATCCAATTAAAGAGCGATCAGAAGCTCTGAATAAATTTAAGATATTTAAAATTGAAGTAGAAAATCAGCATGATCTAAAGATTAAAATAGTATGATCTGACCATGGGGGAGTACTACGGTCGTCATACCCCTTATGGCCAAATACCTGGACCTTTTGCAAGATATCTGCAGGAGAATGGCATAGTTGCCAAGTATTCTACATCGAACGAACCTCAGCAAAACGGAGTGGCAGAAAGGCGCAATCGCACCTTAATGGACATGGTAAGAAGCATGCTAAGTTATTCCACTCTGTCGATTAATTTGTAGATGGAGGCATTAAAAATCATCATTCATATTCTTAATCGGGTCCCTACTAGGTCGGTGCCTAAAACACCATATGAACTGTGGACTGGGCGAAAACCTTCTCTTAATTATTTAAGAGTATGGAGCTGTCCTGCTGAGGCTAAAGTTTTTAACCCAAATATTGGTAAATTAGATTCTAAGACAGTGAGTTGCCATTTTATTGGCTATCCTGATAAGTCTAAGAGTTTTCGTTTCTACTGTCCTGATCGACATATTAAGTTTGTAGAAACGAGACACACGGTCTTTCTAGAAGACGCTATGATCAGGGGAAGCACGGTGCTTCGAGAGATTAGCCTTGAAGAGAAGCGGGTCTGTGTGCCCACTCCTATTATTCAAGAGACAATCTTTCATGTGCCTATGGTAGAACCAGTCTGTCCAGCACCTATTGTTGGATCTCCATTAGCAGCACCTATTGTTCATGAGGCTCCTGTTATTCAGGAACCTGAAGTTTCAGATGTTGCTAATGAAGAAGAAGAGCCCCCACAATTAGAAAATAATGTGCCAATTCAAGAGAATGTGAGAAGATCACAAAGAGTACGAAGATCAACTATTCCTGATGATTATGAGGTTTACATGAGTGAAGAAATTCAAATGGAGGACGATCACGTCTCTTTTGAAGAAGCCATGAGAAGTCCCCACTCATCTAAATGGCTTGAGGCTATGGAAGATAAGATAAGGTCCATGAGTGTCAACAAAATCTGGAAATTAGAAGAAATTCCTAAGGGAGCCAAAACAGTAGGCTGTAAATGGGTCTACAAAATTAAACGTGACTCCCAAGGGAATGTCAATAGATTTAAGGCCAGACTTGTTGCAAAAGGCTTCACTCAAAGAGAAGGAATAGATTATAATGAGACATTTTCACCTGTCTCATCTAAGGATTCATTCAGAGTCATCATGGCATTAGTAGCGTATTATGACTTAGAATTACATCAGATGGATGTAAAGACGGCATTTCTCAATGGGGATCTATATAAGAATGTCTATATGGCACAACCTAAGGGTTTTATCATAGAAGGGAAAGAAAATTTAGGATGTCATTTAACTAAATCTATTTATGGATTAAAACAGGCCTCTAGGCAATGGTATCTCAAATTTGATGAGACTATAAGAAAATTTAGATTTAAGGAAAATGAGGGGGACAACTGTATTTATGCTAAGTTTAAGAATGAAAAATTTATTTTCTTAGTTTTGTATGTTGATGACATTCTACTTGCAAGTAGCGATGTCAGTCTGCTATTAGAAACTAAAAAGTTCTTGTCCTCACATTTTAACATGAAGGATCTTGGTGAAGCTTCCTATGTATTAGGAGTAGAGATTCATCGAGACAGAACTAAGGAGGTATTAGGATTATCGCAGAAGACATACTTAGAAAAGATTCTAGGAAAATATAGTATGCATGCGTGTAAACATTTGCCTGCTCCGATAGTTAAGGGTGATAAGTTTGGAAATTTTCAATGTCTTAGGAACCAACATGAGATCGATCAAATGAAGTCGGTTCCATATACTTCTGCTATCGGAAGCCTAATGTATGCTCAAGTTTGCACTCGCCCTGACTTAGCTTTTGCTATCGGGATGCTTGGTAGATATCAGAAAAATCCAGGTATAGATCACTAAAAAGCAGTTAAGAAAGCCTTAAGATATATATAAGACACAAAAGGCCTCATGCTAATGTATGAAAGATCAGATACCCTCGAGACAGTGGGTTACTCAGATTCAGACTTTGCGGGATGTGTGGATAGTAAGAAATCCACGTCAGGTTATATATTCACACTCGCAAATGGAGCTATATCGTGGAAAAGCTCCAAATAAATTGTGACGACATTTTCGACGATGTATGCCGAGTTTGTTGCATGTTATGAGGCTACCGGACAGGCACTATAGTTTAATAAATTTGTTCCCAGTCTTAGAGTGGTCAACAGTATCGAGAAACCACTTAAGTTATACTGTGACAATGAGCCAGCAGTATTGTACTCCCATAATAACAAGAAGAGTATTGCTGCCAAACACATTAACATTAAGTACTATGTTGTTAAGGAGAAAATCCAAGATCAAACTATAAGTCTGGAGCATATAAGTACCAAGCGTATGTTTGCGGATCCGCTCACTAAAGGCTTACCACCCAGTGTGTTCAAAGAACACTTAGCCGGCATGGGTTTAAAGAAAAACCTATGATCATTGGATTCTAAGGGGCCCAAATAAGATAAGAATCTGTTTCAGAATGGAAAGATGCGTTGTCGTTGTTGAGTCATGTAGTACGTAACTGACTACTATGATGAAATATACTCTATGCATTGAACCATAATGGAATGGGTATTTGGTTAAGTTTAAGTTAAAAATTAAGTTAAGATCTAGGAAGAGAATGTTAGTTGGGATCTCCACGGGAGAGGGAGACCGAGTCCCTCTCCCGTGCGTTGCTCCCTCTCCACGTGCCCTGATCGGGAGCATCCAACCGAATATGGTTAGGGGCTCCCGTCGCGCAGCGCCACATATAAAGGGAGGGGGGCAGCTCAACCGAACGTTCGGTTGTTCGTGTTGCTAGCTCTTCAGCCCGAAATTCCTAAGCTATCCGATCCACTCTTGGCGCTGAAGCGATGGGAAGCCCCTGCCTCCGTGCCGAACTCGCCGCCACTGCTCGCTAGACTCAGATGACCCCGACGCTCGGCCATGCCATGGCGTCGTCTTCCTCATCGTCAAAACCAGAAGGTGCACTCCCTACTATTCCCCAACTAGCGATCCTAAGAATTTATTTATCAGCAGCTAGCAGAGGTTCCGGCCGGCTCGGCGTACACACGAAGTACATATGCTGGAGGGGCAGCGCGCTGTCGAACGCGCTTGAACGCGCCGACGCTCGCTCGCTCGCGCGCGCCGGCCGTCGGGCCGGGTCACATGTATATTCTCTACTCACCCGGCCGGTAGCTAGCTAGCTTGACAACGTCTCTCTGCTGCCGCATCTGCCGGAAACGGAGCAAACGGGTGTCGTGTCACTGTGTCAGTCGCCGGCGCGCCGCGCGCGCACGGGGCGTGGTCGAGGCTTCGAGCAGCGCGGTCTGAGGGCGCGCGTCGCGCCGGCGCTCCATCAGCGCAATCGGCCGGGCCATCGCGGACAGCTGCAGCTGCAGGGGCGTCGTGGGCTCGATCATGCATGCCTGCCGTGGACTCGTGGAGTCTACCTGAGCTACCGTGGATGATGTGCCGCCGTCGCGTCCCGGCCCAAGAAAAGAGTCCTGCGAAAACTGGTTTCGCTTGTGTGGGAGATTGATATGGCACATTGGCACTTGTGTCCAGCCCATCCCTGAATTTCACCCCCTGTAGAGCCCCAAAAATATTTTCATATTATATTTTTTCACTCTCCTTTAAATATCACTCGCTATATTAGCATATTCCACACTTTCATATTTTAGGAATAATGGAATATTCAATTCATGAGAAAGAAAAATGTCAGTTTAATATTAGTAACCGAAGGACAGAGAATGAAATATGATATATATGGAGGATTAGAGCTAGGACATGGACTCTTTTAGGGCCGGGGATGGGATCGATAGTGATAGGTTGGAGCCATTTTGGTGAAATTCCCTAAAATTTAATGGTTAAGATAAGGGATGGGTTGCATACGCACTTAGGGCATGTTTGGTTTGCGGTTATTTCTAGCCTTACTAAATTTTGGTATGGAAAGATATGCATTTGCATTATTTGGTTTGCGATATTACCAAATATTAGTTGGATAGTTGAGGATAAAAGTTCATAGAGTTATCAAATATTGGCAGAGTGGGGATGTTTATGGTATGTTTGGTTTTTTATGTCAGCCATTATTAGCATAGTCATAGTTTTGTGTATATCTAGATTACCTGTGTGACGATAAGGATCTGTAGGTTACCTGTGTGAAGATAAGGATCTGTAGACTTTCATATGCGAAAAAGAGACAAAGTTTTTATATCAATTTAGGAGCTTTGATCGGGTAACAAGGACTGCATTCTGTTTGTATACAAAGAGTATTGGAACACTAATCTAACTTAGCTAACTAGCCCGCAAGAACTCTTGTCAGATTGATATGTAGCAGGATGTGGTCATCTAGATAACCTTGATTTAGTTGCTCTTCTAGTCTTGGCTCGTCACTCCTAGCATTGGAACCTTTGTATTTATAACCCTAAGACCTTTATCATACTAGGACTTATAATAGAGATAATCTTGCCCTATGAGAATTATCGTTGTATCTTGTCATAATAATTATCGGCTAGCTATACTACTAGATTTGCAGATTTCCAGGGTTTGTCGTGTGCTGTGTGCCATGTGCCCTGGCACACGATGAAACCCTAAATACACTCGACGAACAACACGTGGCAAACCTTTTGTTGGTGAACAAGGGTTTGTCGACTGTCTTTTGTCGGGCACTCAGCAAACTAAAATGTCATTAAAGGCACCATGACGGCCGGTTTGCCAAAGTGTTTTATTTAGACACTAGACGTATGGGCGTGTTTGCCGAGTGCTCAAGAAAATATACTCAGTAAACTCTCTGGCACTCAGCGAACAACCCGTTTCTGATAGTGCTACTTGTTTTTCTTCTTGTAGTAGTATCTCTTTCATCTACTTCATATGTGTACGTAAAAAGTTGAAACTCCTACATACTTATGGCCGTATGACATCATCTATACCCCACATTTAGGTTGTGTTTGGTTCGTTGAACGAAGATGAACGGTATGGGATAGTTTTGGATGGATTGATTCGGGATGAGATGGTCCTGGATGAAGTGGTATAAATAGATTGTTTGGTTGGATGTATGAGATGATACATAAATATGTTTGGTTGGCTTTATGGAATTGTCGGGGATATGACCCTCGGATACCCCATGATTGGGCTTATCAGTCCGGACCAAGAGCAGGCTAAGTCCAGCATTGATATTCGGTATGGTCCATGGAGGGGGTTCAGCTCCGATAAGGAAGGTTGAGTCCTTATCAGGTGACTGGAATTCGGATATAGTATGAAAAGATATGTTTGTACCAGAATCTATGTAATTAGAGATTTAGCACCCGAGTTGGGTAGGCAATCTTATATCGACTCGGGATAGAGTCCTGGGTTGTCGGGCTCACCTTCTGAGTATATAAAGGGGACGAGACACCCCCTAAGGATAAGCTTTTGGCATCTAATCACAAGTTATTCATCTTGCTTTCAACGCCTTAAGCCTCCATAGCTTAATTACGTCGTATTGTAAACTCCACCATCATATTATACACCAAAATACTGTACGTAGGGTTATTATCCTTTGGGAGACCCAAACCAATATAAATCTTGGCTCTTGTGTTCTAGAGTCGACCATCGAGTTTGAAGGTGCTGCGCTTCCCTTACACATATCTAATCACCACCTCGGGTAGCTCCTTGGGTGGATTGCTCGGTGATTCACCGACAGTTAGGGTGCCAGATAGGGGATCGCATCACTTTCACCAGGATCCGATGGCATATCCTTCGGATTTGCTTGTGCCAGCTGGCTCTATATTTATGTTCGGGAGTTTAGCGTTCGTCCGAGATTCAACGGGACAGCTTGTCCTATCGAGCCCATCATCGCGCGCTACTCATGGATCGATCAAGTCAAGAAACTCAGCTTTTCCTTCGGTCCTCGAGCGGGGTGGCCGGCCGAGCCATGCCTAGAGTCCAGTTGGCCCCGAGCACTACGCTATCTTCTCTAGTGAAAAGGGTTGAACTGTTCGTCGCCGGTGGACTGAGGCCGGGTCAGTCGGTGGGCTCGAGGCTAGTCGATGATCAAACAACCCCGAATTCCCAGCTAACCTCATCATGACGACCGAGGGAGCAACATCCACGACCAGCAACGAGCAGTGCCGACGTGCCAAAGGCAATGAGATCGGACAAGACGACGGGGTTCATCAAAACCTCAAGGGCAAATTCACTCTAGAGTTTGACAGTGAGAAGGTCTTTAAAACTCCAGCCATTAATTTGGTGGTAATCGAGAGGGCTCTTGGCTCTCTCCCTAAGATACCAAAACTGCGATGAGCAAAAGCCTTGGCCTAGGCGGCAGCAACACAAATCAACGCCCTAGCCCCGGTTTTGGCCCGACCACCAACTCCTTCCCCACAAGACAAGGAGAACGATAGTTTGGGTCGGTACCGGCCATCACATGACCAAACTCCACCAGTCGATAGTCCACGTGGCGATCGCCTCATGCCACCGCCGCCTCCAGGAAGACTGAACAGGATACGTTCTGAGATCCACAAGCGGGAAAACGGTCGAGACTACATTGAAGGCGGCGGCAGTAGTATTGGTAGTAGCACTAATAACGCCGACTCCTATGTAAGCGAGGGCCAAAACCGTCGCAACCGTAGAAGAAGCAGAAGCCGAGATGATCACGACGGTTTTCTCGGGTTCACGAGTCAACTAAGACAAGTAAGGTAGCCAAGGTCATTCCGACCGACGAGAATCGAGCCTTACGATGGCAAGATGGATCCCTCGCAGTGGCTGCGACTTTACTACATGGCCGTCCATGCAGCCGGCGGTGATGAAAGAATAATGGCTAATTACCTGCCGGTTATTCTCTCTTCGTCCGCTAACAATTGACTCTCCAGCTTGCCCAAGAACTCCATCAATTCCTGGGCACGACTCCGCTTGGCTTTCATTGACAATTACCAGGGGACCTGACAGAAACCTGAGACTCGATATGACCTGCAGCAATTACGGTAGAAAGAGGATGAGTCGCTTCAGAGCTTTATCTAGAGGTTCTCCAAAAAAGGACCACCATCATGGACGTCGAGGAGCGTGACAATATTAACTATTTCATCGAAGCCCTGCACCACATTTCTGAGCTACATGGGGCCCTCATAAAAAAGAAGCCAAAAACTATAGCGCGGATGATCTCTATTGCGGAGAGTTACGCCAATAGTGAAAACGCTCGAAGGGAAAAGATGGAGCGTTCTGCCATCGTTCTCCTCCACCGTCACGTCCTCCGTCTCGTCGCGGCCGCCTCGACCGATCTCCATCCCATCGTGAACTCTATCGATCTCCCTCCTCGCCGCCGCCTCGTCTCATGCATCTTCCTCCTAAGGTCCTCCTCAACCTCCTCCTCCTACTCCTACTCTTCCGTGGAGGCTAGGGTTTGTTGCTTTGTGAATATATATGTTGCTTTGTGAATATATATGTTACTTTGTTAATATGTTGTTTTGTGAATATATATTTTGCTTTATGAATATGTTGCTTTGTGAATATATTGCTTTGTGAATATGTTGCTTTGTGAATAGCTCAATGAAGAGAAGGCTATTAGTATGAGAATGTGTGTCACACATAATATTCAGTTTTGTCTATTAGGGTTTACGCAAGTATTACTGTACATTCTTGATCGCTCTCTCGTGGTCAGAATAGGCAAGAACTCCTGTGGATCGAAGATTGCTAACAATCCCATCAAAACAAGCAAACATAGCATCAAGGGATTCTCCGGGGCCTTGCACAAACATTTGATACTCTTGATTATATGTGCTTTGGCGTCTAGCCTTAATCTGATTGGTGCCTTTATGGAAGACACTCAGAGTAGTCCAGATTTCCTGGGTGGTACGAAGGTGTTGAACCCTATCAAACTCGTTCCAACTCAGACTCGCGAACAGAATATTTCTAGCTTTGTTATTATTATCATACTGTTCAATCTGAGGCTGAGTGGTACGAACAGGAGGAATCTCATAGTTGGAATCAACTATTTCCCAAATCGTACTTCCTTGTCTCTGTAGATAGGCCTCCATGCGCACCTTCCAGTACAAAAAATCACGCCCATAAAAGAGATGAATTTTTTCATGTCTCTCCATGTCGCCTACGAATTACAAAGCCGGTTATGGTCAACTAGTGATTTAAACTGGCTCTGATACCAATTATAGGACCAAAACAGGCGACTAGAGGGGGTGAATATGAGCCTTAACAATTTATTTTGAAAAGATGGTCTATTCCTTTCACCCAACGCTCCTCTAAACAAAGCTAGCAGAAACACAGAGAGAACTTAAAAGAGGCTAATAAGAAAATATGACTCTAGTGTATGTGAGATGAACCCCAGGTTCTATTGAGAATAAAAACACTAGTCATAGTCATGAGAACAAACACTAGAAAAGAAACACAAGAGAAAATTATCTCCAACAAACTATACTTCAAGTTTGATGGTCTAGAGGCATGAAAACTTGAACCACATCACATATGTGTGTATATGAGTTTTTAAGCCTCTAGCAATAAGAAGGATGACTTGCAAGGGTGCAGAAAATTTCAGCTCAAACCAAAAATGAAAATCAATAACTAAAAGATAAACTAGCCTCTAAAAACAAGAATCAATCAATGGATTCAAAAGAGAGATGTTAGAAGGAGAAGAGCACTCACAAATACAAGAAAATCTTCTTCATTACTCACAAAGATCAGCCCTATTACAAGATTTTCTCACAAAAAGCTCTAACCTATTACAAGACTAAACCTATCCTCTCATAATCCTATCAAAAGATTCTCACAATTTTGATAGCTTCAAGGGCTCCCACAACCACTAGCCATTCCCCTCTATTTATAGGATAGAAGGCTTGGCTTATAAGTTCCCTTGCCCTACAAGCTTCTTGGGAAGCTTATCTTGCAAGTTTCCTACCAAGCTTGTCTCATAAGATTCCTGGTAGATCCTGAACGTCCACTTATTTTGATGATTCCTGTTGATTCAGAAGGAATTTTGGATGAAACCGATGCAATTGGAAAGCTTGTGAAATTAACTTTCCGTCCATATGCAGAACATCAAAAACGGAGTCCGTATGCGATCTGGGCGATGATTTTAGTGCTTGCTACTCCTAGAGGCCGAGATGGAATCGAACTCGATGTAGGTTGGGCCTCCAACTCAACTTGCATGCCTCGCTGATCTTCTCCGTCTCTTGGCCTCCCATAGTTTTGTGGTCAAACTGTGAAACCCTTGTACTCTTCTTGCTTTACCTTAAGCAAGCATTCTGACATCGACACATGTCCTCTATCTTGCGATCTTGACTGTCGGTAAATCTCTCCCGCTCTCGATCCCTCGAGCCGCGTTGTCACTTGCACCGGCATCCCCTTCGTTCGACTTTGTCAACACACCGTCTTCATCAACCTTCATCACATGACTTGCTTAATCTTCATGTGTACCACAAGGATCATCCTCGACTTCACCCAGCCTCCTTGATCATCCGACCCCAAGCTCCCCACTTGGTCTTGATCACCTGTCATCGACCATCGAGTAGCATCCAAGTCCTGCACACCATAAGACAAGCAAACATGTTTCTCCCAACACCGAATCTTTCAGTGCACATGAACTTTTATCACCAACGTATTATCCTCTTCTTAGTGCAAACTTCAAACCAAAATAAATGAGTAGCTTAAACTCAAAACTAACTCCTCACAAATGTCAATCACTCATCATTCATTTAACCAAGGCATATCTCAACTTGGTTTCTCACATCACAAATGTCAATCACTCATCATACATCTCACCGAGGCACATCTCAACTTGGTTTCTCATATCCGTCACTAATAAAGGTTATTACCCATTACTAATAGGATTTTCTATAGTAGTGAGAGTACGACATCCTGTTCCACATCGTCAATGGAAGACCTTCCATAGCCAAATTCATGGCTATTGGGCACTATCTGTACCTGGTACTTAATCTACCGGGTCTTAACGGAGTCATCACTGTGCAAGGAAACGTCGGCACTTCTCGCGCATGTGAGAAGGATAGTCTCACCGTGGCCGAGGTCATCGACCTGCCGGCTGACATGGAGGAAACCCTCGGACAAGTTCGGGCAGATCCCCCCGAAGCCTCAGAGATACCAGCTAAAGCACCATCCTCCTCGGGGATCTCTACTGCACCCTTGAGCACTAAGAAAATTATTCTCTTCGAGGCTGACCCATCAAAGACAGTAACAATCGGGGCAGGACTTGACCCTAAATAAGAAATCACGCTCGTCAGCTTCCTACGCTCTAACATGGACATCTTCGCATGGAAACCCTTTGACATTGCTTGATTTGCAAACCAAGGAAGAAGGTGAGCTCTTCCATCATCGACATCTCAAACTCCCTACTCATTGTTTCTGCAAACTTGGCCACAAGTGCATGAGAAGAGCCACCAAAAATGATATCATTCACATAAATCTAAACAAGAAAAAAATCTTTGCCATGCTTGAGAGTGAATAAGGTTTTGTCTACTGATCCTATCTTATACCCATGCTCTAGCAAGAAGGACCTAAGCCTATCATACCAAGCTCTAGGTGCCTGCTTAAGCCAACAAGGCTTTGTGAAGCTTGTATACTTTATGAGGATATTTGGGATGCTCAAAGCCAGGGGGTTGCTTGACATAGACCTCTTCTTCTATGAAACCATTAAGGAAAGCACTTTTGACATCCATTTGGTATAGCTTGAAACCTCGGGATGCCATAAATGCAAGGAGGATCCTAATGGCTTCTAGCCTAGCTACAGGTGCAAAAGTCTCTCCAAAGTCTATCCCCTCAACCTAGGCAAAACCCTGAGCCACAAGTCTAGCCTTGTTTCTCACAACTAACCTATGCTCCCCCTGTTTGTTCTTGAAAACCCATTTGGTGCCTATGGTATGAACAGCTGGAGTGCGCAAAACCTTCGCCCTTGTTTGGGTGGTGGTGGTCTGAACTAGTTGGCGCATACAATCACCAACGAAAGTCAAGCTCCCGAAGGTGATCATGGCGCCAACGGAAACCTGGGTGTTAACCTTGCAAACAACAGCCATCAAGTTGATCAAAAACACAGATTGCTCCCCTACCAGGCGTGCCAACTATCGTTGTGTTCGAAACAACAGTATACCACGGGGTACCCACAGTACGGATTTGGTTAGCGATGAGGAGTGCTGTGGACGAATCTTGATGGTTATCTCTAACTAAGAGACAGGGGAGATTTTTAGACAGGTTCGGGTCTCCTAGAGGATAATAACCATAATCCTGTGAGTGTTGAATGAGCTTTGGGGCGTGGATAGCCCTAAGCGTATGAAATCATCTAGAAAAACATGCCCTTTACAGGCTCCCTCCAATTCCTTTATATGAGAGGGATCGGGGGTTATAAATTGTAGTTAATTTGCCTCATTAATGACTAATTATGAGGATAAACGGTCAGTTCATGGACAATAACTCAAGAGATAACATCAATAATAATTGTACAACGTGGAGCTTAATGACGACCTGGCTCTTAATGGTGACCATCCGAGTGCCTGTGGTTGGGAAGGCCTCCTGAGTGCTGGACTCGGGGAGCCTTCAGATCCCGACCGCTGGCTATCTGGAGAATGTTGACCATTTACTAGTCGTCTTTAATGTTGAGTCTGTTGACCCCTCCTTTACTCGATCATCATAAAACTACTCGGAAGGTAACCCATGATCATATTCTCGACAACCACACTTTAGAATGAAGCACCGACAACCAAACACTCTCAAGTACAAAACCTTGGGCTTCCTCTCAAAACGCAGCTCATAAGAAGTTAGATTCAAAATTGAGCGCAAGAAGAACCAGTTGGAGATGTAGCACGGCGTGCTAATGGCCTCAGTCCAAAACTTCCTAAGAGTCCTATGCTCATCGAGTATCGTCCTAGCCATCTCCACCAAAGTGCGATTATTCCTCTCAACGACGCCATTCTGTCGAGGAACGCGTGGGGCAGAAAATTGATGCTCAATGCCATGCTCAAGGCAAAAAGCATATCTTGAACTCAGTGCCATTATCACTGCGAATTGCTTTCAATGCACCAGGGAGTTCTTTGAACAATCTCAAGGCTAAGCTCCAAAAGTGTGAAAACACTTCATCCTTACTCATAAGAAAGAAAACCTAGGAGTAGCGAGAGAAATCATCAACAATGACAAGAACATACCACTTCCCTCCCGCCGAACGAACTCGAGAAAGACCAACAGTGTCCATACGGAGAAGTTCTCCTGGTCGTTCAGTCATCACTAGATTGACTGGTGGGTTAGGAGCTATAACCATCTTGCCATGCTGATAGGGAGCACACACAAGGTTCTTCTCAAACTTGAGCTTGGGCAATCCTCGGATCAGGCCTAAGGCACTCAAACGAGTAAGCAAATCAAAGCTCATATGCCCTAGTCTCCTATGTCACATCCAAAGCTCTAAAGAAGGTTGAGTAATCAAACAGCGAGAAGAACCATAAGACTCAGAAAAATCAGCTCCAAAAACTCTCCCAACTATGGAAATCTTGCAAATCAAAGCGCTAGAAATATCAAGAACTCGAGAAGTATCACATTTAAAACACACTTCAAAGCCCTCATCAAGCAACTGAGATATAGAAAGAAGATTATATCCTAAATGTTCCACGAAAGCTATATCTTTGAGAGCAAAGCTCTCATTTATCTTTACCGTTCCTTTAGCCTTCACTCTTTCTTTTCGATCATCCCCAAAAGTGATGTATTCATGACGCTTCATCAGGGTAAGGCTAGAGAACCATGATGAATCTCCGGTCATATGACGTGAACGAGTAGAGTCAATAACCCACTTATTCTCTAGGCCTCTGCCTGCCACCTACATCAAATGAGATATGCTCGAGTGCTCAGTGCTGAGGTAAGTAAGAAACTTCCTGGGAATCCAGAACCAAGACACTCGAGGAGCAGAGGTAAAAGAAGTTGTATGTACATCAATATTAGAACACTGGGGCGAGAACCATGATGAAGAAAATGTGGTCCACCAAAGTGCCAAGAATCAAGACCTCTTACATGTGATTCAAAACCATATGAGTCTTGGTAAGATCCACGTCAGGCAGTGCCTCTAGAAGGAAATTGAGGAGCATCAAAGACTCATGAGTGAAGGTGAGAAAAAGGCTCATGCACACCAATAGATGGGTGGTACATGTCCTGGGTACTCCTCTCCCATTCACGTCGCTCATCCCTCCTATGACGAAAGCAAAACCCAACCAAGTGACCCTCTCTCTGACAATAGGTGCAATGGTAAAGCCTCTTGGGAGCTTGACTACCGGTCACTCAGAAATCTCTCACATGCTCTCTCAAATTTGGCTGTGGTGTTTTCTTGAGTTGTGGTGTTATCTTCTTTTTAGTGGGTTGAGTTGGTTTCTTTATGGATTGAGGTAGTGTATCTATCTTAGATTTCTTCGCCTCAAGGGTAGTAGGTGTGGTAAAGATTGTCTTACCCTTTCCATTATATGCAACTCTCTCAAAACCCAACTCCAAGGTTAATCCCGTCTTATCAGCACACATCTTGGTCTTGGCCAAGAGTAAATTCATTTTGCCCTTGCCTTTTGAGCACTTCTCTACAAGAGAAAGGAGATACTCATTCTCAGTCATGAGCTTCTGAACTTACCCTCTAACCTAGCTGAGCTTGTCCTGAAAGATTGTGCGGGTGGAACACTCTGACTGCACATCTTTTGAACTCCCAGCACTCTCTAATCTAGACTCTATCTCTTGAATGTGCTTGTCTTTTAGTTCAACATTCTTTGCAAGCAAAGAGCAGTTCAAGCAAGCACCCAAAAAAGTAGATCTAGACTCCTCCTCAATGAGCTTCTTCTCAGCACTCTCAAGCCGATCGATGACTTGAGTATGCCTTACGAATCTCGGCAAGCTCACTCATAACTAAAATACAACTCTCACACTCATCCTCTTCTAACTTAAATTTAAGAAAAACAAGTTCAGTGGAGACAGACTCATACTTAAGCCAAAGTTCTTTTAGCTTACGCACCGCTTTCTTAAGTAACCTATCCCGGCTCATAAGAGCATCATTCAAGGTATCGACTTGAATAGAAAGTTGGTCGTAAGAAGGAGTTACCTTGGAGGGATCAAGCTCGGTCTCGCTGTCGTTGTTGTTGTCCGCCATGAAGCAAAGACATGTCAAGTCCTTAACCTTCTTATTGTCTTTTGCTGGTTGTTCATCCTCCTCCAAACTATCCTCCTCATTGGATGATGTGTCGATGTCGCTGAGAGCTGCCACAAACACCCTAGAAGCCGCCTTGGCTGCCTTCTTGGCCATCTTGTCATGGTTCTTCTTGAAAAAAGGGCTTCTTGTCTTTCTTTTTGTACTTGTTATGGTCATGGTCGCAATCTTTCTTCCTCCTGAGTTTTGGGCAATCTGCCTTGAAGTGGGTGGTGTCACCACACTCAAAACATGCACGAGAACCACCTCTTCTCTGATCTCGGTGATTGTTGTAGAAGTGAGTGAACTTTTTCACGATGAGAGCAAGATCCTCATCATCCAAAGTATCCACTTGCTCCTTGGTGATAGAGACCAAAGAAGATAAGGCAAAACCACCCAAAGAGACATTAGGACAAGAAAGACTAATTCCAGCCTGATTGCCACCACTAGAACCTAAAACCAGTGCCATGTTCTGAGGCAGAGGATTTCCTAGGCTTAGTCTAGATGCCTTAGCAATCTCGGTGGACTTAAGCTTGCTGAAGAGTTCATCACAAATTAGCGTGGCGTAACTTGATGACTCTTCGATGCTTGAGATCTTTACTTCCCATATGCTACAATCAAGAGCATAGAGAAGCTTGATCGCTCTCTCGTGGTCAGAATAGGCAAGAACTCATATAGATCAAAGATTGCTAACAATCCCATCAAAACAAGCAAACATAGCATCAAGAGATTCTCCGGGGCCTTGCACAAACATTTGATACTATTGATTATATGTGCTTTGGTGTCTGGCCTTAATCTGATTGGTGCCTTCATGGAAGACACTCAGAGTAGTCCAAATTTCTCTAGCGGTACGAAGGTGTTGAACCCTATCAAACTCATTCCAACTCAGACTCGTGAACATAATATTTCTAGCTTTGTTATTATTATCATACTGTTCAATCTGAGACTGAGTGGTATGAACAGGGGGAATCTCATAGTTGGAGTCAACTATTTTCCAAATCGCACTTCCTTGGATCTGTAGATAGGCCTCCATGCGTACCTTCCAGTACGAAAAATCGCGCCAATAAAAGAGAGGAATTTTTCCATGTCTCTCCATGTCGCCTACGAATTACAAAGCCAGTTATGGTCAACTAGTGATTTAAACTGTCTCTGATACCAATTATAGGACCGAAACAGGCGACTAGAGGGTGGTGAATAGGAGCCTCAACAAATTTTTTGAAAAGATGGTCTATTCCTTTCACCCAATGCTTCTCCAAACAAAGCTAGCGGAAACATAGAGAGAACTTAAAAGAGGCTAATAAGAAAATGTGACTCTAGTGTATGTGAGATGAACCCCAGGTTCTATTGAGAATAAAAACACTAGTCATAGTCATGAGAACAAACACTAGAAAAGAAACACAAGAGAAAATTGTCTCCGACAAACTATACTTCAAGTTTGATGGTCTAGAGACACGGAAACCTGAACCACATCACATATGTGTGTATATGAGTTTTAAGCCTCTAGCAATAAGAAGGATGACTTGCAAGGGTACAGAAAATTTCAGCTCAAACCAAAAATGAAAATCAATAACTAAAAGATAAACTAGCCTCTAAAAACAAGAATCAAACAATGGATTCAAAAGAGAGATGTTAGAAGGAGAAGAGCACTCACAAATGCAAGAAAATCTTCTTCATTACTCACAAAGATCAGCCCTATTACAAGATTTTCTCACAAAAAGATCTAACCTATTACAAGACTAAACCTATCCTCTCATAACCCTATCAAAAGATTCTCACAATTTTGATAGCTTCAAGGGCTCCCACAACCACTAGCCATTCCCCTCTATTTATAGGATAGAAGGTTTGGCTTACAAGTTCCCTTGCCCTACAAGCTTTTTGGGAAGCTTATCTTGTAAGTTTTCCACTAAGCTTGTCTCACAAGATTCCTGGCAGATCCTGAACATCCACTTGTTTTGACGATTTCTATTAATCCAGAAGGAATTTTGATATGAAATTAGCTTTCCGTCCATATGCAGAACATCGAAAACGGAGTCTGTATGCGATCTAGGCGATGATTTTAGTGCTTGATGCTCCTAGAGGCCGAGATGGACTCGAACTCGATGTGGGTTGGGCCTCCAACTCAACTTGCACACCCCCGCTGATCTTCTCCATCTCTTGGCCTCCCACGGTTTTGCAGTCAAACCGTGAAACCCCTGTACTCTTTTTGCTTTAACTTAAACAAGCATTTCGATGTCGACACGTGTCCTCCATCTTGAGATCTGGATTGCCGGCAAGTCTCTACAGCTCCCGATCCCTCGTGCCACGTTGTCACTTGCACCGGCATCCCCTTTGCTCGACTTTGTCAACACATCGTCTTCATCAACCTTCATCCTATGACTTGCTTAATCTTCATGTGTATCACTAGGATCATCCTCGACTTCACCTAGCCTCCTTGATCGTCCGGCACCAAGCTCCTCACTTGGTCCTGATCACCTGCTATCAACCGTCGAGTAGCATCCAAGTCCTGCACACCATAAGACAAGCAAACATGTTTCTCCCAACACCAGACCTTCTGGTGCACAAGAACTTTTATCACTAACGTATTATCCTCTTCTTAGAATAAACTTCAAACCAAAACAGATGAGTAGCTTAAACCCAAAACTAACTTATCACAAATGTCAATCACTCATCATTCATTTAACTAAGGCATATCTCAACTTGGTTTCTCACATCACAAATGTCAATCACTCATCATACATCTAATCAAGGCATATCTCAACTTGGTTTCTCAATCTGCCCTTTGATGAGTGCATTGCCAACATCATGAAGAGCAAGAGATAGTTTGAAGAAAGCACACGAAGTACAACTAAGTGATCAAAAACTCAAGAAAGAGCAGGACATGTCACTTGGCATATGAAAAAGATCAAGATCTCGAATAAAAGAGAGGCAAGCCAAAAACTCAAAAATAAAAGTTCAAGATTCAAATGCACATGCTTCTCCTTAATGAATGCACATTTGCATTAAAATATTCTCCCCCGTTCATTATATAAGAATTGTTTATTTGGAAATGCATGTTTTCTCTCCCTTTGGCAATACAGGCATCAAGGATAAAAGAACAATGCGAAAGCATGAGAATGCAAATAAAATGTATACCTACAAAACTTCACATATAGATCACAAAGCACTTGCAAGGACTAGAGATGTCGACATACTGCAAGGGGTAAGCAATATAACTCAGCGGCGAACAAAGTCTCGAAGTGATTCCATGTCATAAGCACCGAGAGTGTAGCAAGTTTTGATCATGTTGTTCAAAAATTCAAAAGATATCACCACAAAAGCATCTACAGTTCCATGAACAGTGCAAATATTAGAGAAACTAGGGCTATGGCAAGTTCAAACGAGGCAACCAAGTTCAATTCAACAGGCTATGCAAACGCCTATATATCAAACCAAGCCTTACTTTGACAATATGAAAACTAGCATGATGCACAAGTTAACTGTCTTATTTGATGACTTTGGCATTTTTCGCATTGTGATCCTCAAGTCACCTGCTATCCAAGCAAAGTGTCACCGAGTGGTTACAGCAAGCACCTTGAGGCTTTAAGATGACCGTATTGGATTATCCTCAAGTTGTCGCTTATCCAAGCAAAGTGTCACTGAGTGGTTACGGCAAGCACCTTGAGGCTTCAAGACAACTGTATTAGATCATCCTCAAGTTGTCACTTATCCAAGCAAAGTGTCACCGAGTGGTTACGGCAAGCACCTTGAGGCTTCAAGACAACCGTATTGGATCAAATTTTAAGCTCAAGAACTTTAAAAAGTGTTAAGACATATAATTTTTCACAAAGCCAAAATGAGTTATGCCTCTGTGGTATAGAAGAGCACATGCTCTCCCAAGGTTTAAACATAGGCTAAATATTTACATAGACAAAGAACACAGTGCAATGTTCCCATGCCGCTAAACTGAACAAAATAGCCTAGCTCGAGCTTTTCACAGAACTAGCCCTAATATAAGCACTGAACAGGCTAAAGCATGTACTTAAGAGTGACATGAGATTAGATTCATATTTCAAATTCATTATCAGAAAAGACAAGCTTGTTCAACAGATGTTATGCCAGGTTTCAAAACGAGCCTAAGCTTGCACAAATTGTTATACATCTACCCCTCTTAGTATAAATCCATAACTAGTACAAGAAAATACACTCGACATATAAGTGAAGCTCAACTAATATGATGATCTTATAAGATGATATGCAAATGTAAATACACCAAATGTAAGATAGAGTATGTACAATGAACAACTACCCCTCACAAAATGCTATGGGGATGGCACACAGCAAGCTCTCCTCTTGAAAACGCAAATCTTGTGACATCGAGAGGCTTGGTGAAAATGTCGGCCAGCTGGTGTTGGGTGTCAGTGTAGCTCAACTCAATGTCTCCCTTTTCATTGTGGTCTCTTAGAAAATGGTATCTCACATCTATGTGTTTTGTTCTGGAGTGTTGAACTGGGTTGTTAGCTAGGCTTATGGTACTAGTGTTATCACACAAAAGTGGCACACTTTTGAAATCCAACCCAAAATCCTTCAAGGTAGCAACCATCCATAGAATTTGTGAGCAATAGCTAGCAGCAGCTACATATTCTGCTTCAGCGGTAGACTGCACAACACTAGACTGTTTACGAGAAGACCAACACACAAGAGAAGAACCTAAGAAGTGTCAAGTACCTGAGATACTTTTTCTATCAATTCTACACCCAGCAAAATCCGTATCAGAAAAGCCTCGAAGAGAAAGAGAGGATGAAGCAGAAAATCAAAGACCAAACTCAAGAGTGTGTTTGAGGTACCTCAGAATATGTTTCACTGTTTGATGGTGACACATTCTTGGAGAAGCTTGAAAGCGAGCACACAAGCAGACGGCAAAATGATTTTAGTGCTGCTGCTCCTAGAGGCCGAGATGGAATCGAACTCGATGTAGGTTGGGCCTCCAACTCAACTTGCACACCTCGCTAATCTTCTCCGTCTCTTGGCCTCCCACGGTTTTGTGGTCAAACTGTGAAACCCTTGTACTCTTCTTGCTTTACCTTAAGCAAGCATTCTGATATTGACACATGTCCTACATCTTGCAATCTTGACTGCCGGTAAGTCTCTCCCGCTCTCGATCCCTCGAGCCGCATTGTCACTTGCACCAGCATCCCCTTCGCTCGACTTTGTCAACACACCGTCTTCATCAACCTTCATCACATGACTTGCTTAATCTTAATGTGTACCACTAGGATCATCCTCGACTTCACCCAGCCTCCTTGATCGTCCGGCACCATGCTCCCCACTTGGTCCTGATCACCTGTCATCGACCGTCGAGTAGCATCCAAGTCCTGCACACCATAAGACAAGCAAACATGTTTCTCCCAACACCGAATCTTTCGGTGCACACGAACTTTTATCATCAACGTATTATCCTCTTCTTAGAGCAAACTTCAAACCAAAATAGATGAGTAGCTTAAACCCAAAACTAACTCCTCACAAATGTCAATCACTCATCATTCATTTAACCAAGGCATATCTCAACTTGGTTTCTCACATCACAAATGTCAATCACTCATCATACACCTTATCGAGGCACATCTCAACTTCGTTTCTCATGTCCGTCACTAATAAAGGTTATTACCCATTACTAATAGGGTTTTCGGTAGTAGTAAGAGTACGACATCCTGTTCCACATCATCAATGGAAGACCTTCCATAGCCAAATTCATGGCCGTTGGGCACTATCTGTACGTGGTACTCAAGCTACCGGATCTTAACGGAGTCATCACTGTGCAAGAAAACATCGTCACTTCTCGTGCATGCGAGAAGGATAGTCTCACTGTGGCCGAGGTCATCGACCTGTCGGCTGACATGGAGGAAACACTCGGACAAGTTTGGGCAAATCCCCCCGAAGCCTCAGAAATACCAGCTAAAGCACCATCCTCCTCGGGGATCTCTACTGCACCCTTGAGCACCAAGAAAATTATCCTCTTTGAGGCTGACCCATCAAAGACAGCAACAATCAGGACAGGACTTGACCCTAAATAAGAAATCACGCTCGTCAGCTTCCTACGCTCTAACATGGACATCTTCGCATGGAAACCCTCTAACATGCCTAGGGTTCCTCGGGAGCTGATCAAGCACGAACTCTATGTTTACCCAACCGCCAAGCCAATCAAATAGAAGCTACGGAGATTTGCACAGGACAGAAAAGAGGTGGTCAAGGCTGAGATCACTCGCCTCCTGGCAGCAGGATTCGTCCGCGAAGTGGCTTGCCAACCCAGTCTTGGTAAAACAGAAGACGGGTCAATGGCGAATGTGCGTCGACTACACCAACCTGAACAAGCACTGCCCAAAGGATTCCTTTGAATTGCCACGGATAGATCAAGTCATCGACTCAACAGCAAGATGTTCTCTCCTGTGTTTTCTCGACTACTACTCTAGGTATCATCAGATCAGGCTTAAGGAAGAAGACCAGGAGAAAATGTCTTTTATCACGCCCTTTGGAGCGTACTGTTATACCACCATGTCATTTGAGCTCAAAAACACAGGGGCAACGTACTAGCAGGCCATTCAGCGATGTCTCTTAGATCAAATTAGCCACAACATCAAAGCCTATGTCGACGACATGGTCATAAAGTCCAAAGAAGAAGATAACCTTATCAACGATATCGCTAAGACATTCGAGAACCTGCAGAAGTTCAGGTGAAAGCTCAATCCCGATAAATGTGTCTTCGAGGAACCATCTGGACAACTACTCGGGTTCATCGTCAGCAACCGGGGTATCGAGGCCAACCTAGACAAGATAGCTGCAATAATGAAGATGAAGAAACCCAACAACACCAAAATATTTAGAAACTCATAGGTTGTATGACAGCCCTCGGGAGATTGATCTCTTGACTAGGAGAAAGGGGAGCTCCTTTCTTCAAACTATTGAAGAAAGAGGAAAACTTCTAGTGGACGGCCGAGGCCGATGAGACATTTTCTACACTAAAGAAATTCTTGACCTTACCTCCGATCCTTACAACTCTAAACCTAGAGGAGGTCCTTCTCCTCTATATTGCCGCCACATCCAATGTCGTTAGCACGGCTGTGGTAGTCAAGCGGCCCGAGGAGGGACATGTTTTCCTTGTCCAAAGGCCGGTATGCTTCATATCAGAAGTCCTCGGCTTATCAAAAGTAAGGTACCCGCAAGTACAGAAGCTCCTTTACGCCATTCTTCTCACCGCCTGAAAGCTGAAGCATTACTTTCAAGCCCACAAAATCATGGTAGTCACAGAATACCCTCTGGGCGATATACTCCATAATCGGAACGCAACTAGACGAATCGTAAAATGGGTCGTTGAGCTATGGGAGTATACAATGGAGTTCCGATCCTACACTGCCATTGAGTCATAGGCTCTAGCAGACTTCATCGTAGAGTGGACTAAGATCCATCTCCCCCAAGCCGAGATGAAAAGGAATATTGGACGATGTACTTCGATGGCTCTCTAAGTATAGATGGGGCTAACGCAGGGATTCTCCTCATATCTCCAAAAGGGGAAGAATTACGTTACGTGCTGTAGCTACTGTTCAAGGCATTCAACAACACGGCTGAATACGAGGCCATGATACATGGCCTCCGGATAGCGGCATCAATCGGGGTAAAGCGACTCATGGTTTACGAAGACTCCAAGCTAGCTATCAGCTAGGTTAACAAGGACTGGTCTTGTACCAGCAACAAGATGGATGCCTACTGCACCGAGTTTCAGAAACTCGAAGGCAAGTTCTTAGGCTTGGAGTTTCACCATATCTCCCATGATGATAACTCGTCGACCGACGCCCTAGCGCGTTTGTTCAAGAGCTCACCAAACCATCGATCAAAGATGATGAACACCAAGCCACTAGCTCGATGGTAATCATCGCCATGGCTGAGGATGTCGATGACTGGCAGCGGCCCATCATTGAGTACATCTTAAAGGGCACAACCCTAGAAGACAAAACCTTGGCCGAGCGCCTGACACGCCGAAGCAAGAAATATGTGGTCATCGGGGATAAGCTGTACAAGCGTGTAGTGTCAACAAGGGTACTTCAGAAGTGCGTCCTGCCAAGCGAAGGCCTCCAGATACTCAATGAAGTCCACGTGGGAGCATGCAGTAATCATGCCAAGGCCAGAACTCTGGTCGAAAAGGCCTTCTGATCAGGCTTTTACTGGCCGATGGCTAACAATGATGCCAAAGACTTAGTCAAAAAGTGCATCGGGTGTCAGTTCTTAGCTAAACAATGTCACCTGCTAGCACAAGCCCTTCAAACAATCCCACCAACCTGGCCGTTTGTGTGCTGGGGGCTCGATATGGTCAGACCTTTTCAGAAGGCTCCTCAAGGAATCGACCGGCTACTAGTGGCCATCAACAAGTTTACTAAGTGGATAGAAGTGATGCCACTAAAAAATTGCACAGCCAAAAAAGCAGCACAATTCATCGAAGAAATCACCTATCGGTTCAGTGTCCAAAATCAAATCATAACCGACCTTGGGACTCAGTTCACAGTAAACGATTTCTGGAATTCTACGAAGAAAGATTGATCGAGGTCAAGTATGCGTCAGTCGCACACCCTCGGGCCAATGGGCAATATGAGCGTGCCAACGAGATGATCCTTTAAGGTCTAAAAGCTTGAATCTTTGACCCCTTATAGAAGTACGCCGGGAGATGGCTACAGGAACTTTCCGCTGTACTCTAGGGGCTCCGCACACAACCAAATAGGGCACGGGACAGACCCCCTTTTTTCTCTTCTACGGCTACGAGGCGATCCTCCCGAACGATATGCTGCACAAATCCCCTCGAGTCTAGCACTACGATGAAGGAACAGCAGAGCAAACTAGGGCCGAAGATATCGTCTACATCGAAAAAGCCCGGATAGCAGCCGCAATACAAGTAGATCGATACCAACATGCCTTCTGACGGTATCACGACCACAATGTACAAAGCAGAAGTTTTAAGGTCGACGACTTGGTAGTTCACCAGGTACAATCAACCGTTGGGATGCACAAACTCTCTGCCCCTAGGAAGGACCTTTCATCATCACCGAAGTAATAAGACTAGGGGCCTACAAGCTAGTACGAGAAGATGGACAAGCAGTACCAAACTCATGGAACATCGAGCACGTCCATCGATTTTACGCCTAACATATTTTGTAACTTTTGTTACTCCTGTTGCCAATAAATTATGTTCAGGCACTCATCGACCCCATGGCGTTGTTTCTTCACTGACCTCGCCGACTACTTCCCTCCACCAGGCATGTCGCTGGGATGGGAAGGGGTAAGCTTTAGGGCTATACACCCACAATCAAGCATATTTTCTCGCTGACTTCGCCGACTTCACCGACCTCACCGACTACTTTCCCCCAGACATGCAACTGGGCTAGGAAGGAGTAAGCCTTCTAGTTGTATACCCGTAGTTCAGCATATTTTCCTGCCGATCTCACTGACTACTTCCCCCTAGACATGTAACTGTGCCAGGAAGTGGTAGGCCTTAGGGCTGTACACCAGTAGTCGGGCATCTTTTTTTGCCGACCCATACCGATTACATCCCCCTCTGTGTTGGGTGCTAGATGGCCGTCATGCATGCAATCGGACCTAGGAGAGGGTAGACTCTTTAGTCATATACCCACAATTGTGCATCTTCATCAATCTCGCCAACCTATGCAGACTACATCCCTCTTCGCATTGGACATCACATGGTCACTGTGCAGTCTCGCATCTTAATCGACTCCGCCAATACACCGTGTAGGTGACTACGCGTGATGCACGGTAAAAATCATGTATGGCAAGGATATCAAATTGTCTTCATTTTCAAGACTAATCTTTTACAGGGACTACATTACTTCAAAGAAGAGGACACAACACTTCTACATTACTTCAAAGAAGGGGACACAGCCTCCTTCACATATTCAACAGAAGAAAAAGACGAAAAGACGGCCAGAGACAGCATTCTGTAAAGTAAACGTAGGAGCTGCCGGTGACGAGGTTCTCACAGTAGCTTCACACGATGCAGCATCAACCTATCACGACCGCCATGAGCACCAAGGATCCCAGGGGCTGCCGCTATGGTAGCAGCAACTCCGCATGACCCTCGTTTCGATTGGAGGAGATAGTCATCGACCCTGAGACACCAGCACAAAGGGACACTGCCTTCTTCACTGAGAGGAAAAACAGCGTGGCCTCGACAACTGGGTCAACGACAAGGTCCAAGGCACCTACTTCAACAGAGGTCACCAGCCTCTTTCGCTGGATCAGATCTCCATCTTGGCACCTAGGCGTTAAGGTGGGCAGTGCGGAAGTACCTGGTGGTAAGACATCGATGACGATACTAGGAGGAAGCTCCGAGGATGGCGCAGCATCATCCCGCGTCACACTGGGTCAAGGATCACAGATCACGTAGTGAAGACAAAGCAAACTCAGACGAAAACAAACACATCAAGCAAACCTGAAGTCATGAAACTCTCAATGTCTAGGCCTACGAAGTTCATGGTCGATGCCAACACATCACAGATCCTTGGGGCAACAAGCAACATCAGCAACTACAATGATGATCTTTCCCATGTCCGGCACATCGGAGATCTGGAGGAATGATAGGAGAGCTTTGGTAGAAGGCCCAACAGAAGAAACACACAAGGATGTAAATGAGATCCGTTGCGGAGGTGAAGGGGGTGCCATGGTTTAAATAGGGGTGCTGCCTCAAACGTCAGCCACGATCACCGCTGGGAGTGCCGCTTCGATCACTATGCGCTTTATGGCGAGTGTGACGGGACGGTTTCACCTCCTTATCCACACCCGCGCTATGCGATTGCACGTGGCCCTGTTAGAGATAAAGCGGCTCCCCGTCCTTTCGTCTACAATGCATTAATTGCGGACAGAGGAAAAGATTATAAAGCATCTTTTTGGGCGCGCTGGCGATGTCCACGATGTTTGGGTTCATGCGTGCCCATGGGTCCCACGCCTGGGGGCTCACGTGCTCGAGGACCCTCATGCCTAGGGGCTCGCTCGCTAAAGGATCTGCGCGCCTGAGGACTTGTGCGCTGAGAGGCTCCCATGACTTAGGGGCTCGTGTGCCCAAGGACTCGCAAGCCCAAGGACCTCGCTTGCTCGGGGCTTGAGCGCTCGAAGATCCATGTGCCCGAGGGCTTGTACACCCGGGGCCCCCCACACCTGGGGGCTCGTGCGCCCGAGGACTCACAAGCCTAAGAACCTCGCCTGCTCGAGGGCTTGAGTGCTCGAGGATCCACATGCCCGAGGGCTTGTACACCCAGGGGCTCACGCACTCGAGGACTCAAGATCAACCACGCTCGAGACCATGGTGGTCCCGAGACTTTAGCAACAGTCCTCTCCCAATCAATTTTCAACATAGACGATTCTGAAAGGCAAGGTCATCAACGGTTCTTAAAGAATTCATCGAAGGTTGGAAGATTCCAGAAGGCTTTCTTTGCAGATTATTTTTTGACCCTCGAACTAAATGTTCCACTTAACTCGAGGCTCAAGGGCTACACCGTGTGGGTGTACCTACACGGTGCACCTCATACGAAAGAAGAAAATCAACGCTTTTTTCAAGATAATCAGAAATTCAGCAGAAGTGTGAAGGTTCAGATCAAAGAAGAGGTCCTCCTAGCTTGTTTAGTCGAAGATTTTTATCCAAGCTAAGAAGAGCTTGAGGGCTGCTGTCGGGAATGCGACCCCTAGGTACCTCACAATTGGACTTATCAGTCTAGATCGAGAGCAGGCCAAGTCCAACATTGCCGTCCGGTATGGCCCATGGAGAGGGGTTCGGCTCCGATAAGAAAGGTTGAGTCCTTATCGGGTAACTGAAATTCGGATATAGTATGAAAAGATATGTTGTACCAGAATCTATATAATTAGAGATTTAGCACCCGAGTTCTGTAGGCAATCTTAGATCGACTAGGGATAGAGTCCTGGTTTGTCAGGCTCACCTCTTGAGTATATAAAGGGGGCGAGACTTCCCCTAAGGACAAGCTTTTAGCATCCAATCATAAGTTATTCATCTTGCTTTCGACGCCTTAAGCCTCTATAGCTTAATTACGTCATATTGTAAGCTCCACCATCATATTATACATCAAAACATTAGACGTAGGGTTATTATCATTCGGAAGATCCGAACCAGTATAAATCTTAGCTCTTGTATTCTAGAGTCGATAATCAGGTTTGAAGGTGCCGCGCTTCCCTTACACACCTCTAATCACCACCTCGGTACCCCTTGGGTGGACTGCTTGGTGATTCACCGATAGGAATGATACACATGTGTGTTTATTTGCTTAGAAGTATATATTATATCTATGTATAGCTTAATTAATTTTCCGTAATAATATTTTTATATTTATAACTATCAATCACTACTGGAAACCATGTTTTTTCTGTCGGCGACACAAATTTCCTGTCGGTTTTTTAATTGTCGACAGAAATAGAAACATGTTCTGTCGGTTTGTAGCTTACCGACAGGGAAAATCAATTTTTCTGACGGGTTTTCAATTACCGACAGGAAAATTGGTTAATGTATTGACGGGTGAAAAAAGCTGGCAGAAAAAATTAAAACCGACAGGAAATTATTATATCTGTGACGGTTTTTAACTTGCCGACAGGAAAATTATGAAAGAACAGGAAGTGATGTTATTTCTGTGACGGTTTTTATACTACCGACAGGGAAATTGCTCAAAAAAATTCGGTCTGCCCGCCTTCGAGGGCTCATTTTCGGTCAACGCGCCAAAAAATCACAGTATCCCTCCATTATTTCCCCTTCTCCCTTCCAGTCTTCTCCCATCCCGCCACCCTCTCGCTGCGCCCTTCCCCTAGCCCTCCCCAAGCGCCGCCTCCAGCACCGGCGACCTCCCCGCGTCGCCACCAGCGCCGGTGTCCTCCCCCTGCACCACCTTCGCCTCCAGCGCAGGCTCTCCCCCAGCCCCACGCGCCTCCAGTGCCCCCTGTCTCCCCCG
>KE371907.1:506228-518579 GCA_000418225.1 Zizania latifolia
CCCGCACCGCCCTTCCCCGCACCACCTCCCTCCCGCCGCCCTCCCCTTGCACAGCTAGCAGCGACGTCCTCCCACACGCCGGACCTGTGTACTTCTACTCCGAAGGGTAAGCCTTTTGCACATAGTTCTTGATGTATTGTGCATACAATTGTTCGATTGCTTCCTTCTTACCCTCAAAATCACTCCGGCTATTCTCTCTTGGTGATAAGGAGTTCACCGATCCTATTATTGCAGAACGTGTGCTTGAAAGATCTAGCTTGGTAGCTCCAAATTTCCTCCTTCATTTTTTAATGTTTCTATTTTGTTCTCTCTAATTTCAAAACTACTACTTAATTATGTAAAATATTTGACCTTGTTTGTCTAATGTTGTATATATGCAGTTTTTCCCATTGTTGCTAAAGCTAATTGCATCAAATGGTGAGAGGTATACCTTCTTACTTGCTCAGGAACTTCTAACATATTTGCTGACATTTTGCTGTTGAAATATGAAGAATTCGTTGTACCTATTTCCTTCAAATGGCATGCTGGTGGTAAAAATGCTATGGAGCAATCCAATAGACCTATCTAACCTGGTTCAACTTTGTGCTAGATTGGAGAGGAAATTTTCAGAAGTGCTGACATCAGGTGCTCATTTCTTGCAACATGTCAGAGACTTGTGTAATGTGTATAACATGCTGCTCATGATGTTGCTCATTACCCTTTCTTTCATTCAGATGCTACTTGCACTAATGGATGAGGCATACACTGGTTCTGCAATAGAAGATCTTGCTGACCCTACGCTCCTCATTCTTCTAAAAGATGAGAATGATGATATTGCTATAAGTAGTTCCTCCTGTGAAGTATATGTTTTCTCTGTTCTTCCCTGAATGCTTACATCTAATCTTATCATTCTCTGTTCTTCCTCAGAGGCTCAAACAAAACATTGGACATCCCCTACTATATCTTCAACCATACAGACAGCAGTTAACACCCACAATCAGACAGATTAAAACAGTCACTGAAAAGGGAAGTATATAATGAAAAAAAGGAAGAAGTAATTATTGTTTTCAATTTTTCTTCACATCACCTGCAACTCCAATCCATATAGGTGTTATAAGTTCATATGGGGATCTATGTTTGGTTATTTCCCCCATATTACTTTTTTTACAAATTCCTAGCTATAAATTGTTGTAGGTGAGGAAAAGACTTTCAGATTTCATATTGGCTACATTTCAACGCTCCCCTGATATTATCGCACTGCTAAAGGTACTACCTATGAATATTATATGGTTTATTTCATGCTTGACATGCCCACTCTGTACCAATATGACATGCTTTTAGCATTTTAAATTTTGAGACAATGTTTTCAACACTTCTGAGCAATAAAGAAAACACTCCTTTAAACATTTTGTTTGTATGGTTTGTTAAATTTTCTGCAAGCTGAAATAATTTGTGACTACAAGACTGGAGATAGCTTATGCCGCCCCCCACCTCCTTCCTCCTGGTAAACTTCTACTCGTGCTAATCTAAACATTTTCTCTGTAACCAATTAAACATTATGCTTGTTTAAATATGTCGCATGCATGTGAGAGTGCATCTCCTTTAGAAAATCTGTTTTGATATAAATTTTTTAATTGTACATGATTTTTCCAAGGTCATGGCAATAATAATTTCCTTGTGCCTCTCATTCATTCTGTTAAATTTGTGGAACCAGAGAGACAAACACGAAGAAGGTTTGCGTTTGGCAAACTTGTCTGCAGAGAAACCTCACTTTTCTCGCTGTTTAGAGTGGCTCCTATTTACGGTATTTGATGCAGAGATATCAAGGTATATTAGTTCTAACTCAATATATATTGGTAGCATGCTTGCATTATTTGTCAACTAAGTCGCTAACTTTCATTCCATTGTGTTATTCACTGAAACGTTGTTGCTGGCTGCTTAGCCAATTGCCAATTGCAGCCAAAGTTCAAAAAATCAGCTTCACAGAAAAATGTACCTGCAAAGAAGTCTCTTGTAGAGAAGACATGTGACCTACTTCGAAATTTTGTTGAATATATGGATGTTTTAGTCATTGTCGCTAGGAAAACTGATGGCCGGCACTGGGCAATCCACGGTGTAAGTGTGCTGCCGTCTTGTTTGAAAGATCTATGCTTCCATAGTTTGTACTATGCTCTTGTACTCTTGTACACAGACTATATGTATATGCTCTTGTACTTTGTGATTTCAAAGTGAATGTGATGAATGTTGATATGAAATCTGTAAGAAATACTGTTTTGATCCCTGTATAAATTTCTGTATTGAGCTCCCTTATGAGATCCATTTTCCTGACGGTTCAAATAGCTACAGGCCGCCAGGGAAAAAATCCTACAGCCCGTCAGAAAAATTTGTTGTACTGACGGTAAATATGAATTTCCCTGTCGGTGAAACTTCACAGAGATAGAAAATCAAAACCCGACGACGCTGAATTTTTCTGTCGGCCACAAACCGTCAAAAAAATTTCACACCGACAGGGAAATATGTTAGCCGTCAGGCAAATTTAATTTTCCTGTCACTCTATCCCTGGCGGCTATTTTCCTGTCGGCATACCGTCAGGGAAATTGCCTTGCTATTTTCCTGTCGGTTTTTTTGTATTTTTCTGACGGTGTGCAACCCACAGGAAAATTTAGCTTTCCAGTAGTGAATCAGCTATGCTAATTAGTATTAATCTTTAGTAATCATCATTAATGATACTTAGTATTAAGCTATCACTATTCATTATAAAATACCCATAATAATAATTAGTTATGGCTAATAATATCTAATTATAAGACTGAGGATTGCGCCAAACCAAACATACCCATGAAGCAAACCGGGGCAACGCATCCATGATTAAACACGGACGATCAAAAATTGACGGATGAAATAAAATTGAACCGCCGTTCCGTTGGTGCAAACACATTTGATCGTGGAAAGTATACTAGTACAATAAACCGCCTCTGCCTGCGCCCGGCCAGCAGCAACGCACATCACCATCATGCAACGACACGTCGACACCTGCATGCAGCTGCGGTTCTCGATCAGGTGCGAGGCGGTCTGCTCCACATCCTCCTGAGAGACCCCGCCAGCCTCGCCGAGCCCTGCGGCTTCGCGGCGCCACCCGTGGTCGTCTCGGGGACCTCGATGACCAGCACCGCGGCTGATACGGCGCCGGACGACGAGCTGGTGCGTCCGCCGGCGTCGACGGCGGCGCCCCGTGAGGTGGTCGTCGTCGTCACCGCGCCCTGTGATCCCCAGAACAGGACGTTCGTCGGCAGGGAGGTCGAGTAGTTCGCTGGCTCCGGCTGTTCAGAAGGGAGAGCTGATGGGGGAGGAGCGCCGGCGGGTTTGTCGCCGTCGACGCCGACGCGGCAGAGCGGACAGGTGGAGTGGGAGCGCAGCCACAGGTCGACGCATTCGGCGTGGAAGCCGTGCCCGCACTTTGGCAAGAACCTCGCCGCCTCGCCGTCGGCGAGCCCCGCGAGGCACACGGCGCACTCCAGCGCCTCCTCCGCAAAGTCCTTCGCGCTGTAAACCGTCACCGGCAGGGCCCGCAGCACCACAGGATCAATGCCTTTCCCTCCGGCTGAAGCGGCACCTACACCAACACCACCGCCACTCGAAGTGGACCTCCCCACCGCGGCAGAAGCAGCAGCATCCCGCTGGCCGCGGCCGCCGCGCACCGCGGCGAGGAAGTGGTGCAGAACGAAGACGAAGGCGAGGACGACGAAGACGAGAACGACGCCGGAGAGGACGACATCTCCATCTACCACAACTGTCGGAGCCGCCGCGTCTTCCACCGTCAACGACGACATGTCGCGGGCGCGCGCCTGCCTGCCTGCCTGCGCCGGTGTACATTCCCCGTCGGCGTGAGCTTATTATGTCTCTTTTCTCGAGAGGATTTGGTGGCGTGCTCGGTGCGGTCGTACTGGATGGAGTTGGTGTCCGTGTTGGTGTGGATGGATTAGTGTTTACGTTGAGGCGCTCTGCTGATGACATATGGGCATGGATAATTAAGTGTAAATAAGCTAATCTGATGTGGTTATGGAGAGGAGCTCGAATGGACTCTAGATATCGGCTTTTTGCAACACCTTAAAATAAACAAAATTGTAATATAATTATGATTATTATATAATTTTGAATAATTTAAACTTTTTGGCAAACCTAATAAATATTCCATGTTTATAATGAAATAACTTAATGCCTTTGAGTCAATGGTAAAGTATCGGTTATTTTTATACCGAATGACAATTTAAGGATAAGTTATAACAATTTCAAAGGCTCTATGTATAAAACTGGGACAATGCTCCAAATAATTAGGTGATTGAGATTATTAATTCATTTATAAATTATAATTATTTTTAAGATATAAATAAATTTTTGTTTGATAAACAATTTAATTTTAATCTGATTTAAGCTGTGTGCCATCTTCTAAGACTAAAGGCTGTGTGCCAGTGTGTCAGCAACGCCTATAAGATTTGGGCTCAGAAACGAAGGGAAGCCTGGAATTCTGTTGGGCCATGGTGACAAGCTACCCTTTCTTAGCCTTCGTCAGTTGATCTGCAATTCAGCACTGACCGACATGTCGACTGCACATGCATTTTTGGGCCAACCAGGCAATCAGGGCCCATGTCCATATCTGTTTGTTTCTGATTACCAAGTTGACAAGGTTGATTTGTACGAGTGATGGAACATCGTAATTAAGATGCTACTACATTGAAGTATCTTGTCGATCCTTCACAGCTATTTCCAGATATAAAGTTTCTTTCAAACAGTTTGAGATGTAAAACTTAATATTTATATAATTTGAAAATGAAGTACATAGAAGTTATTTTCTTCATATTCTCATCTGTTATATTATATGCTTATTAAATGCTTTTTAAAATTTTAAGATGTCCGAACAAAATAACATAATCTTAATTACCTTAATGCAAGCAAGGGTGGACAACATCAGAACATGCAAACAAGGGCAGAGCCCAGAATCAAACATAAGGAGGCCAACTTATCAATATTAACAATAATAATTAATTCTATTTAGTAATAGTTTTATAGTCAAAAATGCTCTCTTGGTGGTCTCAGTTGACACTAAAAAGACTTATGCTAACCTTAACAATTCATACCATTAGATAAGTAGAATATTTTAAATCATTTTTAATCAAGCAGGAGGAGAGTCAGGCAGAAAAGCCGGTAGGCTATGCTTATCACCCAGGCAACGCTCTCTAGGGGAGGGGGTGTTTATTGTAACATATCATGTTTTTAGCCAATTATACGTTATATTTTTTGAAGCGTGATTTCTCTAAAAATTTAATTGTTTTTAACATACCTATGTTCAGAATACAGACTTAATTAGCCATAGTAGCCAGAGGAATTGAATGTGGTAGAAGCTGAGACGATGTGGCTATGTAAGAAGACAGCGACGTTACGCGTCCGCCGGTGACCAGCTGTTTGCTTAGGTGAAAATCGGTAGAGGGCTAGGCCCCTACGCCCCCTCTCTCCACCCCTGCATGCAAATCGAAGGTGGCCTAGACTCTACTTCAACTGTGCATCAGCCAAAAAAATCGACAAAAACCAACCAGCTCAATGCAATAGAATTAAATTGTTTATTTTAAAACCAAATCAATCGAATATTTTATTTACACGTGTATTGGAATGTATTACCCTATCAACAGACATATCAGATACAAAATACGACAGAGTGATTCCTAGCCAGGCATGAACTGCTCCGGTGTGAACCACATGAGGTCCGACAACACTACTGTAGGGTCACCGCCGTTCGATCTTCCACATGAGGAACTTCTCCATTGTCGCCGCGCCTCTACAGTTGGCCGGCTATAGGAGCGCACAGCGCGGCGCCCAACAGTCCAACATGTTCGTGGCCTCCTCGCCTGCCTCGATGTTGTGGACCACGAACGGCATGGGTGGGTAGAGTAGGAGGCTCTCGAGCACGACAGCCTTAAGGTAGAGCATGCGTGAAATCTCAGCCTCCTCGATGGTGCCACGATCGGCGCCGACAATGACATCCACCTCGGCGGCGCACAACTTGTTCTGCACACCGGGGTATTTGACGAGGTTGGTGAGTTGGTCATGGTCTACCCTAGTGTAGCAACCGTCGACTTAGTGCCAGCACCGAGGAACTCCAATAAGAGGTTGACGAGCTCCCCATCGGTGATTGCTTGGCCACCGTCTTCATAGATACGTAGCTCGAGTAGAGATTCTAGGTAAGTCTTGAAGTCAGCTTCACCGCTAGACATCTGATTCTTTACCTTGGCACGACGATCTATGAATGCGGCGATGTCCTTGTCAAGCGCTCCAGCCACTGCTACAGAAAACCCTATTAGTGATGGGTAATAACCTTTATTAGTGACGGACAAGTCTCCCATCACTCTTATCACGTCAGTGATGTAACATCATTAGTGACGGGTGTTTATCCGTCACTAAAGGGTCAACCTTTAGTGACGGGAGGTAATATTCATCCGTCACTAAAGGAGGCCTATCGGCTCACCTACTATGGTTCTTTAGTGACGGGTCGTAATGTCACCCGTTACTAAAGGGTTCTTTAGTGATGGGTGATTATTGTCACCCGTCACTAATATTATGATTATTTTTTAAAAAATAATTATTTTTAGGCTGCATCCTAAATCAAAGCTAAGATTTAGCAGCCAACATATTTAATATTCCAGAGCACATCATAGATAATTCATCACAGAACACAGAAAATTCATCACAGAAAATTTATAACCAAATCAGTATCACATATATTAACTTCTAATTCGTTATCTCGATGAACATGGCTAAAATAAAGTTCCATAAGAGCATTCGCTAACTTCTAACTTCAAGAGGTTGAATAGTGTCTTGAGAAGATTCTCCCTGTCTACCCGTCATGAATTGCTTAAGGATGTACATGTCTAGTTTTGTAGCCTCTTTTATGGTCACCCTGTACTCCTTCTCCCTGAAGAAAATAGAATTAGCACAAAATGCACAATGATTATCAGTGCAAAAATTAAGATAGATAAGAAGACATTATACTCTAGGTTTATATCACATACATGACAGCCTCAATTGCACCATTGTTTATGTTGAAATGGAAGGCACATACTGTGCCAACTTCTAACGCGTTATCTCGAAGAAATTGGCTAAAACCAGTAGTTAGGTACCACCGTCCATCCGTGAATTTATGCACCATAATTGGGACTGCCTCAGACCCTGCTGTTGCTACTTGAATCTCGGTGGTCTGCTGGTGTAGGTGAGATGTGATGTACTTCTCACAGTACTGCCTTGAAAAGTACTATAACAATAAAATTTAAACAAAGCTAGTTAGACAAGGCCAAGCGTATAGATGATCGAGTTAACCACCGACATGTGCAAAAAGCGTACCACCGACTTCTTGTCGATGATCGATTTATTTATTGTGTAGATATATAACCCAGTCTTAGAGGATAAACCTGCCGAGATGTCTTACAGGAGAGTCTTTCTTGCTGGAGTTACATCTGTTGGATTGCCAAAATAACATATTTTCTTCAATTGTTTCATTTGGTCGGTGTCGACCTTCTTGGCTATCCGCTTCCTCGCAACATTGCTAGGACCCTCCCTTGACATTATAAAAAACCAATTTAAGTACATAAACAAAATATACATGTCTAGTACCTGAACAGTTTGCTATAGATCGATACCACTATCGTTGTCCTCTATTTTTATGGCTGTTGGGGCCTTCTCATCGCCAAAGTTAGTGTAAAATTTAGCAATAACAGTCAATAAGACCTATCACATTGTTATTGTAACATAGCCCCCCTGTGTTTGGCCGGTTCTTTTACTAAATTCGGGCCACCCTTTGTGGAGGCATACTCTGCCTCCACAGCTCACAACCTTAACCTCTGTGGTATATCCATCTCTTGTTAATATCTTAAGGGTATCACCAACGCAAATGTTATTGATGTCGCTAAAGTTTTTTGATAGAAACTACAACAGTAAGATAGTATTGCATCAGTTTGTTAGTTTTATTAGCACATAAATAGAATATGCAATGTACAATGTATAAACCTAGTGACGCCCGTCATTGACTAGATGATTGATTTTTATGAAGCAACTATTAGGAACATAAGTTGGTATCGTAGGGATCCACCTACTAGTGAAAGCACGTTGTCTGGCGGGAGTGCTCTGTTAATTACTTGGGAGGCTTGCCATGTCTCTAATTAATGTTGCAACATATATATTTATAAAGCAACATATATATTCATAAAGCAACATATTCACAAAGTAACATATTCACTAAGCAACATATTCACAAAGTAACATATTCACAAAGCAACATATATATTCACAAAGAAACATATATATTCACTAAGCAACATATTCACAAAGCAACATATATATTCACAAAGCAAAAGGTATATTCATAAAACAACATATTCACAAAGCAACATATATATTTACTAAGCAACAAACCCTAGCCTCCACGGAGGAGGAGGAGGACGAGGAGGTTGAGGAGAACCTTAGGAGGAAGATGTACGAGGCGACGGTGAGGAGGCTCAGCGACGGAAGAGGAGACCCCGGCGGAGGAGGCCGCGATGGGATAGATATCGGTGGAGGAGGCCACGAGGGGACGGAGGCCGCGGCGGTAGAGGAGAACGACGGTGGAATGTGTGGAGCATGACGGTGGAACGACTGCAGAGGAGAAGGCGTGGCTGCTAGGGTTTAGGGTTCTGTGCAATATGAAAGCGTTCTATTGGCGCTCTCCTTATAAATATCATCAGTGACGGGCGATAGTTGCTGCCCATCATGCCCATTAGTGATAGGTGGTAATTCAACCCGTCATTAATGGGGGTGTCCCCTCTTTAATGACAGGCCAAATTATAACCCGTCACTAATAAGACAATATTACTGACGCGTCTAAAATGGCCCGTCACTAAAAGTGTATTAGTGACACGTATCAATTATTCATCAGTAAAGCTCCGTCACTAAAGACTGTTTTTATGGTAGTGAGCGTATTGTCAGATGAAATACAATAGTGTCCCAGTGAAGCGGTGCCAGCGCGCGAGCCTAGAGCAAGGAAGGTTAACCCACACGTTATTGGGGCCGGAATGGGCCGTGTGAATGTAATAGCGTGTTTGAGCCATGTGGAGTATTTGAGAAGGGAATGAACATTGTAAGAACTATGAACTTTCTGACAAGGCAAGGCTTGGTGGCAACATGATGTGAGCGAAATCCTCATTCGAGAGTTATCATCTGAGTGCGATTTCTGTGCGATCGGCTAACAAATTGGTATCAGAGCCTTGTTGTCCGGCTACCCTCTCGATTTGGCTGTGAAATTTCCTAGGGTGAGGTTGGAATCCAGTGGGGAACCACTAGAATCCATAAATAAATCCTCAATCTGGTTGGCCGAATTTGTGTTCCTAGAGAAGCCACGCTACTTCAAGTAAGCTACTAAGATCATGGAGAATGAGAGAAATTGGATTTACTGCTCAAGAATATGGAAGAGGTGAGGCGTGCCGGGTTGAAGCGGAGCTCAGGGACTGAACTGATTTGCTCTCCCTAAAGTCTGCGGAGGAAGGATGGCTACCGGAGATGGAGAAAAAGATATGGTCTACAATCAATAGTTCGAAGATTGCAAGTGAAGGTTGAACGACTAGAGGAGGTTCAGGAGCCAGAAGACAGGGGAGTACAAATTCTGGGATCACAACAAAGCCTGGCGTCTGGTGATGGATCGGATGCCGCTAGAAGAAATAGAGAAGATGAGTTTCGATCGGAGGCAACTCTCGCCCCGGCTACGGTGCCAGGTACTCATACCCGGCCAAATTTCTTGCCTGCAGATTTTGGTACAGGAACATTGGGTTTTCAGCAGTAGAGTTATGGAGGATTTGTTGGATTGGGAACCTTGCCAGCTATGAGTTGTCCGTAGTTCGATGGAGACAATCTATAGATGTGGAAGAACAACAGTGAAACCTATTTTGAAACCTGTGGAGTTCATATGGGTAATTGGGTCTATTTGGCAACATTGAGTTTTGTCGGTAACACTGCTTTTTGGTGATAGTCTGTGCGATCTCAACAGTATGGAGTGTCCTGGGAAGCTCTCTATGAATAAGTTTGTGCTCAATTCAGTTGGGATATGCATCAAACCCTGATAAGGCAGTGGTTTCACATCTAGCAAGAGGGTTCAGTGTCTGAATATGTTGAAAGGTTTGATGGGCTGATGCACTAGTTAATAGCTTATGACAACATGACCAGTCCAATTTATTTTGTCACACGCTTTGTGAAAGGGCTATGAGATGACATTCGGTCTATTCTCATGATTCAAAGGCCTAAAGACCTTGATGTTGCTTGCGTTTTAACATTTTTGCAGGAAGAGGCACTGGAAGGAGCTCGGAGGAAGGATTTTAGCAGGAGCAATGGCAGCCAATTTGCTCGTAACCCGGCTAAAGCAGTCCCATTACCACTGCCCACACCGCCCAAACCAACAAGCAGTAGTACTTTGGAAGTTACAGACGGAACAAGATCAATTCAAAAGGATGATAGACTCAGTTCATTGAGGGCATATCCCAGATCCAAGGGATTATGCTTCACATGCGGAGAACGTTGGGGACGAGATCATAAGTGTGCCACTTCAATTCAATTGCATGTAGTGAAGGAATTGTTACATGCTTTATAGTCTGAACCTGTTGGTGAAGTTTTTGGTCACACGCGTGGCCTGAGAGATCTGCTTAACTCTAGTGCAGGTCCTAAATTTACGGTTCGTGGCGTGCCAATCAGTTTGATCGTACAACTGATAAGATAGACAGAAAAATGTAAGCAGTAACGCCTATCGGCTGTTGAGCCGATGGTTTCAATGCGTATCGGATAACTGTAAATAAAATAAGAACATGATGAAGGCCAATCAACGCAGCATATTAGATGCACGATGTACAAGAAATGTATCTGTTATGAAACCTATCGGAATACCGGTATCGGCCCGAGCCAACTAATCTGTGAGAGCAATTGAAAATAATACTAGGGCCGATATCGGGATGCGAAAGCAAAGTATAATAGTACTTAGGCTGATGTATATCGCTCGATCCCGATACCCGATACGACGATGAGATCCAAACACAGGGATAACCTATCGGCTTATACTCCGATAGAATCTAGCCTCAACATGTCCAATCTGTGTTTGCATTATCACTTGCTATAACTGCAATATTGGACCAAACTAAGACAGTCGCTAAATCACAGCAAATCATAACGCTAAACATATCGGAGCACATGTCATCCAGATGAATGATACGTGACATGAGTCAAACGCACAACCTAAGATGTCGAACTCAACCGATGAAGCTTTAGATTAATATATTTGACTTAAACCACGCATCTGATACAGCATGAATGATACATAGACTAAGATATCGGACCTAACCGATAAAGCCTTAGATCTACTAATCAATACATGTTTGGTGGAACTTACCTCTCGCCGGAGATCGAAGCGATGCAGCCCCGCGAGAAAGCAAGAACTCACCGGTGGCAAGTTTGGCGATGCGCCGAGAGTTGTTTGTTGATTTGTTTGATGATCCTAAACTAAACCTAAGCATTACATATTTATAGTCTAAAGACTTGCTGTCCTACATGAATACGACTGCAACTGAAAAATCTATCTTTCCTTTTTATTGATACAACTGCAACTGAAAATCTTTCTTCCCCTTTTACTGGCTTCTTCGTATCTTTATCTGATCAACTGCGTGTATTATGGTTGGGCTTCACTGACCATGCTTTGACCGGATTCCTTGATTTCCATGGGCTGTGCCGAAATGTGTTGGGCTTGGGCTTTACCAAATTTTGCCGTTAACACAGGCCCCCCAATTTCGGAGTATGGGTGTAATCCGATGCTTCGAAATTACAACTTCGCCAATACTAATTCCTGCCAAACGTCAAATCATGGGCAGACTTGCAGAAAACCTTTCGTATTCCAGTACCTTTTAACCTGTTTTCCAAAGCACTGCATCCTCATAAATATCAGTTGCGACCCTTTTCATTCCTTCTCCATGCTCTCGCCTCTTCTCTTTTCTGACCATGGAGGATTGTGATGAATGTTGCCTGGCTCGACGCATCTACCCTTCACGTGGAGGCGTTGGACCAGGCTTCATTCCATACAAACCTTAAAATGGTATACCCTGGCGCTTTGAAGTTCCAACAACAATCTCTGTCTAAGCGTTGGGTCATGGGTCCCACCAAATCTGTATAAATCTCCTTAACCCAGTTTTCGAGACACCACATTTACCCTATAAATCCCAACCGGTGGCTCTTCTTCTTCTTCTTTCAGCCATCAACCCCTGTTCTGGCTGTCGTCATCGCATCGGCCGACGCTGCTGCCGAAGTTGATACTCCGGTCGTCGT
>KE371907.1:542357-552458 GCA_000418225.1 Zizania latifolia
CCGAGGCGGCCGTAATCAAGGCCGAGGTGGCTCGAGCCGCTGCGGAGGGAGCGAGGAAGGCCGTGAAATGTCGACGGGCGGTCGAGCAGCCCTCCTCGGGGGGTGCCCGTGGAGGTGATTTGTATTGTAGGGAAGCATCGCACTCAAGACCTCAATGGTTGCCAAGCCCGTGAGAATAGGACTGGCCGGAAGACAGAAAGATTTAGAGTGGTTCGGCCCCCTGATAGGGTAATGAGCCTACGTCCACTGTGAGTTTGGTGGGGTGTTTCGCTATTCAGAAAGAGGGTTACAATGAGGATTACAAGAGCTAGGGCTCCAGAATGGCTGTGTGTTGCGCTGTGGGTGTGAACACGAAGGTTGGGTGCTCTGGAAGAAGTGTGTTCGTAAAAGGGTGTAAGAGTTTGAGCGTTGGGGTCCCGTGCCCGAGACCCCTGGCTATTTATACCCCTGTTGGGTCTACCCTATCGTACAGCACGCTTCGACGGGACGTAGCACGGCTTGACCGGACGCAGCACGCCCTAATGGGACGCGGCATGCTGCCTACTCCCCAACTGCTCCCTGGTTTGACGCCGCCCGGCAGCCCTATGCATCTGTCACGCCTAGAGCCTCCGACCGTTTTGCATCGCGTCGCATTTAATGTGCCACGCTGCTTTTGGCTGGCTCAGACGGGGTTGGTACGACGGGCCTGATGGGCCTTCTGCCTGGCCCAATAGTTGGAAATGGGGTCCGTGGGCTACCCGGGGCTATATCCCCCACAAAAGGATTATTTTTTTGTAGGATATACTTGGACCCTCGGGCTAAATGTTCCACTTAACTCGAGGCTCGGGGGCTATACCGTGTGGGTGCACCTCACATGAAAGAAGGATATCAAAACTTTTTTAAGATCATCAAAGTTTAGCAAAAAGTGTCGAAGCTTTAGATTGAAGAAGAGCTCCTCCCAGCACCTCACACGAAAGAAGGATATCAAAACCTTTTTAAGATCATCAAAGTTTAGCAAAAAGTGTCCAAGCTTCGGATTGAAGAAGAGCTCCTCCCAACTTGTTTTATCGAAGTTTTCTTCAACCAAGCTAAGAAGAGCTCGGGGACTGCTGTTGAGGATATGACCCCTAGGTACCCCACGATTAGGCTTATCAGTCCAAACCAAGGGTAGGCTAAGAACAGCATTGACCATCCGGTATGGCCCATGGAGAGGGGTTCAGCACCGATAAGGAAGGTTAAGTCCTTATTGAGTAGCCGGACTACGGATATAGCATCAGGAGATTTATTTGTACTAGAATCCTTGTAATTAGGGATTTAGCACCTGAGTTTGATAGGCAATCCTTGATCGACTCGGGATAGAGTCCTAGGTTATTGGGCTCACCTCCTGAGTATATAAAGGAGGTGAGGCACCCCTCCCAGAGACATCTAGCTTCATCATATTTTTCTTATTTTCGATGCCCTTAAGCCTCCATAGCTTAATCGCGCTATCTTGTAAGTTCCACCACCATATTAAACACCAAAACACTAGACGTATGGTTATTATCCTCTGAGAGACCAGAACTAGTATAAACCTTGGCTTTTGTGTCCTAGAGTCGACCATCGGGTTCGAAGGCGCTGTGCTTCCCTTACACACATCTAATCACCACCTCAGGTATCCCCTTGGGTGGACTGCTCGGTGATTCACCGATAGATAAGTTCTCTAAATATGCTCATTTCATTCCCCTTCATCATTCATTCTCTATCACTGAGGTAGCTAAGGCGTATATGAGTAATGTTTACAAATCACATGGCTTGCCAAAGGTAATTATCTCTGACAGAGACTGTATCTTTACTAGCCGGTTTTGGCAACAAATCTTTGAGCGTTTAGGCACTGAACTACATCTCAGTATTGCATACTGTCGGGGATGTGACCATTGGGTGCCTCATAGTTAGGCTTATTAGACCGGACCAAGGGCAGGCCAAGACCAACATTGACCGTCCGATATGGCCCATAAGCAGGGTTTGATTCTGATAAGAAAAGTAGAGTCCTTATCGGGTAGTTAAGCCTCAGATATGATATCTAGAGGTTTATTTATATCGGAATCCTTATAATTAGGGATTTAGTACCCAAGTTTGATAGGGAATCTAAGTTCTACTCGGGATATAGTCCTATAATTATTAGGCTCACCTCCTGAGTATATAAAGGAGGCGAGACCCCTCTAGACGTAGGGTATTTTTCTCATCTAGCTCGTTATCAAGCCTTAGCGTATTTTTCTTGCTTTCGACACTCAAGCCTTGATAGCTTGATTGCGTCGTATTGTAAGATTCACCATCATAGTAGACACCATAACACTAGACGTAGGGCTATTATCCTCCAGGAGGCCTGAACTAGTATAAACCTTGGCTCTTGTATTCTAGAGTCGACCATTCGGTTTGAAGGCGTTGTGCTTCCCTTACACACATCTAATCACCACCTCGGGTACCCTCTTGGATAGACTAATCGGTGATTCACCGATAGTTGGCGCGCCAGGTAGGAGATCGCATCACTTTCACCAGGATCCGATGGCATCTCCACGTCAACTTTCAGCCAAGCCCGGTACGATGCTCGTCCTAGGCAACATGACATACGTGGCCAACACGCTTGGAAGGTTGATCCCTTTTGACTCGGCTCCAACTTCTGAGCAGTCGTTAAGCCAGAGTCTTGATCCCTTCCTCCCACGAAAGGATGATCGAACTGCGGAGCGCCTAGCTGACGCCGTGCAGGAGTTAGCCCGGGGTCAGCTCTCCGATCAGGTAGCAGAACAAGTCATCCAACGTCTCTGTCAAAGCTTCGGGGAATCGCCTCCTCGAGGTTCTCGACGTCAAGAGGATTTTCCTAAGCATGCCAAAGGATGCCTCATTAGATGACTCACTAGGCCCTGGTCTGGGTTAGCTGAAGATTATACCGTGGCCCCTAGATCTAGTTCCTCCCGCCGCTCAGAGTCGACAAGGCGGTGGCATAGAGGGCCTAGGGAGAACAACTGGAGGCCTTAGAAGGATAGGCGTAGGTTCGAGCGCTCGAAAGAGGATGGACGAGATGATGCCAAAGACCGGAGTGACAACGCGAAGGATCGACCACGAAAGTGTAGACCCAGAGGAAGGTATGGCACAAAAAGATCCACGAGGACGTCATAATGCACGAAGAGTAATAGGCTGAAGCCGAAGAGATGATGGACCAGCAGGAAATGACAATGAGTCGAGCCACTATCAAAGGGCTTCGATCCGACTCCACTCCCGATTTTGTCAAGGGTCACGGATGCCATCAATTGAACTTCGTTCCTTTCTTTTTTCAGCTATGTATTTTTTACCTTATATGAAATAAAGTTCAAGTTTTTCACTAAGTGAAATCATATTCTTTACCTCCGTTGATCATAATCAATAAGGCTCGGGCCCTATGGGGGTCAAAGCGAAGCATCACGCGTCTAGCTCAAATGGTTGTGCCCCTATAGATTTGCTCTAGGTTTGGCGCTAACAATCGGGCGAGCGAAAAAGAGTTAGCGTTTGCACCCTCTCGGCGTCTGACTAATAGCTAAGTCCCTCTGGGGCTCGAGTCCTGAAGCCTTAACTTCAAGTCCCAAGCAGTTTTGAGAACTCATGAGGCCTGATGTTAGGATCAGTGCATAAGCGGCATCAGTTCCCTGCACCCAAGACTATATGGCTATACCGAGGGCTCAAAATCTCGCTTCGGGCAAGCGAAGGATTAGTAAAAAACAACAAGTCTGTGAATCCCTCGGGGTCTTGTTCGACCTGATGTCGGTAAGCATGTGTGTAGCCCAAGGGCCACACGCTGAGTACTATATGGTCTAAAGTCCCTCGAGGTGAAAGTGCAGCTAAGACGTAAAATTGCAAACGACGAAAGAAGTTATTCATACTTCATCAAAAAAAGGAACGATAAGTTCTCAAAAGCATGAAGTTGTTTTCTAATCACTACTAAACACTTGATGCAGGATGTACATAACTACTCTTCAGGAGGTGACGCCACGGGATCCTGAGCTTCGAGAGACGACGCGGCAAGATCTTGATCCTCGGGAGATGACATGGCAGGGTCCTGAGCCTCGGGGGACACAGCAGGATTCTCGGGAGGAGGCAGGAATTGGAGATCCCCAGTGATCACAGCAGCAACACCCTCCACCTCCTGCTAGAGTGCCACAGCTTGCTCCTCGGTATCCCCGGTGGGTATTCCACGCTCCAGCAACCGAAGGTCATCCGTCGGGAAGTGGGCCCGAACATAGACCAAGGCTTATTTGGCCCCAGCCTTCACCGCCTCGTCGACGAGAAGGCAGAGCTGGGTCTCAAACCCCTTGAGCTTGTTCCAAAACTCTGCCTCGGCATCCTTGACCAGAAGCAAGTATGTGCGCTCGACCACTACGCAAACCTCGACCGCTTCACTCTCGAGCTCCTAGATTCAGGCCGGTCCCAATCACGCCTCCCTACAAACAGAGGACCAACGAAGATTAAGGCAAAGAGATGACAAGACAATAATAAAGGAGTGACTACCTAGAAAAAGCTTACTCCGATACTCGGCCGCAGACTACTCCGCCGACTCCTTCTCCACATCGAGGGCCCATCAGCGGCTCCCTCAGCCTCCCTCGCCTCCTCGACCATGGTCCTCAGAGCAGCCACTTGGCGATCAGCCTTCTTAACCATGGTCCTCAGGGCCGCCACTTGGTGATCGGCCTCTTCTGCCAAATGAATGGCATTCTCGGCCACCACCATGGCACCGACCGTGGAGGTCTCGACTGCCACAGCCCTCTACAAAAACCCGATGTTTCGGGCCAGGAGGTCATCACGCTCGCGGCGGAGAGCTTCAATCTTCGGCGCGTACTGCGCCTGGAACAGCTGTAGAACACAAGCAAACTGTTAGGACAGCGATCCAAGACAAAAACAACCCAAAAAGAGAAATGAGACTTACATCGGCGAGCTACGACAAAAGAGAGGTGGCTGCCTCTGGCACCACGCCTGGGGCCGACGCAGGAGCTGCGACCGCCACGTCGAGGACTCTCGATCCAGCCTCTGCCTCGAGGCCGTCCACTACCATCGAAGCAGGGGGTTGAGCATCCAAACCAGCGCCCTCAGGGATATCAGTGACCCCCTCCTTGACCACCGCACCTTCAATAGCGGCCGCCGACTCGACGGCTGGAGGATCGACCGTCGCCTCCGGCACCACGGTGACGTCCTCGCCCCCCAAGGAAGTGATTGGGCCCATGGCGCCTGCGTTGATGAGGGCCATGTCGCCTTCCTCAACCGCCACAGCCACAGCCCCCCGGTACCCGACGCCTCAACACCAGAACCGGCGTCTGGGAGCAATGGGGTCACCACAGGTCCCAGTGGGAGGTCGATCCCATCCACCCTACAGATCGAGATAAATGCAAATCAGCAACAGAGACAAAGGGCTGCACGTAGAAACCAACTCTGACCTTACCGCGATGTCAGGTGGAAAGATTTTGAAGATACCCGCTTGGGCACCTTCACCAAAACTGCGTGGGGAGAGGCCAGCGCCGCCTCAGAGATTATAGCGTCCTCCCCGTCCTCGGGCTCCTCATCGCTGATCAGCCGACGTTGGTCAATTGCTGGGGCTCCATCCACCCTGACCTTGGTAGGCTTCGAGCGCTTGCTCATCCCGTCAAGTTCAATCCCCTTCCACTTCAGAAGCAGAAGGGACAGATTAACACCTCCTGTCGGCCATCGGTGAGGTGGGTCGACCCCTCGAGGATGCTCAAGAAGTAGCGTCTATGAGAAGTACACAGCGTTACCCTATGGCTAGGCACATCACACCGCGTGGGTGGTCAAACATCAGTACAAGACAACAACAAAGGACAAAACGAAGCAAAAAGAAAAGGGAGCGGAAGGGCATAGGCTAACCTGGGGTCGAGGGTTCGAGACACAGTACGCCGTGAACCCGAGATCATCCGGGAAGCTTGGCTTCCTAGCGAAGGAGTTGACGTATTTTGCAACCTTGGCCTAGGGCATCCACCTAGGCTCTAGAGCTTGAGGGTCGAAGGACCCGACCACCTCATAGGCCGCCTTGTCTCGGGCCTACAGCGGGAAGATCCGTCACAGCAAGAAGTAGATCGTGACCCTGATCCCGGTCAGCCTGCTTGCCTAGAGCCCCTTCACCACGTCGACCAGCTCCCAGACCTGATCTTCGTCGACCGAGGAACACTGATCGCCCCAGCTTGTTAGGGATGTCGGTTTGGGGCCGATGTCCGTCTTAAGGGCTAGAGGGTGATTCACTCCATAGAACCACTCCATCTTCCACCCCTTGTTCAAAGAGGTGATAGGCATCCGCAGATACTCTCCGGACTGCCCAGTGCGGAGGTGGAGCATCACCCCTCCGATTGTGTTGTTTTTCATCGAATGACGGAGAATGTAATAGTACCGGAAGAGGTTCTAGTGTGGAGGACAAAGTTGGGCGAGAGGTGACCGAGGGCAATTTGGTAGTGGTGGGGGAGGCCCCAGAAAAACTGATGCGCGAGTAGGCCTAGCCCTCGCTCCGGGAAAGACTTGAATAAAACGATCTCATAGGTGTTCGGCGTCAGGAACTCCTCCCACTTCGCCGAGCACCACCCGACACCGCTCGCTCCAGTAGGAACCCAGCCACCATTAAGTCCCGCAGCTTGTCTTTGGACATCTTTGACTTTTCCCACCCCATCGATGGTGGCGGAGAAGATAGAGAAGGAGGTGGGCTCGCGGAGGCCATCGGCTTAAACTGGAATAGCCAGTGAGCCTTTCAATAATAGACGACGCAGCCGTAGTGATGGCCTAGGCGGCGATGAGCCAGAAGGATAAACGAAGAAGAAGAAAAAGCAGAAGGACTGGCGATTGCGAAGGGAAAATATTCAAATGAACAGCGTGCATTTCGAGGAGCGAACAAATTGGCTTAAATACCTCTATGGCCGCCGCACGAAGAAGGGGCGTGATAACCGCAATTGGGATGCCACCTCGATCGTCGCACCTGTGATGATAAAGGTAACCTAACGGTTCCACTTCTCTGTCCGTTGGCTGCCTTCGCGCGTGGTTCGATTAGGGCTAGAACGTCTCTTCGGTCATTTCATACTGGATCTAGGCTAGATCGGCACACGGTCGGCTGATCTAGGATAAACCGGCCTAAATCGCCGGATGAACCAATTATAATGTTCTGTAACATTTTTCAATCAACTCGTCTAGCTCATTTGGCAGAGTGTAAGGTTCTTACACCTAAGGTCGTGGGTTAGATCCCCACGGTGGACAAATTTTGTAGTTTTTTATAACATAACACAAGCAATCCTTAGCAAATTTTATAAAAAAAAATTCGCCCCCGTGGGGCTCAAACCCACGATCAGAAGGTTTAAAGGCTTGCACTCTACCAACCGAGCTAGATGGGCTAGTTGCAACATGTTGCATGACATTATAATTGGTTCATCCGGCGATCTAGGCCGGTTTATCATAGATCGGCAGACCATTTGCCGATCTAGCCTAAATCGGCAGACCATGTGCCGATCTAGCCTAGATCGACACATGGTCTACTGATTTAGGCCGAACCGGCTTAGATCGGCAGATGAACCACCGATAGAACATGGACGCCGCCCGATCTGGGCCGATCGGCCAGATCGGCTGATCTAGGGCCAATCGGCCTAGATCGCACTTGAAGTGCTTACAGAAGGCCAAATTTATAATTTTTCAAATTCGTGTACCAACTTTGAAATTTGTTTTTAAAAATGTATTATTTCAAAAAAAAAATCTGTTTTACGGCCGCTTCCGATCAGGCAACATCCGGCCCATCTCCCTATGACCCTATCTCCTCGGTGTTCCAGGTGTGGGCCGTCCCGCCATTTCCTTGGGCCGCATACGGGCACGGGCTCCTCCGCCGCCGTTACCTCGCCGTGCTCGCCGGCTCGCCGCTCACCGTCGCTCCGGGAGATATTTTTTTTCAAGGACGTTTTGGCGCGATGCAACGGCGTACCATATCTATCTAATCTATCTACCTCCCCTCTCTCTCTCCAGTCCTCCATTGCTTTGCTTGCAGCAGCACTGCCACAGCAGCCGTGGCCGTAGCAGCTAGCCTTATCCTCTTCTCTCTCCTCCCGCCGCCTCGCGCCCTCTCGCCTCCGCTGCTCGCGGGGAGCACGTCGAGCATGTCGAGGATGGCTCCGCCCCCTCCGCTCTCCGCCAAGCCTCCCACCCTGTCCTTCTCCCCCAAGAAGCCGGCCCCCATGCCGGTGTACAAGGACCTGCACTTCAACCGCGACCTCTCCGCCACCAAAAAGCTCCAGGTAACAAACACACAAACAGCCATCCATCACCTACGCTTCCTTGAATGTTTCAATCTGGACTTCTCTGAGGCTGTTCTTATGGAATCTCTTCTTCAGGCCGGCGTCGATTTGGTGGCGCGGCTGGTCGGGGTGACCCTGGGACCCAAGGGGAGGAACGTGGTGCTGAGCAACAAGTACGGCCCTCCCAAGATCGTCAACGATGGGGAGACGGTCCTCAAGGAGGTAGTGCCATTCACCTCAAGCATGAAGCTCTATAGAGCCCTCTCACTTTCATGTAGTGGAGTTAGCGAAAAGAAGATGGTGCATTGTTTAACTATTTATATTTTGTCTAATCTTTTGTGCATGATAGATTAAGGGAGTGCACATATGGTCAATATGAGGTACTAAACACTGATTTCTTTTTTTTACCTGGATGCCAATGCAACCCCAGCTACAATGTGGCTCCACCCCTGACTTCCATGGAGATTGGGTCTTGAGAGTTGGTGCATGCAGACTGACTGTATTCATATGAGTGACTGCTGTTCATGTTGTGGTCTTCTTTCAGTTTTGCAAAGTTGGATGCCTTACGTTGTTCACTTGTTCTGCATTGGCAAAAGTGTAGGATCCCATACATGATATTGTTATGATAACACTACACTGTCTGAGCTTGATTGTCTTGCTCTGCATATGACCTGCTATTGCCTTCTCACTACTTCTCATGACTGATTTTTTTCGATCTAATTATCTGTTGAAGATCGAATTGGAGGACCCATTGGAAAATCTTGGAGTGAAGCTGGTCAGACAGGCTGGTGCCAGGACGAATGATATTGCTGGCGATGGTTGTACCACTTCCATAATCCTTGCTCAAGGCCTGATTGCTGAAGGAATGAAGGTGTTCTTGTTTTCCTCGTTCGTGCCCTATAATTTTTTGTTTGAAGGGCAACAGGAAAGACTGCCAAAAATTCTGACTCTTGAACCTGCATCTTATATGACCATGTTCATGAAGTAGGTGCTTGCTGCTGGAATTAATCCTGTCCAGATTGCACGAGGCATTGAGAAGACTGCTTCTGCCCTGGTGTCTGAACTCAGATTGATGTCCCGGGAGGTATGCTTTATCCTCACTTGTTTATATTCAGGTATTTCTGTATTTTAATTGACAGTGCTTTGTTTCTATAATATCTTAGCATTGCCTACTATGTTTTCTTCTAGTTAGAAGACCATGAAATTGCACATGTGGCTGCAGTTAGTGCAGGAGATGATTATGCGGTCGGAAATATGATCTCTGATGCTTTTAAAAGAGTAGGCAGAAAAGGCATGGTGAGGATTGAAAATGGAAAAGGCACTGAAAACAGTCTAGAGATCGTTGAAGGAATGCAATTTGAACGTGGTTACCTTTCACCTTACTTTGTGACTGATCGTACGAATATGTCTGTGGAGTTTACTGACTGTAAGGTACGTTCTAATTCTACCATATGATAAATCACCTTCATGCAGTGCAGAGTAACATGTTTTTTTTGTAGATATTGTTGGTGGACAAGAAAATTACTGATGCAAGTGAGATTATAAGGATATTGGATAGTGCAGTCAAAGAAGATTATCCGTTGTTGATAGTTGCCGAGGATGTCGAAGAAAAAGCAATGGCTGATTTGATAAAAAACAAGCTAAAAGGAACAATTAAAGTGGCTGCGATCAAGGCCCCTTCCTTTGGAGAACAAAAGACTCAATGCTTGGATGACATTGCCATCATGACTGGCGGTATAATACTTAACAGAGGTTCATAGAAATATTTAAACAGATAAATGCATTTGCATCATCAACATATCCTCATTGGTTTTCAGGTACAGTAGTGTGTGATGACATGGGATATACACTA
>KE371907.1:557879-575673 GCA_000418225.1 Zizania latifolia
CCGGCCGGGTCGTCGTCACGGTGACGTCGGTGGAGTGGATCGCACTCATGCTGCACGGGCGCGCGCGCGGGCGCCATGGACGTCGTCGTCGTAGTCGGTCGTCGACTAGATCGATCGATCGATCGATCGATCCACACATGCATGCATGGCTGCTCTCACATGCAGCTCCCCGTTAACCCGTTGCTCACAGCAATCGATCACATCGCCACTGTTAATTGTTAATTCGATTCATCTCTGCATGCATGCTGATGTGGTTTCGATGTACCTGCAGGTGCTGAATTCAACCGTAAAAACGAGGACTGGTCCAACAACAAATCTTTTTCCCGCCACCGAAAATTTGCATAGGTCGACGCTAGAAAATGCATCGAAATGAACACTCGAAATTAACTACTCAACGTGTACTCCTTCCGTGCAAAAAACACTTCACTTCTACTCTTTTAACTTTGTTCCAAGAAGATTTCATCATTTCAACTATACCTTCTTACATATTCTTAGTTTATAAACTAAAACTTTTATTTCTTTAATATTTCTTACCTATCATTTTATAATATTATTTTCTAACTAATAAGAAGACAATTTGGCTTTTTAACCTCACTACTAGTTTATCGAATATATCTAAAAATTAAAGTTTATTGAAGGAGTAGTACTAAGATTATCAATTTATCATACGTGATACGCGTTTCAACTCAAGATTGGTTGATCCATCGGGGAAGTAGAACTCTCTTTTGTTTAGTTTAGAGAGAATATGGATGTCAACTAATCCTTCAAATCTACTTAAGCTCAGTTAAGGTTTCAAGGAAACTGTGCCTGCATGCATGTGTGGAGGCTGATCCCTAGAGAGTTTGGTTGGTTTAGGTGCCTGGTACAAAGTGTTGGGCCATAATTTAGTTTTAGTTTCAATCACCTTACTGCATCCATCAACAGTAACTCAAATGTGACTGAATTGCAGAAGCAGATCAGGTTAACAGTAGAAATTAAGCCAACCTGACCTACTGACTTACTCTGAATTCACTCCATTGTATGTACAAAGCAATCAGAACCACTGTGTATTGTATATTTATCTATCTTATTGGAATCCATGCGTGCCACATATGCATCTAGCTACATCAAGAAAGAAACTAAACTAGGTCAAAATGCAGATCATTATGATTCTTATTGGATCTTGCCCTATCTACTTTCTTTCTTAGTCCTCAAATCATGTGCATGGACATGATCATGAAAAGGATCCCGTCATCTCTCTTTCTTGACCAAATTAACAATAGTGCTTATTTACACTGTACATATATCGCATTCAAGCAGTCGCACTATGTACTATAGATGCTAAAGTACTGTATACTATGTTATTTTCTCTGCTAAAAACTTTACTTTTCAGATAATGTTTATAAATTCACGATAAGAGTGAAAGATCAAAGTATCCCTCATTCACTACAGAAAACTATATTTCGGCGAGTGTCAAGAGAACTCGAGGAAGCCTCAAAAACACTTGGCGAAGAGTTCGCCCAGTGTTACACTCGACGAAGAGTTCGTCGAGTGTTACACTCGGCCAATGACACTCGATGAAATACGTGTCGGCAAACAGCTCTTTGCCGAGTGTCTTTTGTCAGACATGCACTCAGCAAACTCGTTTGCCGAGTGCCACACGAGACACTAGGTGAATAAAAGTGCCTAACGGTGTGCGCAGGGACGTGATGATCGGTTTGCCGAGTGTCAAAATTTGACACTCGGCAAACAAGGAAACAGAAAATAAAAAACAGGAGGCGTAGGCGGCGCGGTGCGGTGGCGTGGATGGCACGGAGGAGGAGGTGTGGAGGAGGCCGGGGGAGGGTCGTCGGCATGGAGGAGGCCGGAGGAGGGCTTCGGCATGAAGGAGGGCCGGCGACCACGGGCCTCGACGCAGAGGAGGCGCGGAGGCGGGCCCTCGACGTGGAGGAGGGGCGCCTGCATGGAGGAGGGCCGCGGCGGCGAGGCGCGGCGCTGGTGACGGAGAGGGCAGGGGCGACGCTGAGAGGGCGGTGGGGAGGGAGGAGGCGCTGAGAGGGCGCTGTGCAGATTTAAAGGGCGGGGTGAAAAAATGGTGCTGAATTTGAAATTTTTGGCGCCGAATGCGAAAATTTTGGCGTCGGATGCGAAAGATGCAAAATTTTGTTTGTCGAGTGTTTGCACTCAGAAATTGTTTGTCGAGTGTCTCAAATTTAACAATCGGCAAATATTTTTTTGTTTTTTAAAATTTTGTCAAATTTGTTTTTCGTTTTTTTCCTTGACAAAATTTGTGAAACATTTTCACATTTAGTGGGTAAGGCCTAAAAATAGACTAAAAACATGAATATGATTTTTTTTTGACAATTTAGTTCATTATTTCATACACTTACAGTTCAAATTTGATATGTTTCAATTTAAATCCTAGAAATATAATTAATGAATTAAAAATAGCTAACTGACATAGAAAAATGCCAAATTTTTCTATGGGATAAGATACGCAGTATTTTGATGGTAGAAAAAATTTCAAGTTCAAATGAAGATTTAACCGTCGATTTGCTTTTAAACCCAACCCATTCCGTCTTTAAATACTAATTTGTCCTCAGAGAATATTCGGTTTCTGAACATTGTACGTCACAACTTTCTCTAAACATTTTTAAATTTTATCACAACATCCACATATCATATTATAGCATCATGACAGGTCTCGTATTTTTTTGACTTCATTTGATTTTTTATAATTAAAAACCATTAAGCTCCATGTTGCCGATCGAGTGTTGCAACCTAGATTTTTCAAAATTTCTTTTCATTTAGTGGGTAAGGCCTAAAAATGGACTCAAAAATATGAATATGATTTTTCTACAAATTTTGGTTTATTATTTTATACACTTGCAATTCAAATTTGACCTATTTCAATATAAATCCTAGAAACACGCTTAATGAATTAAAAATAGTAAACTGATCTAGAAAAATACCAAATTTTTACATGAGATAAGCTATATTGTATTTTGATTGTAGAAAAAGTTTTAAATTCAAACAAAGATTTAACCATCAATTTACTTTCAAACCCAACCCATTCCTTCTTTAAAAACTAATTCGTCCTCGGAGAATCTTCGATTTCTGAAAATCGTACGTGACAACTTTCTTCAAACATTTTTTAATTTTTATCACATCATCTACGTATCATATCATAACACCATGATAGGTCTCATGTTTTTTTAGACTTCATTTGATTTTTTTAAAATTAAAAAACCATTAAGCCCCGCGTTGTCGATCGAGTGTCACAACCTAGTTTTTTCAAATTTTCTTTCAATTTAGTGGATAAGAACTAAAAATAGACTAAAAACATGATTATGATTTTTCTATAAATTTTAGTTCATTATTTCAATCACTTGCAGTTCAAATTTCACCTATTTCAATTTAAATCCTAGAAACATACTTAATGAATTGAAAATAGCAAACGGACAAAAAAAATACAATTTTTTTACATGGAATAAGATATGTTGTGTTTTGAGTGTAGAAAAATTTTCAAGTTCAAACCAAGTTGCAAATATCATATAGGCTCGAAACATTTTTTTCACACAAGATGATGAGTCTCTTAGGTTTGCCGAGTATTTTTGAAAAAACTCTCGGCAAACCCGGAAAACTTTTTTTCCCGCCCAAACACGTCGTTGCGACTTCCATTGGTATCGATTTTTTTTTCATTTTTTGCCGAGTGTCAAACTTCGTCGAGTGTATTTTTTGCTGTTCACCGAGTGTTTTTTTGTTCACCGAGTGTATTTGGCCAACACTCGGCGAACATCCCTCTTTGCCGAGTGCCTGAGGGAATACACTCGGCAAAGAACTATTTTCCCATGTAGTGATTACTGATAAAGTAATATTTTAAAGTGATAGGTAAGCGATAGGTAATTAAAGAAACAAAGTGTCGTTACTTGGAACGGCAGTCCTCCAATGAGGTTATCCATGGAGGTAGATTGATTCGATTTAAGATAGTTTCTATGTTCGTGATCCTATGGTTGCCTCTAAAACTAAGAGACACAGATAGAATTTAGATAGGTTCGGGCCTCCCTAAGGATAATAACCATAATCATGTATGATGGAGTATGCGTAAGCGAGTGTGGTTATGGGGCTCTCACGTGCGTAAGTTGTGTGAAAGTCTATGTGTCCTCTTAAGGGAGGTACCCCCGACCCCTTTATATATCCCAGGGGTCGGGGGTTACCGTTAGGCTTTAACTCTCCCAATTAAGTTCCTTTATAGTAGTTAAATCATCAAGAATCGTGAGCTAATAACCACGACATTATTTGCTATCTTTACTAGTCATTCAAGACTGACGGTTACGTCTTTTATTGCCAGCGATTAAGTGTGTGGGCCTGCTATCGCTTTCGCCTTCCGAATCCTTGTACTCGAGATATTTCCCGAGTCCTCAACTTGGGGTGTCATCCGAGCTTTCCTTTACATCTTGCTGACAGTTTTGCTATTGACCACCGGTCTGACCTCTTTTGAGGTCATCTTCAATGTCTTGTCTACTGATACCTTATTCTGTCTGACCGCCCCAAGGTGACTCGGGGGTACCCCGGGGTCATCCCCCCGACAGGAGCCCCCGAGCTCTTTACGGCCGAAGGGCGACAGCCATCCGAGTAGAGTCAGTAGGCCATGAGGATCACAAAGATGAGCTTCTTGATGAATTCTTTCCGTTTATCTGGTAGGTGCGTCTGTTAGGTGCACCTGCCGGGTGTAGCCCCCGAGCCTGGAGTCTGGTAGAAGATCAGGCTTTAGGGTCCAATATATTGCGTCCTTTAATAAGACGAGTCGTTATTCGGTCGGGCATCGTAGGAGCGAGGGATGTCCGAGTCCTCGGGCGTTCAGGCGATCGGTCGTCATTGGAGCAAGGGGAATCTGAGCCTCGGGGCGTTCAGGTGATCGGGCGTCATTGGAGCGAGGGGAATCCAAGCCTCCAAGCGTTCAGGCGATCGGGTGTCATTGGAGCGAGGGGAGTCCGAGTCCCTGAGCATTCAGGCGATTGGAGCAAGGGGAATCTGAGTCCCCGGGCGTTCAGGCGATCGGGCGTCATGGGAGCGAGGGGAATCTGAGTCCTTCGGCGTTCAGGCGATCGGCCATCCTTAGAGCGAGGGGAATCCAAGCCCCCGGCGTTCAAGCGATCGGGTGTCATGGGAACGAGGGGAATCCGAGTCCCCGAGCGCTCAGGCGATCGGGTGTCATGGGAGCGAGGGGAATCCGAGTCCCCGAGCACTCAGGCGATCGGGCATCCTTGGAGTGAGGGGAATTCAAGTCCCCGAGCGTTCAGGCGATCGGGCTTCCTTGGAGCGAAGGCGTTCAAGCGATCGTGCGTGAAGCATAAGTGATGATCCGTGATTGATCTTAGGCGTCTCTTTGTATTCTCTTGCCATCCGATACATCTCAAACGGTTGGCTGCGATGTTCGGGAAAGTTGAAGTGGTTCGGGTGATGATGTGGCCTTCCATTCGGAGCACATCTCGATGTGGTTGCAAGAAGTTCAAGAGATTAGTCCGTTACTTCTCCGCTGGCTATAAATCATCCCATTCGTCTTTCTCCCATCGCACGCTTTCCCTTTGAATCTGAGCTTTTGCCTTCTTCTTCTTCCTTGCGCCAAACTCCTTGCACTGGCTCCGCGTCGCCCCGGCCACCATTGCAACTGCGTAGTGTGCTACCGCAAGGCATGACGCTTGTTCAATCTCAAAACCCTCGCTTCTCCGTCGCATCCTCTGATGGCTTCATCCAAGGACATCATCGACTGCTCCACGGAATTCCACAACTCCATCTCCTCCAGCCGGCGCTTGAAGTACTCGGAGAAGGCTGGCATTCTTTTGACTCAGGCGCTGTCTCTTTGGCGTCCGGTGGCCGACGAGTCGTTCCTAACTCCGAACACCGAAGAGCTGGTGGTGTTCGAGTCGTTCCTCCTCCGTGGGTTCGAATTGCCGGCGCACCCCTTCCTCCATGGACTCCTCCACCACTTACGACATCTCCCTTGTTAATCTCAACCCTAACTCCGTCCTCCACATCTCCATCTGCATCCACCTCTATGAGGCCTACCTCGGCATTGAGCCCCACTTTGACCTCTTCCACTATTTCTTCTACCTCAAGCCATACACCAAGAAGGTAGTCGGGTGGCCAGACTCCAACTCCGTGATAGGAAGGCCACTGAGTACATCCCTATCCTCCTCCCGACCTCGAACAAGGGCTGGCACAGCCAGTGGTTCTATGTCGAGAACCACGAGCTAGCCCTCTCCCCAAAGCTAGACCGCCTCCCGACCTCGACACAGACCTGGTCAGACCGCTGCAGTTCGGGGGACCAAGGTCTAGTTGACGAGCTGGTCCGGATGGTCGCTGACCTTTGAAAGCAGCGGTTGACAAGGGTCGTCATGGCCCTAAACTTCGTGCTCCGCCATGTCCAGCCCTACAAAAGCTGGGCACGGTCAGGGTATGACTATGAGGGTCGGGCCGACCCCTCCCACGAGTCTCCAGACTCCAGAGGTTGTGTCTATGGAGGAAGCCGAGGCGCGGGTGCGAGAGTTCTTTACAGCGAAGACCGAGATCAGTAATGAAGACTGTCCGAAGGCCTATCGCCTCACCAATCCCCGACCGGAGGTAAGGCATCACACTCGGCTTTTTTTGTGTTTTGTAATTGTTTCCTTTTTGCCTTTGCATGATCACCTGTAGGGTGTCGGGCCTGTTGTGATACATTGTAGGGGCAAGACGTGTTCTGCTCCCTTGCGTCGTTGCCGAAGTAGCAACGGGTGGTCGACGTGAAGGACATCGATCGGGTCGATGGCTCGATCGGTAAGATGAGGAAGGAGAAAGCTCCCTCCATTCCCACGGTGAAGAAGCCACGAACGACGGTAGCATCCACGGGCGAGGCCGGCGCTGAGTAGGAGATGTTAGAGGGAGCCCCCATCGATGCCGCGGTGGTGGTGGTGACCTTGTCCTCCTTGTCGTCTCTGCCTTGATCGTCACCTCCACCGGAGGAGCCATCGGGCAAACCCTGACCGGTGAAGAAAGTGGCTTTCTAGAAGTCAGCCAGGTAATTTTTTTTGTTCCTAAAAGCATATATGATAATATAGAATTTTGTATTTTAACTTATGTATTCATTAGGCCACCGACTCTAGAGCTCAAGGGAGACAAAGTCTCCACCGCAGGGGCGGTCGGCGATGTTGATGCAGGGGCATTGGCGATCGTGCCAACCCCTGATGTGGGCTCATCGGGGTAGGCAACGGCTTCGGGCGATGTCAGCGCAGGGGCGCTGGTGGTAGTGCCGACCCCCGACATGGGGTCGTTGGGGCTAACGGATGCGCCAAGTGACACCGACGTAGGGATGATGGCGATCGACCTGGCCCCTGACGCAGGCCCATCGGGGCCGGCTGCTGCTCCGACTGCTCCGACCGTGGTGATTGTTCCCTCCGCGGATACTCAGCTGAGTGCTGGGCTCATGGGGGAGGACGTAGCGATGGTCCCCCGACCGACTAAGGTGTCGGTAGAGTTAGGAGATCTGGTACCTCCCCCCGGCCCGGACGACGTCAAGCGGGACGAGGAGTGCCGACAACTCCTAATCCAGCTAGGGCTGGTGGCAGACGTAAGTCATCCTAGCATTTTGTTGTACCTGTACTTATTGAATAACTGCAACTAACTGAGTATTATCACATCGCATGTTAGGGCATCTAACCGACCACGCAGACAATTTGCGCCAGTCCAGCGCAATGGACCAGGGGGAAAGCAACGCCCGGGTCCAACAATTGGAGGCCCAGCTAGCTGAGGCCAACACTGGGTGAGAGGCAGAGGAGAAAGAAGTCGCCGACCTCCACACTCTGCTGGACGTCCAAGAGTTCGGTAATGATCATGTACCTCTTGTTCCTTACCATCATATTCATGAAGTCATTCTAATTAGTTCGGTCAATAGACTGCCATTCTCTTGGGTGCAGCTGGAGGTGGCGATTGGGCTCGTCGAGCGCTTGCAGAAGACGGCAGAAACGGCACTCCGCGAGGCCAAGGAGGTGAAGAAGAAACACGCCGAGGCGGTCGGTGAGTATAAAAGTATGGACGACCGGTACGTGCTTCCACTTGAGAATCCGAGTACTCATCTTGATGTTTTCATTGTGCTGTAGAACTGCACCGACGCGTTAAGGCACAATTCGACGACTTGGAGGCTCGCCTGACTTGTGTTCAGGCGGACTTCGATAACTGCCATGCCGATGCCGATGCGTTATTGAAGATGGTGGACGACGAGCCAACGTGCGCTGACCTACCCAAGAATGACTTCCTGGAGTGGCTCCGCGGGGCGCTCGAGCACCTCCGAAACCATGTCTAAGGGTGGTTGCATACAGCGGCGGCGCACACGTTCGGAATTGTCCGAGCACTATACCCCTACACTCGGCTTGAACACATTCATGAGGGGTGGCCGTCGACCGTCGAAGAAGCCGATGTGGAGAAGTACTATGTCGAGGTAAAGGAAACAACCGACATGCTAATACAAGACCTGGAAGTATTCTTAGAAGAAACGTCGAAGTAGTATATTTTGATATGTAAAAACGTTGATGTAAATATAACAGTTTTATTTTAAGTGTAATGACATTTGGAGTTTTATCCGCATGTTGTGCCCGACCACTTAATCTTGTTAATTCCCGAGTATAGCCTTAGTTCACAACATAGGGAGACTTAGCCACATACACGTATATTGAACCATGGGCTTTATAAGTCTTTGGAAAGGAACACAGAGGCAATCAGGCCACAAGCATAGCAAAAAAAGATCGTGAGGCGAGTTTGGCGAGCCCCCGAGCGTTCGATGATTTTACCGACAATACCTCCCCGTGGAGCAGAACGGACACCAACTCGAGGTGATTGGTCGGGGCAATGCCCGTCTGATCGCCAAAGCTAGAGCGGGACAACAAGGGGCGAGCACTCGGGGGTTGGGCGGGACAAAATTATTGGAGAAATAGAAGTATTATTGGCCCAAGATAAAAAAATGCGTAGCTTATAATATCAGGGGTACAATCGGTATAGATGTTTGATGTTCTAAGAGTTGGGATGCGCTGTCCGTCTTCCCGAATAAACCGATAGGAGCTTGGCCGAGTCACCTCCAAGATAATGAACGGACCCTCCCACGGGGCGAACAACTTGTGGGCACCAGCCATAGACTGCACTCGGTGAAGGACCAAATCTCTGACTTTGAATGACCGACCACGTACATTACGATCATGATATCGGTGAAGTACTTGCTGATACCGGTTGGACTGAATCATTGCGGCCAATTGGGTTTCCTCTAGGCTGTCAATGTCTTCTTCTCTTATTTGTTCGGCGGCCCTCTCATCGTAGTATTGAATTCTAGGGGACTCGTGGAGCATATCCATTGGTAGAATGGTCTCCGACCCATAAACTAGGAAGAAATGAGTCCTACCAGTAGCTCGGCTCAGCTGAGTATGAAGTCCCCATAGAACAGCCGATAATTTCCGCGGCCACCGACCGCCATACTTGTTGAGAGGGTCAAAAACCCTAGCCTTCAAACTTTGGAGAATCATGCCATTGGCTCGTTCACATTGACCATTCGCCCGTGGATGTGCTACCGACGCGTATTTCACCTCAATGCACTGGTCTTCGCAAAATTCCCAGAAATTATTTGCAGTGAATTGTGTCCCGAGATCGATGATGATTTGATTGGGGACGCCGAATCGATATGTAATTCCTTGAATAAAATCCACAGCCTTCTTTGCGGTGCAAATTTTGAGTGGCATAACTTCGATCCACTTAGTGAACTTATCAACGGCAATGAGTAGGCGGTCGTAACCCTGTGGATTTTTCTAAAATGAGCCGACTATGTCGAGCCCCCAGTATGCAAATGGCCATGAGGGTGGGATTGTCTAAAGTGCTTGGGCTGGGAGATGGTTTTGCTTGGCAAAGAATTGGCACCCTTGACATCTTCTAACAAGTAATTTGGCGTCTTCGTTGGCAGTCGGCCAGTAAAAACCCAACCGAAACACCTTTCCCACAAGAGTTCTAGCTCCAGCATGATTCCCGCACATTTCTGAGTGCACCTCTTTCAGGATGTCAGACCCTTCCAGTCGGCTGACACATTTCAAGAGCACCCGGGTTGATGTGGCTCATTTATACAGTGCCGACCCCACGACGACATATTGTTTACTTCATCGAGCGAGACGAATAGCCGAGTCCTTATCTTTGGGCTATTTGGCGGTGAGAATAAAGTCAATAAGTGGTCGGCGCCAATCTTCTTCATCTTTGATGATGACCATGACGGATGGCTTCTCCATGTCATCCGGAGATTTAGCTTCTTCAATCCTGACTGATGGTTTCTGGAGTTCCTGGATAAATACCCCAGTCGGCACTGTGGCTCTGGAAGATCCCAGCATGGCGACGCAGTCGGCGGCCGAGTTCTCGTCTCTAGGAACGTGGTGAAACTCGAGGCCAAAGAAGTTTCCTTCAAGCTTTCGTACTTCTATACAATAGGCGTCCATCTTCTCACTAGTGCATGACTAGTCTTTATTTACTTGGCTGATAGCTAGCTTAGAGTCTCCATAAACCATAAGCCGCTTAATCTTGAGGGAAACAGCAATATGCAGGCCGTTAACGAGTGCCTCGTACTTGGCCGCATTATTTGATGCTTTAAACAAGAGTTGCAGGACGTATTTCAAGCGTTCGCCTGGGGGAGATTAGGAGAACCCCTGCCCTGGCTCCATCAATGGTGAGAGAACCATCAAAATACATGACCCAATGTTCTGTGGTCTCAGCCATCGGCGGGAGTTGGATTTTCATCCACTCAGCGATGAAGTCGGCGAGAGTTTGAGATTTTATAGCCATTCGGGGCTTGAAGCCAAGGGTGTATTCTCCTAATTCGATATCCCATTTAACAATCCGACCAGTGGCGTCTCGATTATGGAGGATATCATCGAGTGGGTATTCTGTAATAACGTCCACTAGGTGAGCCTAGAAATAATGTTTGGACTTCCGGGCGGTGATGAGCACGGCGCATAGCAACTTCTGAATCTAAGGATATCGGACCTTCGATGGTCCGAGTACCTCTGATATGAAGTATATTGGGCGTTGTACTGAGTAGACATGGCCTTCTTCTAGCCGTTCGGCGATAATGGCGGTGCTGACCACATGGGTCATGGCAGAGATGTAGAGAAGCAATGTCTCTTCGGGGGTTAGTGCAACTAGAACAGTCTGATCTGCTTCCGGCGTCCAAGTGAAATCACCCTCCTTCTTGAGCAGCTTAAAGAATGGCATCCCCCACTCGCCGAGTCGAGAGATGAAACGGCTAAGTGCTGTCATGCAGCCCATGAGTCATTGGATATTCTTGACACAAGTTGGCTTAGCCATGTTTATGACTGCCGATACCTTCTCAGGATTAGCCTCGATCCCACGGCTGCTGATGACAAAGCCAACTAGCTTGCCGGTCGGCACTCTGAACACACACTTCTCTAGATTGAACATCCATCTATACTTTCGGAGGTTGTTGAAGGTCTCCTGGATGTCGGTGATTAAGTCTCTCATCTGCTTAGTCTTGATTACGATATCATCCACATATGCCTCAACATTACGCCCAATTTAGTCAGTGAGACAACGCTGTATAGCGTGTTGATATGTAGCCTCGGCGTTCTTGAGCCCAAAGGTCATTGATGTATAACAATAAGCTCCATATGGGGTGATGAATGATGTCTTCTCCTGGTCTTCTTTCTTCAAACTAATCTGATGATATCCCGATTAGCAATCTAGGAAACAAACGAGAGAACTGTCGACTATGGAGTCGACCACTTGATTGATGCGCGGCAGAGGGAAGGGATCTTTTGGGCATTGCTTATTAAGATCAGTGTAGTCAATGCACATCCTTCATTTTCTATTTTTTTACAAGGATCGGGTTTGCTACCAAGTCAGGATAGTACATTTCTTTAATAAACCTGGCCGCTAGCAGTTGGGTGAGTTCTTCTTTTATGGCCTCCTTACGCTCTTGGGCAAATCGGTGTAGCTTCTGCTTGACCAGCTTGGTGGTCGGATAGACATGGAGTTCATGCTCGATCAGCTTCCTTGGTATGCCTGGCATGTCCGAAGGCTATCAGGCAAAGAGGTAGGTATTGGCGCAGAGGAAGCTAATGAGCGTGCTTTCCTATTTAGGGTCCAGCGTTGTTCCGATCAGCACGGTCTTGGTAGGGTCGACATCTGATAGCTGAATAGCTTTGTACTCGGATGGTGATGGCGATATGCCCAGTGTCGATGGCGTGGCGGTCGAGACTTTGGTGTCGGTCGGCAGCGTAGTCTTGGCCGCTCGAACGGTCTCCTCCATTCGAATAGATATATCCAGCACCTCCCCCAAGGCGAGGTTGTCACGTTCGCAGGTGTGGGAGGTGACGACATCCCCCCTGATTGAAAAAGCTCCCTTTGGGCCCAAAAGTTTGATGACCAGATATGTGTAATGGGGGACGGCCATGAACTTGGCGAGTGATGGGCGTCCAAGTACGGCGTGGTAGGCGGTCTCGAAGTCGGTGACATAGAATTTGATATGCTCGGTCCGATAGTTGTCCGGAGTGCCGAACGTTACGGGGAGGGTGAGTGTGCCGAGTGGGACGGAGCCCTTTCCCGAGACAATCCCATAAAACAACGCATCAATCTTCTCCAACGCTTTAGTGTCGATGCCGAGCGCTGTGAGTGTCCCCTTGAACAATACATCGAGGCCACTGCCTCCATCAATGAGCACCCTCTTCGGGCACACTTTAAGGACCACGGGGTCCACCACCAATGGAAACCGGCCTGGCTTGGGAACGTCGGTCCACTGGTCATCCCGAGTAAAAATAATCGAGACTTCTGACCAGCGGAGGCGCTCGGGCTCGCCCACGTTGATCGTGTTGACTCGACGGGCGAGGAGTTTTTGTTGGCGTCTGGTCTTCGCGGTGATCGCCCCACCGAATATCATGGAGACCGTCCGGTCGGGCTCCTAAAAATCATTTCCGACCGGGCGGTCGGCGTCCTTCTTCTCGGTGAGGTTCATTTTTGTCATCCCAGCGTCGCCGATCCGGCCGAGGATGACGCTGCGCTTCTTGGAGAATTTGGTCTTGGAGTTGATAACATAGACGCGTGGTGTGGCTGCTGTTTGGATGAAATATACAGGGCTTGTCAAGGATCTCTTGCATTGCCGAGTGCCCCCTTCCACTTGATTTGGGCTTCTCCTCTGTAGTCATGACGTACTCGGGCTTTCTCTGACGAGTAGTCAGGCGAGAGGACTCGAGCTTTTTGCGGTCGGTGCGCTGGGGTGATCGGTGATCATCGTCCGAGCGCTTCTTCTCCTTCTGAGGTTCTCGTGTGGCCGAGCGCATTTGTTCATGCTCGGCTTCTTCCGCATTGGCGTATTGCTTGGCGATGGTAATCATTTCTCCTGGCGTCGCTGGCTCATTCATAACCAATTGGTGGAATAGCTCTGAAGGTTTCCGCAATCCCTCTTGGAAAATCCGAATCACGTCGTCGTTGGAGATACTAGCGATGATGTTCCTCCGCTCTAAAAATCGACGGATATAACTTCGAAGGGATTCATCGCTCCCTTATCATATTTGGCGTAGATCATACCAAGAGGCCGGCCTTTGCCAGGTCCCTTGGTAGTTGGCGATAAACATGTCGTATAACTGATCCCATGAGTTGATGGAGCCCTCTAGGAGTCTCGCCAACCAATTAATGGCGGTCAGCGCAAGCATCACAGGGAGATAATTTGCCATGACGTGCTGATCCCCGTTTGCTGCTCGAACGGCTGTATAATATAACCATAGCCATTGTGAGGGTTCAGTCTTGCCGTCATGGGGCTCAATGCCTGTCAGGCGAAAACCATTGGGCCAGACAACCCGGCGAAGTTGTTCCGTGAAAGTCGGGAACCCATTGTGGCGAGAATTAATATCATCACGCCGATCGGCTCTCGGGGTGCTGTGACTCTGGTCATATTGCTCCCAACGGCGCATTTCACCGCGTTCACGATCTTCACAACAGCGAGAGATAATATTGCGGGCATCATGCACTTGGTTGACAATTTCTCGGGCGTCGCCTAAATAGGAGCTTCCCTGGCGTTCATTAAGTCGGGAGCGCCGCGAAGAACTAGATGATCGGGTGACATTTTGGTCGGTGGAGTGCGAGCGGCCAGGCGAGGCCAAATCAACAATTTGGGCGGCGACGGCCTGTGTCATCATCCGAGCCCTATGGAGTTCTGGAATCTCAGGGAGGGCGGAGAGTGCCCTTTCAATGGTGACCAGATTCACCGTCGGCGTACGGAATACGGTGTGACCCTCAAAGTCCACCGTGAAACCTTCTAGGTTGTTTTGATGAGAGCCCTGAACCACGGGGGCCTTGCCCCGGCGAATGGAGCGGGTGATGTTTCGCTGCCGGCGCTCTCGGCGATGGCTGCTGGACTCGGCAGCATTGGTGGTAGGCTCGTCGTCAAAAATGGCGACCGTCATCATCATGATGGAGCTTGGTGGCAGAGTCAGTGATCTGACCGATGAGCTTCTCTTCTTAGATCATACCGAGACAACCTCGGTGAATTGGCATCGTTGGACAAGGTGTCCGCTCGGTGTAGATAAGATGACGTAGTCGGCGGGCGAGTCGTTGGAGGTCGTCCGGCGGGAGTTCGGTGGGGTTGGGCATTCGGGCGTTGGAGTCACACGGTTGCAAGGGCGAGTAGCCCCACGGGTGGTGGAGGGAGTCGACCGTACAACGAGTGGCCACGGCGTCTTTGCTCGGCTGGCAGCTGACTCAGACAAGATAAGTTGGCGCATGGTGTCGCCAACAAAGGTGAGGCTCCTGAAGGTGATGACGGAGCCGACGGGGACCTTGGTGCTGAAGTTGCAAATGATGGCCATTGGATCCAAATGAGAAAAATCACAGAAATTGTCCCCTACCTGGCACGCCAACTGTCGTTACTTGGAACGGCAGTCCTCCGATAGAGTTACCTACGGAGGTAGATTGATTCGATTAAATTACCAGGAATCGTGGGCTAATAACCATGATATTATTTGCTATCTTTACTAGTCATTCAAGATTGGCGGTTACGTCTTTTATTGCCAGCGATTAAGTGTGTGGGCCTGCTGTCGCCTCCGCCTTCCGAGTCCTTGTACTTGAGATATTTTCCGAGTTCTCAACTCGGGGTGTCATCCAAGCTTTCCTTTATATCTTGCTGACTATTTTGCTGCTGACCACTGGTCCGACCTCTTTTGAGGTCGTCTTCAATATCTTGTCTACTGATCCATTGTTCTGTCCGACCGCCCCAAGGTGACTTAGGGTACCCCGGGGTCATCCCCTGACACAAAGCTTCTTAATTTGTAAATCGATGATATAGTTAAGAAGGTAGAAGTAAATTATTTTTAAGAAAAAAATTGAAAAGGTAGAAGGAAAGTATTTTGAGGACACAAGATGAAGTACACGTTAGCCCAATATACAATCAAGTACTTCTAGATTTTTCCTTGTTATAAAAACACATATGTGTTTTATAATAAGGGGAAATCTATTGATTGTAGTGGGCGCTCAAATTATAACACGTAGATTGATCACACATATATCAAACATATGTAAGATATGGGTGCACACGCATACGAGAGTTAAAAATTGACTTTCCCAATAGAGCTACTGTTTTTTAAATACATTTGTATCTTAGTTCATTATATATAAATCACAAAAAAATATGTAGCAAATTAATACGTTATTACAACTCTTTTTAGAAAATACAAATTAATAAAATGCATGAATTAGTGTTTAATTGTACAATTACTAGCAAATCTGGCTAGTTCATACTATACGGCTTCTAGCAAACATACAATACACACGTAAAAAGTGACACAATTACTACCACATTCTTCCCCGGCCGGGAGAAATTTGACAAAAAGCCACTTCAAATGTTGGGCTTCTCCAAAATGCCACTCCAAACATTTACTTCTCCGAAATATCAGTCCAAAGAACGCAACTTTGCTTCTTACGCCAATTTAAAGTTTTTTGACCAATTGACTGCAAACCCCTATGGGAAATGACCGTCTTACCCTTTACTCTCTCTCATGATTTGTTGTGCTGTAACTTTGATTCCCTTTGGATCGTGGCAAATATATTTACATGTATATTTACTATCTCCAGAAAAATACGATTGGTTCCAGCGAAAAAAAGAAAAATACGATTGCAAAGGGCATATTCTAGCTGGTCATGAGAGAGAGCGCGAAGGGCAAAAAAAGTCATTTCCCATAGGGATTTGAAGTCAACTGGTCAAAAAACTTTAAAATGGCATAAGAAGCAAAGTTGCATTCTTTAGAGTGACATTTTAAAGAAGCAAATGTTTAGAGTAGCATTTTAGAGAAGCTCAAAGTTTGAAGTGGCTTTTTGTCAAATTTCTCCCGGCCGGGAGCTAGGAAATTTCCTCTATATTATATTATGCTTTGCACCTCCATCACGATCGAATTTCCTGTCGATCTCCGCCAGGGCCCATTTTTTAGATTATTGTAAGGACGGATTAATCAGATTATTTGTGTCATGTATTTGAAATTACGATTTATTCAAAATTTTCTTCTACAAATAGATTAAAAATAATAATATAAATATGGCATGGATAATATCCGGTTATCACTATGGGAATTCAAGTTTTTGCTATGTGTCCTTGGCACACGGTGACCCCTTTGTCAATGTTATATTCGACGAATCCTTTGTTGACAGACAATGGTTTGCTGAGTGCTACTTCTAGCACTCGACAAACCTTGCACTATAGCACGTGGACACGTGGTGCCCCCCGGCACCCTCGATTTGGCTGTTTGCGAGTGCCTGAAAAGGCACTCGGCAAACCGCTAGTTTTTTCGACAAATTAAATCAAACACGTCGTTGGTCTCTGTTACCGTCGATTTTTTACTAAGTGTTAATCTTTACTGGGTGTCTTTGTCAATTGTTTACCGAGTGTATTTTTTGCCGAGTGTATTTTAGCCTATTCGCCGAGTGTCAAAAGTTTGTTGAGTTTATTTCTTCGGCACTCGACGAACATACCTCTTTACCAAGTGACCGAGGAAATGGCAGTCGACAAACCCTCTGGCACTTAGTAAAGGCAAAGCCCAGCTAAGCTAAAGCTAGAACGGGCCGAATATATGTCAAACACACCAAGAGCTACCAACATGTACACCTGCGCGCAGATGAAATCGAGTCATCGATTAATCTACCCTCTAACAAATGTAATTACATAAAGCTGTAACAACTGACAATAAAAAACTACATCTAATTAACGAGATTGATTAGCAGCTGGCAGCTCTCCAGGCCCAAGGTATATATGTAGCTATTATCGATGGAGGAGGAGGACCGGAGGAGCACTTGCTTTGATCGCAATCAAGCGAACCCTAAACAAAGGCTGCCTCCGGCATCGGGATCGTTAATGGCGTAGAATAATGCGGGCTGACTGCTAGGCTAGCTCCCACCCCGATCATGGCCTTGCCTTGCGTCCTACGTGACCAACTTTTATCCCCGTCCATCGCCGTGGCGGCCGGCGTCAACTCTCCCTCATCATCATCATCCCCCTCCTCCTCGCTGTGGCTAGCCAGTCGGCAGCTAGCTAGATGCACCTGCCTCGCTAGGTCCTCCTTGCCCATGGTGGCACGCCGCGTATATATACGCGCTACAGGCTTCTCCCGCGTCCAGAAGAAGAAGCTCTCTAGCTAGAACAGCTTGTTTTCGTTTGAGCTAAGCCATGTCGGCCTTCTCGTCCAGCAACGGCGTGCCGCCGGGGTTCCGGTTCCACCCCACCGACGAGGAGCTGCTGCTCTACTACCTCAAGAAGAAGGCCGAC
>KE371907.1:581083-595124 GCA_000418225.1 Zizania latifolia
ACTTCTTTATTGCTCAAATTCAACAGCATATAAATGAAAAAAAGAACCCCTCTAGTTTTAGGCAAAAACTCCTATGAGATAGACATGTCCAACAATCGAATTCGGTTACCGTAATCTTATAGATTTTTGGTTTTCTAACACTTCCCCTTGGGCACTTCTCGCGACATGCATATGTCTCATCAAAACTCTCCAAAAACCCAGTAAAAAAATTAGAAGAAATAGTACATAGAGCGCGTCTTGGTTGTATAAATTGCCTCATTAAAAACCTTAATATGAGAAAATCAGAAAAACTCATTTAAAGGAAAAAGAGTATAATTCATCAAAATATTTCATATGATCTTTAAGATCTACTCGGGTACTTAGTCTACTTCAATAAGATTCAATTCTTCTTGTCGGTGTTATGTGAAGTTTCTCTCCCTAAAATACACAAGTCTTCAAGTCTAACGAACATATCTTTCAAAGCTAAATGTTTTAGAAGAGACTGCCTCAGTACCTACTGCTGCCACTTGAATCTTGGTGGTCGCTGGTGTAGGTGAGGTGTGATGTACTTCACATAATACTGTCTTGAAAAGTACTATTAAAATAAAATTTGTACAAAGCTAGTTAGACAAGGCTAAGTACATATATGTAAATATTTGCTTTTCTAACATGTGCAAAGAGTTTACCACCGACTTCTTGTTAATGATCGAGTTATTTATTGTGCAGACATATAACTAGGTCACTGAGGATAAACTTGCCGAGATGTCTTACAGGAGAGCCTTCCTTGCTAGAATTACATCTGTATGATTTTTGAAATAATAGATGTCCTTTAGTTGTTCCATTTGGTCAGTGTCGTGCTCCCTAGCTATCTGCTTCTCCTTCTTCGGAGCATTGCTGGGACCCTAACCTGCCATTATAAAAAACCAATTTAAGTACATAAACAAAATAAGCATGTTTAGTAAGTAATGTCAGTTTGCTATAGATACCGCTATCGCTGTCCTCCACTTTTATGGCTATTACGGTCTTATCTTCACCATAATTATTATAAATAATGGTCGTAATGGACAATGGGGCCGGTCCCATTGTTAGTATCACATAGTCCCCTTCTGTTAAGCTGACTCAGGTACTAAATACGAGCCACCCTTTGTGAAGGCATAACCTGCCTCCACAGCTCGCAACCTCAACCTCAGTGATGCACCTATCTTTTGTTAATATCATAAGAGTATCATCAACGTGAATGTTATTGATATCGCCAAAGCTTTTGTTAGAAACTATAATAGTGAGATAATATCACATTAGTTTGTTAGTTTTATTACCACATAAATAGAATATGCAATGTATAATGTATAAACCTGGTGATGCTTACCGTAGACGTAATGATTGATCTTTAGGTGGCAACTGTTAGGAACATAAGTCGGTACCTACATTGTTGGCATGGATTACTACAACTAAACATAGCACTTGCAGTATGAGATAGAAAAAAGTAAAATAATACCATAGGGACCCGCCTACTGCTGAAAGCACATTGTCCGGCAAAAGTGTCCTGTTGATCACTTAGGAGACTTACCATGTTCCTAATTCATATTATGGCAATGATGAAAAAGGTACAATAATAATTACGTAAACACTAATAAGCAAAACTAAATATTGTATGTGACAACTAATTAATTAAATGTTACCCCTAAAGAATATTGAAGAAAAAGAAACGTAAATGACCAAACTATATAAAAGTGAGCAAATAATGTAGGATTATTCCATGAACAAAATATAGAAACAATAATAGTAGCACGTAAACAATAAGATCATTGCATAAATAAAACAACTAAACAATACTAGTAGCACGTAATGTAACATCATTGCATGAACAAGCTTGTCAAAACAAAAAAAAGAGCCTAAATGTCATACACACATCCTCATACCAATAGTCTTCTCTTCATTGAGCTATTCACAAAGAAACATATTCATAAAGCAACATATTCACAAAGCAACATATTTATAAAGCAACATATTCACCAAGTAACAAGTAACAAACCCTAGCTTCGACGGAGGAGGAGTAGGAGGAGTAGGAGTAGCAGGAGTAGGAGTAGGAGGAGGTTGAGGAGGATCTTAGGAGGAAGATGCATGAGACGAGGCGGCGCGAGGTGGGTCGGCGACGGAACGGAGGGCGCGATGAATGGAAGAGGCCACACCGGAATGGAGACCAGTGAAGGAGGCCGGGATGGGACAGAGACCGCGATGATGGAGGAGAACAATGGTGGAATGCATGGAGCGCGACGGCGAAACGACGGCGGAGGAGAACACGTGACCACTAAGGTTTAGGGTTCTGTGCGATATGAAAGCATTCTGTTGGTGCCCTCCTATTTATACACATCAGTAGTGAACGGGCGATAGTAGCCGCCCGTCACTAATAATCTAGCCATTAGTGATGGGCAGCAACTATCGCCCGTCACTACTGATCGAGTGACGAGCGGTAGTTTCTACCCGTCACTAATTCTTTGACCCATTAGTGATGGGTGGTAATATGACCCATCACTAATGGAGGTGCCTTCTCTTTAGTGACGAGCTATATTATGACCCGTGACTAATAAGACAACATCAATAATGCATCAAAAACGGTCACTCACTAAAAATGTATTAGTGACGTGCGTCATTTATCAGTCAGTAAAACTCCGTTACTAAAGACTGTTTTTGTGGTAATGTCACTCAAGTATGGGAATTCTGGTCCCAAGATTTCTCCCCATCTTCTCTAGATCTTTATGGATTATGGTCTACTTACAAGGACCTTCTATCCATGGGGTTTGGAAAAAATGACTTTTTAAGCCAAATCTCTACAACACTTTCTAAGTGTAAATGGACTGATGTACTAGGATTCTAGCAGTCATATGCTCTAGCTACAAGCTTAAGCATAACTTGGTTCTATTCAAGTGTTTTCATTGTAAACTCAAATTCAAAGATCGAGTTTTGCTCCTCAATTTCACTATAGCATTCAGAACATATTCATAATCCATTCAAGGATCTTCATTATTCATGCAGCATTTCTTTCAGAGAAATATATTATATACTACTAGACTATTTTTATTCTTTCTATCTTGGTTTAAGACATGGCACTTCATGTACCTTCATACAAACCTCTGATCCAAGCTGCCATACAAATAACAATATCAATTAATTCATTACTCAACATAATGTGACTACAAGTCGATTTTCAACATTCATTCAACTCCTGATTGATTTCAATTTCAACTGCTATTCGACTGCCATTGAGATTATATTTCTAAAGACAATTCAACTCATGATCAAAAAATAGATTTTATTGGATTCACCCGAGCTTCTATAACTTCCAGTTATTTCAACATGGGTTGCACATTCTGGTACTTCAACATCTTGCTCACCATTATTTCCCATCATAGGAGCAAGGTCCTTTAGTGTACTAGCGGCTATTTTGGTGTGTACTTTATCATCGGTTTCTTCCTTCATTTAAAGATTCATATTGGTATATCTATTTCTGTGGTTCTATACCATTGCTAGGTCTCAATTGGCTCCCCTTTATTTTGTGGGGCAGTTTTCATGACGTATGATAAGCTCTATTGCCCTGTTTTCACCAGACGTCTCCGGTTACTTAGGGACATGAAGAACCGGAGTTCTCATCCTATTATTTTTTGTTTGAGGCCTCTAGACGAGATGAGATATACCTTTTCTTTCTTTGGTATTTTACTCTCTCCAGTGCATTACATTCAGGTAATGTAACTTAGTCATGCTTTTCAAATCATAAAAACAATCAGGCAGTATAACTTATAGTTATTGGACACTTCGGGTACTTCTGTACTTCTAGTACTTCTTACACTGCATTCACTAGTGTGAGGTAATGTGTATGATCCCTTCTATTTCTATCATAATTTACCGACATTTTTCATGGAAGGACTCATTCTCTCCCGGTAAATGATAGAAAATTATAAAAGTAGAAGGCTACATGCAAATCTCCGTTTAAAAGTTTTATGGACTTTTTGGAGAGAGTCTTTTTCAATCTACTATGGTAGTAGGATATGCACATACTTCAGGTAGAAAATTTAACACTAGCTGCACTGTTGAGTAGATGTTGTATACCAATGGTTTGAATTATGTTTGAGATCCACTGCATTTAGGATTGCATATCCTATTCATAACGGATAAATTATAAGTCTACAATAATGGTATAACAATTCTTCTAATTCTTCGTTGCTTATGCTTAGTCCATTTAGATAGATAAATGATACTTAGTGCACTACGTTGCCTCTCATGTCAATGCATCAGTCATCAATTGTTATTCTTTAGCGTTGTATATTCAGATGGACTACTTTTGATGACGAAGACATGAGAGTCAAGCCGATAATAGACATGCATGTGTCTATTATAAAGATTTATGAGCTTTAAATAGTATCATAATAGCCCATTCAAGGGTTCAATAAGACTAAAACATCCTTCAGTCTTGGAATGATTTTACATTGGTTTAGTGATTAATTTCCTAGCGGTGCATGCGAGCACGCTAATCTTCATGATTTAGGAAATCATTTCAGTTTTAAGCTATAACCATATGAGTTGCTAATTTATTTTTCTCATAATTCGAAAACCAAAATTGACATAATGCATAATTCTGAATAGGAGAAATAAAGTCCTAAATTAGGATACACTTTAAGTGTATTTATAGTATAGCCCAAATATCAAAGGATGTATACTTCTAGTATAATTTTTTCAATTTATGCAAACCTTTAAGAATTTTAAGTGGGTTTAAAATACAATAATGCTTCATTACTATATAAAGTTATCCCACAAATAATATGACCATGGCTATTCTAGGGACTACAAAATACATTTATTGCTTCTAGCAACGGTCATAATATTTCTAGTTCTCATTCGTTTAGAAACATTTTTTTTCAAGGTTATATTTGTGGATCTGTAAGCCATAATTGATTCATTCCTCTTATTTGGGCGCTACACAAGATTCTAGTCTAAGATAATTTATTCATACGTGAGGAAGTAGCAACAGAAAAATAAATGCCTTAAACATGCTATGACATACTAGAAATAATTATTCATTATAGTGAAAGATATTTGCTCTTTAAGAACTTCTAATCTTTCATTCAATTCGCTCTTCTAGAGTTATAATTATTCAATCCTCTGATATTTAGCTATATTCATATGACATAAAAACTCTGATTCTGGATAGAGTCTGCATGTAGGCTAGCTACTTCTTCATCGATAGCCGCTTTTCACTTGTGATGGCATTGGTAGGCTTCTATTGACATCATAAAAAAATCAACCGAAATTTTATGGACACTGCCACCTATCATAAGAGATGTGCTGTCTCAATCATAAGGGTATCCTTACTCACTCTGATGGTGAGGTGTATCTTAAGTCATTACTTATAGTATTTCTCAATGATGTGCTTTGATGCCTTGCAAATTCAAAATCATATGACTTGACATTCTTCTTGGTTGTCTTGTCATTCTTATCACTAGGCTTCACTTCATATCCTGCTTCTTATAATAGGTTTTGCGTAACTTTTAAAGGGACAGCATTAGCTTCAAGGCTATTACACTTTTATTGTGGCTATGAAACAAAGTTCTTCTCTAGGACTTCATCCTAAACCGTGCTGAGCTACAACACGTCAATTGACTCAGAATGTTGCATGTATTTTAATTAACGATAGTTGCATGTGGATTCTGCCGTGTTTGGGTGAAAAGTGGAGAGAGTCTTTTCAATTTCTCCTTAATCTGAAATCTCTTTCAAGCGGAGATTCAGAAACGTGCAGATTCAGTGAAATGTAGAGTTAAACTCTCAGGCATACTTAGGAAGAGTTAGAGTTAGATCCATTCTTGCTCTACTAGAGACTTCATGGTGTACTTGAAGCACTCAAAACGCTTATTCAGGGCATTTCACAGCATTCTCTAATTCATCGTGGCCATATACTCATCCTTTAAAGTAGAGAGAGATATGTCAGAGAAAGTGAATTGCTTGATCATTTTCATTCGGCATGGGGCAGATGCATAGTCTGCATAGCATATGACGTTGTGAAGCTTCATGGCTCCAAGTACAATCCGGACATCCGATGTCTAGGTGAGACGGTTGTGGCCATCTGCACTTTGTTCAGCGAACTGCTTGGTCACGATGCAAGTCATCTATAATGTGCATGTTACTTCTAGTAAAATTGCATCAAATTGCTAAATAGAGACATGAATAATTTGCTACAATTTTCTAGTATTTTTCTATACAATTCTATATTTACTGATAAAAATTACTGATAATTAAATGCATACAGGCAATTAAAGACAGTAAAATAGTAAACAGTAAATAAACATAGAAAATATTGCTAAAAATGAAAAATGGATGTGAAATTCGGATTTCGAAGGTCCTTTTATGTAAGAAAAGGGTATTTCCGAAATTTTCAGCGAATCTGAGGGCCTATACGCAAAATTCATATTTTCTATGTGATTTTTCAGAAATTCAGGGGCCTCTATACAAAATTCATATTCTCTGCGTGATTTTTCAGAAATCCAAGGGCCTCTACGCAAAATTCATATTTTCTATGCGATTTTTCAGAAATCCAGGGGCCTCTTCACAAAATTTATATTTTTTTGCGTGGTTTTTTAGAAATCTAGGGGCCTCTGCACAAAATTCATATTTTCTACTCGATTTTTCAGAATCTAGGTGCCTCCACGCAAAAATTATATTTCTGTGCAAAATTCAGAAATTATGGGACTAACCCATAAAAACTATTTAAATTTCAAAACAGTTGGTAGGGCATATTTTGGTACCGATTCAAATCTGTCCAAAATCTTAAAGCAATCCACCCAAAGGTGTGTAACATTTTTAAAAAATAATTAGGCAATTTTAACAAGTAGACAACCCATTAGCTAAACTATTAATTATGTATCATTGTAACATTTGACAACATCAGAATGTAGTAACTGCTGCAACTTGCAGTTAGGGATGAAAATGGATCGGATACGGACGGATATTAGTGATATCATCTTTATTTTTATATTTTTTTCTCGGATTCAAATTCAGAAAAGGATACCCCAGATACGGATATAAATACGGATCAAATAAGAATCAAATACAAACAAGGTTATATATATTTATCGGAACAAGAAAATTATTTAGGTAGACAATAAATGTTCCCCAAATTTAGAATTTTCTTGAATTCCAAAATCTTTCAAAAAATCTCCTTTTTTAAATCACGGAGAAAATGTTAGATTTTTAACCTTAAAAATACTTAGTTTCTAAAATTTTCAAATTTACATAAAACCTTTTTTCTCTTCTCTTCCTTTTTATTTTTCCTTTCTTCTCTCTTCTCTCTTGTCTCTCTTTTCTCTTCCTTCTCCTACGCACGGTGATGTGCAGGGCACGGCGGCGCTAGGGGCGTCGGGGCATGTGACAGAGCACAGGAAGGCACGTACGGAGCAAACGAGATCCTCTGCAGTCAGCCTCACCAACTACAGCGGGCAGTGGCCCTCTCAATGCCGTCTGATTGAGATCGGACGGTGCGCGGAGGGAGGCTTCGCGATGGTGAGGCCCACTTTGCAGTGGGGCTTCGCGGCGGTCAAGAGGGCTTCTCACCGTTGGATCTCATCTGGATGGTTGGGATGGGTGACTGCCCTCTGTAGTCAGCTCCCCGACTACAGAGGAGCTGGTTCCCGCAGGGAGGGGATGACATGACGTGTTAGGGTATGCGGTAGAGTATGGTGAGGCTTGCGGGGTGGGGCTGACATGACTGTCGAAGGCAATGGTTAGGGTGAGGCCGGTATGGTGGTAGGTGGCAGATGGTATGGCAGGGGGATGTGGCAGCTTACTGGGCAGTGACCATATCGGTGGCTATGACGGGGCGATGTGTTGGGTCAGCGATGGGGCTAGGTGGTGACCAAATCAGCGGTAGGGCTAGGCAGTGACCGGGTCAGTGGCCGGGACGGGGCGATGGCAAGGGCAGTGATGTGGTGGCTGGAGCCTGCCTTGGAGCGACTGAGAGGAGGGGATTAGAAGCAAGCAATTGAGTAAAGCACCTTAGTGTTAAGAAGTGAGAACTAGAGTACGCATCATAAAGCATAATCAGATGGTTAGAAATAACTAGGTCTAATGGGCTTGTTTTTTATAATCCAAATAGAAGTTATTCAGATTATTCAAATCCGACTGTAAATCCATCTCCATCGGATATCAATGATGTCATATCTATTTTCGTATCCAAAGATATATGTATTCGTGTCCGTATCCAAAAATATTTGTATCCGAAAAAATCCATATCAGTATCAGTTTTTGAATGTTTCGGATAGAAACTATCCGATCCGTTTTCATCCCTACTTATAGCATAGTTTGAACAAGATGCTGCAAGCATCTAGTACTATTATAGGGGTGAAAACAGATGAAATACATATGGATATTTGTGATATTATATTTATTTTTATATTTGTTTTCTTTAATTCTATTTCGGAGACGGATACTTTGGATACAAATACAAAAACAGATAATATTGGATATGAATATGGAGTGAATATGTATCAGAACGAATATGATTATGGATATTTTTGGAAAAAAACCTTGAACCATATGCTTGCATTAGTGTTACTTGCCTTTGAAGATTCCATCGTAATTTACCAAATCAAGACAAAAATTATGAGTCATACATATGTACAGAGGAAAGAGGATAATTGTGGTAGAATATGATGTGACTAAGAAGTCTATAATTTCAACCATCGGTGAAAACGATATGATTTTGTTTGATTTGCCTAATCCAACTAATAAATATGGTCTTATATCCATCAATAAGGTGGCATGAAGGTTGTAGCTGGGACATGGAGGCGGCGGCTTAGGCAGCCATGTAGTAGGGTGCGGTTGTGGCACGAGGAGGCCAGGCAATGGATTAGGGTGGCTAGGCATCGGGGCACAGTGGTGATTGTCATGCCTAGAAATTTCAACCATTTTCTGATGATTTATTGTGTAGAAAGTACACTCATCCAGAAATCAGCCGAGGCACACAATAGATAATTTATTAGAAATTAAAAGCATAATTATTCACGGTAAAATATATAGAGTACTTTATTACAGAGGTGACATTGGAACCTCAAAACACTAATGATAATAATGAACGACTCCTAAGAAATACAGCGATGACTCTACTCTATATAGTGACTTGACTGGGCCTAGCTCAAAATGCACTACCTTCATCCTCGCTGATGAACTCCTCTTCTGATAGTGGGAGAATGCAAGGGTAAGTATTTTGAATACTCAACAAGTCATCCAAGCGGAACGGTAATAATGCACAGGAATCACAAAAAAAGACATAACAGGGCTAATTTACATAAAACAACATTTAAAGAATGGTGGAATTTCAAAAGTTGAACTAATTAAGTTGAAACCTTAAAAACAGCATTAACCAATCACTGAATAACTCTTACATACCCAGAGTTATCAGGCCCAAACCCAACCAACCCACTCTAAACCAGAGCTAACCAAGTTAATCATAATTAAACATTAGATTAATTAAGTAACAGTGGTACTAATCACAAAAAACATTGCGTAGCTCGCCGTTAACCATGAGCATGGCTATTCGAATAGTTTTACTCTAATCAGAGGTACACAACTTTACCCACAAGACACAGCCCTACAACATGTCACCATGTGCCTCAATACCACCACAGTACCTCGAAAAAGAGCTGTGATAAGACCCTTTCACCTAGATCCTCCAAGCTTCGCACGCTAGGTGGCCATCCACCCAGATGTCCCGTCATGATGCCCTTGGCGCTCAAATCCAACAATAGCAGAGACTTCAAAGAGTGCAGGGCTACCAGTGGTCTCGATGCTCCACTTGGGATATCTAGGATATAGGTCAGACCATTACCCACGCTGGCTTGTGGTAAGTGTTGTAAGGCATTGCAACAGTAGCTCGCGAACCGATCTTTAAGTGTCATGAGTACGACTAGCAAAACCATGTACTCACAACCCACCTTAGTCAAGTTTTAGTGGAATTAAGCATGAACTAGTTCACGAGTAGTCATTAAATCACATAAACCAGCATTAAGGTATAGGTGGCATTAAATGAGCATAATTGAGTGATACTAGTTTCTAAGCAGGGCTAAGCAAATCTAGGCATTCCAGTTAAATCATAATAAATATTTAATTCTGGCCAAATTATTAGTCCCAAGGTAATCAAGGAATGGGGTAATACAACAAGGGGCAATACAAGCAGGTTGATACCCTTTCCGGTGACATTCTAAAATCAATGCAATTTTGAATAAAAGCAGAGCTTTAAACATAGGTTCAAACATGATCAATAGAAGGATTTAGATGACTTGCCTTACTGTACAGGGATAAAAACAGGAACATCCTCGATGAAAATAGGCTCTTCGGGGACTTCGGAAACAATACGACAATACAAATAGAGTACAAATAAATAAAAATAGTACATAAGGTCAGTAATTCTATGTGTGAAAGTATTTTTATTGGCTAGAGCTTAATTTTAGAAAAAAAATATGCAATTTAAATGGTTAAATTTGGAGTTAAAATGAATTAGTTATTAATTTATAAAGATTACAATACTATTCTAGATTTTCAGAAATTAAAATCGAATTATCACGCAATACCGAATTATCTTTCTGAAGGAAAATCGGAAATATGGCATCAATAGAGCGTACGGGCAAGCGCATGGGTGGGGCCATGTGGCGCACACGTGGGCAGCGGCACCGCATGTGGTGCTAATGCGGTGGCCACACGGCAGCCACGTCGGCACTATGCCGGGGGGCGGTGGCACGGGAACCTATGGTCGCCGGTGAACGGTGGCCCGTCGACTGGTGGCGAGAGCAGAAACAGGACGAGCGAGCGACGGGGAACTCACCAGCGAGGTTGACGACGAGCGGCGGCTACGGGGAACGATCGGCGACGAAGAGGAGCGGCAGAAGGCTTTAGGTCGACGACGAGAACGAGGTTCTGGTGATCGGTGGCGATGGTGAAGGTGTGGCCGAGGTCCAGCAGGCGATGGCGGTGCTGATGGTTGGGTTGGTGATGACCGGTGGGCAGCAGAGCAACGATGATCGGTGGCTAGAGGCGGGCAGAGGCGGCAGAGCTCGGGCTTAAGCGAAGACGGCAGAGAAGAGGGCTAGGGCGGTGGCTAGGGGTTTGGAATAGCGGAGAGGGCCTGAAGGGTCCTTTTTATAGCGGCGGCCAGGGAGTTGGCGAGCTCTGCGACATCGGCAATGGCGGAGGGGTGGTTAGGGTTTGGCTGGGCGGCGCGGAGGCGGTTGCGGTGGTGGGCTGGGCTCAAATCCATGGGGGAAAGACCCAAGGCAGTGTGGGGAAGCGAATGATGGGCTCAGATTGGGCCTAGGAGGCTTGCGGCTGGGCAGCGCGGAGGCAGCTGTGGCGGTTGCTAGGGCACGGCGGGGGTGCGGGCGAGAGGTAGGGGGCGATGCTGATAGGTGAGACCCACTTGTCTGCGACGCACGATGGGAGCAGGCCGACGGGGTGGACTAGGCTAGCGGGGCGCGCAGGCAGGGAGCGGGCTAAGTGGGCCAAAGGCCGGCCCAGGCGGAGGAAAAGAAATTTTATTTTTTTCTTTTAGAAAAGGCTCCAAAAATTTAGAAAAATATGTTTTTGGCTTAGAAAAATTATTTACATTTTTAGAGACTTTTGTAAAAATTTCTAGCAATATTTTACTTGTAAAAATTTCTTCCTCAAAATTTTATTTCCAAAAACTCTTTCTTTCCTTTATAGAAAAAATCTATTTTCCTTTTTCTTTTATTAAAAATCATTTTCCTTTTATTTTATTCACAGCTTTTATTCCTTTATTACTTTGAAAATTCAGGCTGTAACAGCGATGCAAGGAGGCGGACGGCGACCCAGATATGGAGGTGGCGGGGCGGGGTGATGACGGGGGCTTGGAGGCAGCTAAGCGATGACACGAGGCAATGAGGCACAGTGACAATGACAGTGTGGGGAGGTGTGGCGGTAGCCAGGGCATGGAGGCAGCGCGGTGGTGGCTAGGACAACAGCCAAGGTAGTGGCTAGGACGTGGGGCTAGAGCTAGAGGCCGGTCGACTAGAGCCTAGAGGCTGATGGCTAGAGAGTGTATGCTTGGAGTAGATTACGAGAGGTAGAAGATGCTACAAAGGACAAATGGGGCACAAATCTTGAATAGGGATGAAAACGGATTGGATAAAGACATATATTAGTGATATCATATTTTTTTAGATCCAGATTCAGATTCGGATACTCTGGATACGGATATGGAAACGGATATTATCGTATATGAATACGGAGCGGATACGAATACAGTTACGGATATTTATCAGAAAAAACTGTCTAGTAGATAATAAACATTCTCCAAATTTAGAATTTTTTTGAATTCCAAATTTTTTTAAAAGATCCCATTTCTTTTTAAAATCCTAAAGAGAATATAACATTCACTACGGGAAAAAATATTTTTGAAAAAACACTCGGCAAACCAAAAAGAGTCATCATTTTATGTGAAAAAATGTTTCGAGCCTGTATGATATTTGTAACTTGGTTTGAGTTTGAAACTTTTTCTACACTCAAAATACAATATATCTTATTGCATGTAAATTTTTTTAATTTTTTAAGATCCGTTTGCTATTTTTAATTCATCAAGAATGTTTCTAGTATTTAAATTAAAATAGGTGAAATTTGAACTGTAAGTGCTTGAAATAATGAACCAAAATTTATAGAAAAATCATATTCATGTTTTTGAGTCCATTTTTAGTTCTTATCCAATAAATTGAAAGAAATTTAAAAAATCTACGTTGCGACACTTGATGAGCAACGTGGAGCTTAATAGTTTTTTAATTCTAAAAAAATCAAATGAAGTCTAAAAAATACGAGACCTGAAATAGTGTTATGATATGATACATAGATGTTATGATAAAAAATTAAAAATGTTTTGAGAAAGTTTTCATGTACGATGTTAAGAAAGCCGGAGATCCTCCGAGGACGAATTAGGATTTAAAGAAGGAATGGGTTGGGTTTGAAAGAAAATCAATGGTTAAATCTTTATTTGAACTTGAAACTTTTTCTACGATAAAAATGCAACATAGCTTATCTCATTTAAAAATTTGATATTTGTCTGGATTAGTTTACTATTTTTAATTCATTAAGTGTGTTTCTACAATTTATATTGAAATAGGTCAAATTTGAATTACAAGTACATGAAATAATGAACCAAAATTTATAGAAAAATCATATTATATTTTTGAGTTCATTTGTAGGCCGTACCCACTAAATGGAAAGAGATTTTGAAAAATCTAGGTTGCGACACTCGATTGGCAACGTAGAGCTTAATGGCTTTTTAATTCTAAAAAATCAAATAAAGTCTGAAAAAACAAAACACGAGACCTGTCATAGTGTTATGATATGATATGTAGATGCTATGATAAAAATTTAAAAATATTTTGAGAAAGTTGTCACGTAGGATGTTAAGAAAGTCGGAGATTATCCGAGAACGAATTAGGATTTAAAGAATGAATGGGTTAGGTTTGAAAGCAAATCGTCGGTTAAATTCTTGTTTGAACTTGAAACTTTTTCTATAATCAAAATACAACGTGTTAGGATTTAAAGTCAGTTAGCTATTTTTAGTTAATTAATTGTGTTTTTAGGATTTAAATTAAAATAAGTTAAATTTGAACTACAAGTGCATGAAATAATAAACCCCATGATAGTAAAATATGCATGTTGAGAATACAAATGTTATTTTATTAATTACGGTTTTATAGATATATATAAAGTAAGATATCTTTTAACTAGAATGTACTCTAAATTAAGAATTTTATTGAATTTGAAATTCGGATAAAATGTTGATTTTCAACCTTAAAAATCTCTCACGGTCTAAAATTTCAAAAAAAAATCTCTTCTTTTTTTTCTTTCTTTTCGCCTTTCTTTTTCTCTCTCTTTCTTCCTTTTCCTTCTTCTTCCTTTCTCTTTCCTCCTTTCCCTTCTTCTTTCGCCATTCCTTCTTCCTGCTTTCCGGTGGTGGGGGGCGTCAATGGGCAACGGGTGCTTTCGGGCCGCGCGGCACGGCAGCGAGCCA
>KE371907.1:595464-606771 GCA_000418225.1 Zizania latifolia
CTGGGGCGGCGCCCGATGGGCCGACCAGCAGCACTATTTGTGCAAAATTCCATCTGGGCCATGCTTTAGAACATTGAAAATCAATCAAATATCACATGGGCCGAATGGGCTTTTAATTTTGGATTATCTGAATTCGAATCTGTATCCGTCGGATACTATCGATACCATATCCATTTCCGTATCCGAAAAAAAATCCGTATCCAAAAAATCCGTATCAGAATAAAAAAATCCGGATCCGAATCCGTTGGATTCGGTCGGAAACTATCCGGATCACTTTCACCCCTAATCTTGAAGTAATCGGATCATCTCTAAAAATCAAGCCTAATGAGCCTTTTATTCTGAATAACTCTTATTCTTATCTGAATTTGAATATGTATCCATCATGTCCATGTCCATATAAAAAAATCCATACCATATTCAAAATTATCTAAAAATTATTAAATCTAAAAGTATTTGTATCTTTTTCAAGTGTTTCGGACAAAAATCGTCTTATATGTTTTCACCGCTAGCTAGCAATACAACACTCTCACCTAAAGAGCCCATGAACGTGCTACTTGTCTGTCTCACTCACGCAAGTGACTGGGCTTCCAATGTTCTCTTCAAGCCCACCTAGCTTGGTGTTGGGCCGTGTCTCCAATCAGAATAATCTATTACTGCTGCTGATAGAGGTAGCGACAGGAAACTTAGGAGTGACAACGGATCGAGTAAAGATGGAAACTTATAATATTATATTTATTTTCATATTTGGAAGCAATAAACAAATATTCATGATACAGAAAAGAAAACGAATAATATTGGATATGAATACGAAATAAATATGAAGTGAAACAAATATGATGATGGAAATTTATTGGAACATGACAATTATATGACAATTATATGTTGCTTATCAAGAGAGAAGTAATTCACCTCCCACATAAACTAACTAATGTGTATGCATTTTATTATTTGTGCATATGATTAAGATTTTACTTATGAGCCTAGCTTATAGAAAAGAATCAATCAATTATGCTAATTGCTAAATATTTTACACTTTAATTATTTTCAGGGAAATTTTAAAAATAAAAAAAGTATTTTTAATAAAATATCATGAATTTAAATTAACAAGCAAGGGAAAATAAGAAATATTTTTCTTAATAAATTACTACTGAGATATTTTAGTAAATTTTATATGCTTTTAAAATAAAATAAAAATGTATTTTTAATAAAATACTATGAATTTAAATTAACAAGCAAGGGAAATAAGAAACAATTTTTCTTAATAAATTACAACTGAGATATTTTAGTAAATTTTCTATTCTTTTAAAGACGCACTGAAAAATTTCCAGAATTTGTTAAACAAAAGAAGTAATTTTAATACAATAAATAACATTTTAATATTTATTTAAATTGTAAATACTTAAAATTCTCTATTTTTCCTTTGGGATGGAAGTCAATCCAATATACAACCCACTTGTCTAACCTGACATGATGTGCTGAAGTACAGATATATGAATATATTTTATTCAAATTATTTGTATATACAAATAATGTTATATTTATATCTATATCAAAAAATATTTGTATCTGTATCTACCATATTTATTTGGAGTCCATTGCTCGCCGTAGAACAAAAATAAAATAATTTCTTATATATCACTCAAATTTTATTCATTCCTTACTTTATATATCACTCGTTGTTTAGGTTACATATAATCTAAGACCTACATGTATTAATAAAATAGAGTCTCGAAACCTGTATATCAATAAAAAAGAGAGCTACAAAAATCGCCGGCCCGTCCCATCGCCCAGAATCTGCTACCCAACAACCACGACCCGTCCTCCAGGTAGGTTCCGATCCCTCCCCCTCCCCCTCTCGCAGTCCACTTTTGCGAGCTTCCTCCAGGCCCCAACGGAGACGAACTCGCGCACCAGGTTCATTGAACCAAGCCACCGCGAATCATCTTTCAGCCGCCGATTGTTTGGTAGGGTTCTAGTTTTCTTGATCTCTCGCTCTCAACTTGGCAGGTTTGATTATCTCACCGTCTGGCAGCTCCCTCAAAAAGGAAGACGAACCAACCCGCGGGGCGCCAGGTTCGTTGAACCAAGCCACCGGAATCACTCTGCCTCGTGTTGCTTACAAGTAAAGTTCCTAAATTTGTTAGTAATCTCTCAACTGGCAGCATAAGGAGAGAGGTGCCGGGGCAAGGGGGCCGACAAGGGAGGGAGGGAAGGGGGCAAAGAAGGGGAGGAGGAGGAGGAGGAGGATGAGCAACGGAGCTAGTACAGTCCCTCTCCTCACCCCCTACAAGATGGGAAGATTTGATCTTTCCCACAGGTCCAGCTTCTCTCTCTATCTACCCCTCAAGTCCTGAATCCCAATTTTGCAACCAGTCTGTTTAATAAAAGACATCAAATTGAAGAGCATTTTAACAGCCCTAGAGGAGATACCAATACACTAGCTATCACACTTTCTAGTGGTAATCTCTTGGTACCTCCATGCTTGAATGTGATATTGCCCAGTACCTCCTCAAGGATCATAAATAAGACTCAAAATTGCAACTGGTGCTTGGTTACGATTCGTTAGGTCTTATCCGTTTAGGCAATCTCTGCAGTAGCAGGGAGTCCATTTGATGCCGATTCTGGAGAAACACACCCAAACATGCCATTCGGGTGCCGGATGACAAAGCGGCCAGACAAAACAGACATTGCTTTTCCTAAACAAGGAAGAGGAAATCCATGGACTGCAGAGCATGGTTTCCACGTCTTTGTTTTCCTGTACATGCTTTGCTTTCTTCTATTATTTGGATACTGCAGTGTTGTTCAAATGTTCATAGGACTACAAGATTCTCTCCATTCCTCTTTTTTCACTTTATGCATTTTGCCCCTTGGCAAGTTGGGACATTGTTGCTGTATCTTACTCTACTAGGAAGAATAATGTGGTACACCAATATGTGGTATATTGACCAAAAGAACAGATATATATTTATGGAAATGACGACAAATCAGGCAGTTTTTGTGCCGAAAGGTTTTGTTGTGGATGGCTCAAACGATGAAAATTAATATGTATTATGTTCGTGGAAAATATATTTCAATTGAAAACTATGATGTTTTCGGAAGATTGTGAGTTTGCTATCGTCAGTTTTACATGGTAATCATTAGGCATGAAGACCATAATATAAGAGTTAAGAGCTATGACTTATAAGCAACATACTCAATGAATTCACTCTGAAATTATGGCAAGATGTATATCCAGAAATTTCTGCTTATGACTACTAGAAACCTATTGCTCTTGTTTATGTAATGAACCAATTTTTTTACTGAAATTTCATTTTTTTTCTGTCTAGGGTAGTTCTTGCACCACTGACAAGGGAGCGGTCCTACGGTAATGTTCCTCAGCCTCATGCCATTCTGTATTATCAACAGAGAACAACCAAAGGAGGCCTTTTGATAGCTGAGGCCACTGGAGTTTCAGACACGGCTCAAGGGTGTGCATACTCGATCGTTAGGCTATGGCTTCTTGAAACCTTAGTAACCATGTTCAATTGCCTTTTCACAGTTGATCAAACGTTTCATGTGTGCATGCAAGGTACAAAGATACTCCTGGCATTTGGACAAAGGCGCAAGTGGAAGCATGGAAGCCAATTGTACACGGTGTTCATGCCAAAGGAGGAATATTTTTCTGTCAGATTTGGCATGTAGGAAGAGTCTCTAATAACAGTATGTTTACTACATCTGATATAAGCATGTTCGGTTGCTAAAAATAATTGTGTTCTGTAGCTATTTGCAAGCAGGAAAACCTTTAAATTTGATTTCCAAATTGAGACATTACTTTGTAAGAATATGTACTTATGTACTACTACATTTTATTTGTGATAACCTACCAACACTTGTTCAAAATCACTATGCAGCTTTTCAGCCTAATGGGCAAGCTCCAATTTCGAGTACCAATAAGTCACTGAAACCTGTAGTAAGAGCCAATGGCATAGATGTGACTACTTTCTCAACTCCTAGGCAATTAGAAACTGATGAGATCCCTTTCATCATCAATGATTTCAGGGTCGCTGCTAGAAATGCAATTGAAGCAGGTAAGTACCTTCCAATTACATTTTGTATACCAGATATTTAGATTAGAACATGTTAAATAATTTTAGCAAGGATGATGTGTTAAATATTTAATTAATACCTAATTGATTAAATCAAGATCCTTAGTCTTGACTCCTGAAGAAAAGGGCAATGTAACCTTAATGCTCCATGTGATGTGTAGGATTTGATGGCGTTGAAATCCATGGAGCTCATGGTTATTTGATCGATCAGTTTCTAAAGGACCAAGTGAATGATCGTACCGACGAATATGGTGGGAGCTTAGAGAATCGCTGCCGGTTTGCACTAGAAGTAGTCCAAGCAGTAGTTGATGAAATTGGAGCTGATAGAGTTGGGATAAGGCTGTCACCCTTTGCCAGCTATTCAGAGGCAGCAGACTCAAACCCGCAAGCTCTAGGCCTGTACATGGCAAATGCACTAAATAAGTTTGGGATTCTCTACTGTCACATGGTGGAGCCTCGAATGGTGAAAATTGGTGAAAAGTTTGAAACCCCCTATAGTCTTCATCCAATCAGGGATGCTTTCAAGGGAACATTTATTGTTGCCGGTGGCTACAATCGAGAGGATGGCAATAATGCAGTCTCCACAGGCTATACTGATTTGGTTGCTTATGGGCGCTTGTTTTTGGCAAATCCTGACTTGCCTCAGAGGTTTGAGATAGATGCTTCTCTCAACAAGTACAACAGAGAGACTTTTTACATCCCTGATCCAGTTGTTGGCTACACGGACTACCCATTTCTTCCATCAGATGTATAAATATGCTGTTCAGTACTGAATTATTTTCCTCATCTCATCAGAACAACCGCCTTTTATATTGGTAGGATTAGAGGAATATGGCCTTTGATCTTAATGCTTAGATTTCATGTGTGTGTGGCAATGCATTGATAAAATAATGTGATGGTTGTGATTTGAGAACATATGTGAAATAAAAAGGGGGAAATGAGAGGTAAATCAAGCAGTTGTTCACGTGTTGAGGATTTAATTTAGTTTACCTGCAAGCCTGATGTAATCATGGCTTGCCTGTTTCTTTCTTTTGCTCTCAAATATGTTTTTACATGCATTTATATTGTAACTTTGGATGATCATGTATGTCAGTGACTGCAAATATGAAATAGTTTGTGTACTCCCAAAAAAATATGTCACTGATTGGGAAATAGGAGTATAGTTGGAATATCAAATGGAACATGTAGCTTGCATGTATGCAAGCTGCCATTACCAGATGGGCTAGCCATAGCATGTTTGATGTTTCAGAATACCTTTGGTCTGAAGTTCTGAACAGTTCTCTTGACAGTTACTGATTTTACTCATTAAAGGGACATACTGCACAATGAGTTAGGATACAGAGCACACATGAAGAGCTTAGGAAGGCAAAGGGTTGTTAAAACTTGTTGCTAGTTTATCAAATCAGGCTTATGGATTAAGGGAATACCATGCTTAGCTTTAATCGTGGTTCCTGGGTATCACCACTGCAAGGATATAGTAAATGAGATGCATTATCAGTCCTAATATAAAAACGAAGGCTAATGGCCAATGCTTGTGACGCCTTTAGCATCTTGGAGGTGTTAGAGGTCTTACTTTGGTACTTAGCATCGTCTGTGTTAATTTTCTTAATTAATATGTAATTTTATAGCCTCATAGCTGTCACATTCTGCTCTCTTTTTGGGACAAAGTGCCATGTCCAAGGAAGAGCTATCAGTGTCCATTTGTATCATAGTGAGTTCAAATACACTAAAGCACACTATTATCTTGGTTATTTATTGGTGAACAAGAGTAGGTATCCTATTGAAAATCTGCTTTGTGTTAATTTATTCTCTTACATACCTGCAGCTTTCCCACTGTTGTTCATACATGGAAGTTTAGTGTAAGGCTAAACATGGGGTCATTCAAAGAACCTGGTTGCTATATTATGGTTGGCGAAACCCTTATAAGGATTTATAGTCACGTTAACTGCAAATTTTTGGACTTTTCTTAGGATGTGTTTGGTTGAAGAATTTAGTACGATACAGACTAATTTCCTATGTGTTTGGTTGGAGTTTAAGTAATATTTCCTATATATTCAGGATGGCTCATTCTTAAAAAAGCCGGACAAAGTAATCTCCATGAGTGGTGAAACGGCAAACTCAGTAGCGGAGCTCGGTAGCGCCACCCCACCATCCCGCTCCTGCCGCACTCCCTCGTTCTGCTCCTCCGCCACCTCGCGCCACCCAATTTAGGAGGGATTCTCTAACAAAACAAAAAACAAGATTATTTTATCCTTAAATCTAACAATCATCATGTTCGATGGATAAAACAATTTCATCTCTAAAACTAGGGATGAATCCATTCCATCTTGGAACCAAATGCACTCTTAGTATGATAGTGTCTGGTTTGGGATTTAACTTTGGCAAGAGAATAAAGGATCCTACGATAGGCTGCCAGATTCCCATAAGTGTGAAAAACTTGTGTACTAACGCAGGATATCAAGAACGATTTTGGCAACACTGAACGGTTTTCTCCTTCAAGAAATGGAAATCATTTAGCAATTATGCCCAGAAGTTTATTCTCAGTCTGTAGAAATAAGTAGATGATGATTTCAGAAAGAATGTGCTTTACTTGAATTTCAGACAGTATGAACAGTTTAGGGAAAATTTTCGAATGGTCCTGTTCACGTATGCAGGGCGTGTTTCATATTTCATAGAAAAATCAGTGTGTTCTTCCTACTGTACTTCAAAACTGTTGACTTCGTGTCCTGCTTGCATTCATCGAATGTTGCATTTTAAGAGTGAGATTTGAACTCAAGAATTTCAGATTAAGTTCACAGGATTTTTACACCAATCAATTCAATTCTACCAGGAATCTGAATTCCCCTGTTCCAACGGAGGCCTAATGTTGGTACTGGTTGTCAAATCATTTCGATGTTTTGAAACAGGAATGCACAATTCAGCAACTCTATCCAGTATTCAATGTGGTGGGCTTTGATGTTCCTTGGTACTTCAAGGATAGTAGCTAGTTGCTACTCTGTGTTTACTTGAAATCAGGGGAGGGAGCACCACATGGGTATAGTTGTACCTCTAATTTTTTTTTAAAAAAATCTATTTTATAATATGTATACTAGTTATGTGTACGAATATGTAGATGAAAAAAACTGCTATGCTTTCGAAAATACGAATACAGCCTACTAGAAAATTACTTCATCACCTTTATGATTTCTATTTGGTACTTTAATTTTGCTCCTAGCAATCTTTCTTTTTTCAAGAAAAAGTGACTCATTAAAGTCTGTACTCCATCTCTAAAATTATGAGCCTGGTGACATCTTTTTTCTCTGTAATCAGTGCTTCAACATGAAGGGTAGGAGTTGGGTAAAAAGTCCGTCACTCTGTTCTACCTGGAATCTAGCAACATAGGCTTGTGCTTCTAACAACACTGACTAGACACGGAAAATGAGACAAACAGAATAAAAATATTTACTTTGCATTTGTTCTATGGTCCTGACGGTGATTATTCTCTTTGTTTCTTTTGTTTTTGGTGCTGTTCTGCACTTCTCCCTTGTCAAAATCACTGGCGCGTTGCAGAATGATTATTCTTCGGGAAATTTTACGGGTACCAAGGTACCACAATTTTAATATTAATTTTGATACACCTTGATATCAGAGAAGTACCAAAACTAACACTAAAACTATGATACTAAGGGCGTTAAAAATATCAAAATTAACATTAAAATTATGATACCTATTTGTATCTTCTCAAGAACCGTAAAACCACTCTTATTCTGAAGAAGAATGGGCATAGAGCCGGCCCTCATATTTCGGTGGTCTAAGACAAGACTAAAAATAGGGGCTCGATTAAAACAATAGAAAGTATCGAATGATTATATATTGATCAAGTATGTAATTAAAAGAGCAGGCCTACAAAAGAAACAATAACACACCTAACCTATATGTTAGTATGTGAACCCAACTTCTAAAACTTGTCATACTATATTTTATGAACATGCTTAAAAAGAGAGTCTATGTTTTAGGGGTCAGGGTGATCGTCCCCCTAGTCTCTTCAGGACCGGTCCTGGGCAAAGTCACCACCCTTGTATTACATCATCTATTTTCTGCGTGCCAATACTCAGGGAGTGTTTGGTTCCATGGACTAAAGTTTAGCCCGTGTCACATCGGATGTTTGGACATTAATTTGAATGACTAAACATGAACTAATTATAAAAATAATTGCAGAATCAGAGGATTATTCGCGAGACGAATCTATTAAGCCTAATTAATCCATGATTAGCAAATGTTTACTGTAGCATCACATTATCAAATCATTGCGTTATTAGGCTCGTTAGATTCGTCTCGCGAATAATCCACCGATTATGAATGGGTTTTGTAAATAGTCTATATTTAATACTCTAAAATAGTATCTAAACATTTGATGTGACAGGACTAAAATCCAGTCCCTGTAACCAAACACCCCCTCAATGCATCACATGGGTGAGTATTTTCTAAATTTATAAATGCACTAGTCAATAAATTGTTGGATCAATGGGCTTGGTAGAATGCTGTTGCTTCATCTGTTATGAGCATGTGCCACATCTTTATTGGTTAATCGAATTTCCATGCAATTGTGACGAGCTAGATTATAGTTTTCTTGCTATTTATTTAATTTGTGCTTCTATTGTATTTCACGTGGACTATTCTTTCTAATATGTTTTATTCTGAGTTTCAGTTATTTGTAAATTGTTATTGGCGATGCTCTTTCTTTTAATCTAGATTATCATAACCTAGACATGTTGTAGAGGACTCTTTCTTACGCAACTATTAGTTATCTTTCTACAGGGCAGCTTTATTTCTCATACATTTGTAGAGATGTAGTAGTATGTATCCAACCAATCTGTACTGTCAGGCTCACTCCTATCAACTACCTAGATGCTTCTCTTTTTCTCTAATAATTTCAAATCCATGACAATAAATGCATGTTTTACACACCCTGTTTTAATAGTATAATATATAGAATGAGGGCTTGATAGACATTATATAATACTGTTGCTTTATCTTTTATGCTTAAGTGCCATGTCTTTATTTATGAAACTTCTTTACTGCCCTCCGGTGACCACTTGTCTTAATATATACTACATGCATTCCAAAATATAAGACATATAACTTTGTTGCATGGTCTAAAACGTTTAATATTGACTATTAGTTACAACATATGAAAGTATTTTTTAAACATAGACGGAGCCAAGTATTAGGTATAAGGGAGCCAGACATCTAGGATAAATATAGTATAAATACTGCTCTGCGTGTGTGAATTGCATTGAAGTTAGCAAATAGTATATTCACAGTAAATTACATTGCAATCTCTTTCTCAATGTAAATTATTAAGTAATCTCTGCGATGGAAATATGCCCAAGCAAATTATGGGGAAACCGGAAGTTCTAGCCTGAGGCCGGAAGTTTCGGGTTCTGGAGCGTCTGGAAATTCCGGTTAGACCGGAAATTTTGGGCCAGTCCCAGTTTCGGTTTCTGGAGGAACCGAAAGTTCTGGGCCTGCCTGAAAGGTATATTCTGGACGAACCGGAAGTTCCGGGTGAGACCCGAAAGTTTCGGGTCGAAATAAATTCGATACAGAATGTTATTTTCAGAAGTTCTGGTTGGACCGGAAGTTCCGGGTCCGGGTCCAGAAGTTCCGGTTAGACCAAAAGTTCTTGGCAGAAATAAATTCAATACAGAATATTATTTTCGAAAGTTCCGGTTAGACCGAAAGTTCCAGGCCATACGAACAGATTAGATCTGTTGGACTTTAATACTGATTAAAGGCCCATCTGTGGGCTCTATATAAGGAGAGGAGAGGGAAGGGCATAGGCTGCTATTGCTTGTGCGATTGGAAGGCTGCTGTGATGGAATTGTGCCCAAGAAAATTCTGGGGGAACCGGAAGTTCCGGCTGTAGCCAAAGTTCCGGGTTCTGGAGCATCCGGAATATCCGATGGGATCGGAAGTTCCGGGCTAACCCCAGGGTTCGGTCTTCTAGACGAACCGAAAGTTTTGGCTGTAGCCAGAAGTTCCAGGTTCTGGACGAACTGGAAGTTTCGGGTTGGAATTAATTCGATACAGAACGTCTGTTTCGGAAGATCCGGCTGTAACCGGAAGTTCCGGGCCCAAATTAATTCGATACAGAAGGGTAATTTCAGAAGTTCCGGATAGGATCTGGAAGTTCCGATGACCGGAAGTTCCAGGGTGCGTAGATTAGATCTGTTGGGCTTTTAATTCGGATTAAAAGGTCCATGCTGGGCACTATATAAAGGAGGAGAGGGTGGCACGCAAGGGGCTGCTGCTATTGCTCTACCCTAGCCCTAGCCGCCACCTCTCCTCTCTCCCAAGTGATCACAAAGGTTGTGATCAAACCCTAGAAATTTCACGAGTGGTGCTAGCATGCCGGCGTGAAGTGTTTCCGTCCCTGTACGTGTGGACTTCGTGGAGGTGCTGCTCGAACAACAGTACTCGTCGTCTTCTTCGTGTGAAGATCGCTGGGCTTCATCGACTTGATCGGCGGCGAGCGGGCGAGGCAAGGAGGGAACAAGCGAGGACGCGCTTCCTCAAATCTTCTTCCGCTACACTAGCACGTCTCGCGTTAGAAGGTAACGATCCATGATCCCTCACACGCATGGGTTCCTAGGCCAACGGGGTTAAAAATTTAAAATTACCAGCTAGCGTAGCCTCCCCATGTCCCAACAGTGGTATCAGAGCCTACATGCGTAGCGTTCGATCTGGATCGATCACATATAGAGATACGTGGTAGAGATAGATTGGATCTATCGTTCTTGTGTCGGGTTTACCGGAAGTTCCGGCTATAGCCGGAAGTTCCGGGTCAAAATAAATTCGACACAGAAGGTTGATTTCGGAAGTTCCGGTTGTGAACCAGAAGTTTCGGTCCCTTCAGCCGGAAGTTCCGGCTGTAGCCAGAAGTTCCGGGTCCAGTTCAGTCGCATAGATTCTTCGCCTAACTCGTTTTTGCAGAGAATGTTGTGACTGGTATGGCCTTGCAAAATGTATGTGATGCATGGATATAATTACATGGCCTGCGTGTCATGGCGATTTACAGCCCAAGGCTGTTCAATGGTTGTATGACCTGCGCGTCGACCTGTGTTGCTTCGACTGATGTAATTAGTGTAGCGCTATTATTTGTAATAGGCTAGCACAGGTTCATGGAGGTCTGAGGCACAATGACGGGAATCATAGAGATGGAGATCGCCATGTGAAGGGG
>KE371907.1:613027-627858 GCA_000418225.1 Zizania latifolia
AACAGCAGTACTCGTCGTCTTCTTCGTGTGAAGATCGCTAGGCTTCATCGACTTGTTCGCCGGCGAGCGGGCGAGGCAAGGAGGGAACGAGCGAGGACGCGCTTCCTCAAATCTTCTTCCGCTGCACTAGCGCGTCTCGCGTTAGAAGGTAACGATCCATGATCCCTCACGCGCATGGGTTCCTGGGCCAACAGGGTTAAAAATTTAAAATTACCGGCTAGCGTAGCCTCCCCATGTCCCAACATACTGACCTCCCCAAACCCTAGCCGCCACCTCTCCTCTCTCCTAGCCACACTCGCTTTGGTCGTTTCTCTCCTGATCTCACGCGTGGTACTAGCATACCGGCGTGAGATAATCACGTCCCTGTACGTGTGGATACCGTTGAGGCACTGCTACGACTGCGGTGCTGATCTTCTCTCATGGAGATTGCCGGATTAATGGATGGAGCTAGGCGGAGTTGATCGAGGACGTGCTTCACCAACTCTTCTTCCGCTGTACTAGCGCGTCTCGCGTTAGAGGTAACGATTCATGATCCCATTACACGCATGGTTCCTGGGCGAACTGGGTAGATTTTTTTTGAATTTACTGCAAGCGTAGTCTCTCCTTTTCCCAACAATGATATCAGAGCCTACGTGCGTAGTGTTCGATATGGATCGATCACATATAGTGATATGTGGTGGAAATAGATTGGATCTATTGTTTTTGCGTTGGATTTTTGGAAGTTCCGAGTGTGACCCAGAAGTTCTGGGCCAAAATAATTTTTGTACAGAATGTTATTTTTGGAAGTTCTGGTTAGACCAGATGTTTCGGGTCCGGAAGTTTTGGTTGGACCGGAAGTTCCGGACAGAAATAAATTCGTACAGAAGGTTGTTTTTGGAAGTTCTGGGTGTGACCTGGAAGTTCCAGGTCAAAATAAATTCGATTTAGAAGGTTGATTTCAGAAGTTCTGGCCTTGAGCCGAAAGTTCCGGGCCTTTGATCTGGAAGTTCTAGGTCTTTTCAGTCACGCATAGATTCTACGCTTAACTTATTTTTGCAGAGAATGTTGTGACTGGTATGGCCTTGTGATGTATGAGATGCATGTATGTAATTTTCATGGCCTACGTGTCATAGTTAATTACAGCCCAAGGCTGTTCAAATGTTGTACGACCTGCGTGTTGACATATGATGCTTCTGCTCATGTAATTAGTATAGCGCTATTAGATGTAATAGACTGATACAAGTTCATAGAGGCTTGAAGCGTGATGACCCGAAGGACAGGAACCATAGAGATGGAGATCATCATGTGAAAAGGGCCATACTATGTCACAGTTAATATGATTGCCTCTGATATTTACTTATATTCCTATCATACTATTCTTTCATGTTTTATGTGTGATGGGCATCGTTACCATGTTAGAATAGTTTCTATCAGAAAATTAAGAACTTTGATGCCCTTTCCAATAGCTGCACCCATAAAAGTTTTGATCATTGCATGGTGGGTCTGCCAAAGCAGGGTGTCATCTTTTATCTTAACCAGTTAGGGTGGATGTCAGACAACCACATGTATAGTATTGGTTTGCCTAACAAAGCTATCAAAACGGTTTTGGGCTTTGGGGCATGGAGTTGGATGTCTAGGCATTGGATGCCACCCCAACGAACAAGAGTCACATAGGATGTGATTAGCAAGTTATTGCTTACCTATGTCACTAATCTTCTAGCAGTGATGCCAAAGCTCACTAAGAGTTAGTTGAATATGGATCTTATCCTACTATGTGTCGTTAGAGGGAAAGCGATTATTTTACACATAGTGGAGCATCTTTTATTTGATAGAAGATTCACATAGCATAGTGCTGAACCTTGTATTTTTGTTATAGATCATGGCACCTACTGCTAAGAACACTTCTATTTTTAATCTGCGATCAATTCTTGAAAAGGAAAAGCTTTCTGGAACAAACTTTATTGACTGGTATAGAAACTTGAGAATTGTTCTCAAACAAGAGAAAAAGGAATATGTTCTAGAGTAGCCCCATCCTAATGAACCAAAAGATGATGCATCTGCCATGGATCAGTGGGCTTATGAGAAGCACGCTAACGATTCAATTGATGTCAGCTGTCTCATGCTTGCCTATATGTCCTCTGAGCTTCAGAAGCAATATGAGGACAGGGATGCCTATGATATGATCGTGGGACTCAAAGACATGTTTAAGAACCAAGCATGGACTGAGAGGTACAACATCTCAAAGTCTTTATTTGCGTGCAGGTTAGCTGAAGGCGGCCCAGTCAGTCCTCATGTGATCAAGATGATTGATTACATTGAGAGCCTGAAAAAACTTGGTTTTCCCATTGACCAAGATTTGGCCACGGATGTGATTCTCTAGTCGCTCCCTATGAGCTTCGAGCCGTTCATTTTGAATTTTCATATAAATAGCATGGAGAAAAGCATGGCTAAATTTTATGGGATGCTAAAGACTGCTAAGGAAAGCATTAAAAAGAATTCTAGTCATGTGATGATGGTTCAGACGGATAGTAAGAAGAGAAAACCCAAGAGAAAGGCTAAAGCTTTAGATGTGATCTCGAGCTCTAAGTCTAAACCAACTAAAAAGTCTAAGACTGATCCTGCTACTCCAGACACTTGCCACCACTGCCATAAGACTGATCATTGGCGGAGGAATTGTAAGTTGTACTTAGAAGAACTCAAGAAAAAGAAGAGAAGTGTGACTTCTACTTCAGGTATAAATGTTATTGAAATTAATCTTACTACTCGTCCGAGTGATTCATGGGTATTTGATATCGGATCAATGATTCATACTTGCAAATCGTTGCAGGGACTGAATAGGACAAGGAAGTGTGCAAGAGGCGAATTGGATGTCCGCGTCGGTAATGGTGCAAAAGTTGCTGCGTTGGCCGTCGGCGTTTATTCTTTGTCGCTACCCTTAGGATTAGTTTTGGAATTGAATAATTGTTATTTCATTCCTGCCTTGGGCAGAAATGTTATCTCTTCTTCATGTTTAGAGGAAGATGGTTTTAAATTCGTAATAAAGAACAAATGTTGTTCGATTTTTTGGATGATATGCTCTTTGGTGTTTGTCCATTGTTGAATGACTTATATATTTTGAATCTTGAGGATACACATGTTTATAACATTAATACCAAAAAGCCTCGGCTTAATGATTTGAATCCTACCTATATTTTGCACTATCATTTAGGTCATATAAATGAGAAACGTATACAGAAGCTCCATAAAGATGGGCTTTTGGAGTCATTTGATTTTGAATCGTTTGGCACATGTGAGTCTTGTTTACTTAGCAAAATGACTAAGACGCCTTTCACTGGTCAAAGTAAGAGGGCAAATGAATTGTTGGCCATTATACATACTGATGTATGTGGACCAATGAGTTCTACAGCCAGAGGTGGTTTTTAGTACTTTATTACTTTTACCGACGACTTTAGTAGATTTGGTTACATCTACTTAATGAGACATAAGTCAGAATCCTTTGAAAAGTTCAAGGAGTTTCAGAATGAGGTACAAAATCATACAGGCAAGACAATTAAATTTCTACGATCGGATCATGGAGGTGAATATTTGAGCCATGAGTTTAGTGATCATCTGAAGCAGTGTGGAATTGTTTCACAGCTGACTCCACCAGACACGCCCCAATGGAATGGGGTATCCGAGCGGAGGAACTGAACTTTGTTAGACATGGTCCGGTCAGTGATGAGTCAATCTGATCTTTCATTGTCCTTCTGGGGATTCGCTCTAGAAACTGATGCTTTCAACTTAAATAGGGTTCCATCTATATCTGTAGAGAGGACACTATATGAGATATGGACTGGGAAGCGTTCCAGGTTGTCTTTTCTAAAGATATGGGGTTGTGAGACCTATGTAAAATGTTTGACGTTTGATAAGCTCACTCCTAAATCTGATAAATGCTTCTTTGTGGGGTATCCTAGGGAAACCAAAGGATATTACTTCTATAACGGGGAAGAAGGCAAAGTGTTTATCTCCCGGAATGGTGTCTTTCTTGAGAAAGAGTTTCTCACGAAAGGGGTTAGTGGGAGTACGGTGCGACTCAAAGAAGTTTGATAACCACTTGAAAGTGTTTCAGCTCCTATTGAACCGCAACTCGATATGCAAGATGTTGCAGAATCTGTTGTCGAGACACCAGCCCCACGGCGGTCGAAAAGGTTAAGTCGTGCACCCGAGCGGTTTGTGTTTCTCACCACTGGACAGCGCGACATATTATTTTTGGACAATGATAAATCTAAGACCTATTCAGAAATAGTGATGGGACCAGACTCTAAGAAATGGCTTAGAAGCATAAGATCCGAGTTAGAATCCATATGAGAGAATCAAGTTTGGAACTTGATCGATCCACCTGATGGTGTCAAAACTATCGAGTGTAAATAGATTTTTAAGAAAAAAGATAGACGTTGGTGGAAATGTTCATATCTATAAAGCACGATTGGTGGCGAAAGGTTTCAGGCAGATTCAAGATGTTGATTATGATGAAATGTTTTCGTTTGTCGTAATGCTAAAGTCTATCCGGATCATCCTAGCAATTATCACATATTATGACCATGAGATATGGCAAATGGATGTCAAGACGGCTTTCCTTAACGAAAACCTAAGTGAGGATGTGTACATGACACAGCCTGAAGGTTTTGATGATCTAAAGAATGCTAAGAAAGTTTGCAAGCTGCAAATGTCTATTTATGGGCTGAAGCAAGCTTCTCGGAGTTATAATCTTCGTTTTGATGAAGTGATCAAAAGGTTTGGTTTCATCAAGAATGAAGAAGAGCCTTGTATTTACAAAAAGGCTAGTGGGAGCGCACTTGTATTTCTGGTCTTATATGTAGATGACATATTGTTGATCGGAAATGATATTCCAATGCTTGATGCTGTTAAATCTTCGTTGAGGAAAAGTTTCTCAATGAAAGATCTCGGAGAGGCAGCATATATTTTGGGCATAAATATCTATAGAGATAGGTCGAGAAGACTAATTGGATTAAACCAAAGCATGTACATTGACAATGTATTGAAACGGTTTAATATGCAGAATTCCAAGAAATGTTTTCTGCCAATATCACATGGTGTTACACTCAGCAAGAGTCAGTGTCCTTCAACACCTGATGAGCTTGAGAAGATGAGTGTGATTCCGTATGCCTCCGTAATCGGGTCCATCATGTATGTCATGCTTTGTACACGCTCAGATATTTCTTATGCTCTAAGTGTTATGAGCAGATACTAATCGAACCCCGGTGAAAGTCACTAGGCAATAGTAAAGAGTATCCTTAAGTACTTGAGAAGAACTGAGGATATGTTCCTAGTCTATGGAGGTGAGGAGGAGCTCGTTGTAAATGGTTACACCGATGCTAGCTTCCAAACCGACAAGGACGATTCACGATCGCAGTCTGGATTTGTGTTTTGCCTCAATAAAGGTGCAGTGAGTTGGAAGAGTTTCAAGCAAGGAACGGTTGCAGATTCAACAAAGGAGGCCAAGTACATAGCACCTTCTGAAGTTGCGAAAGAGGCTGTTTGGATCAAAAAGTTTGTTTCTGAGCTGGGTGTTGTCCCTAGTGCGTCTAGTCCAGTGGACCTCTATTATGATAATAGTGGTGCCATTGCGCAAGCTAAGGAGTCTAGGTCGCACCAGAAGTCCAAGCATATACTTCAGCGCTATCACCTCATCCGTGAGATCATAGATAGAGGTGATGTAAAGATATGCAAGGTGCACATGGATTTAAACATTGCCGATCGTTGACAAAGCCTCTCTCATAGCCCAAGCATGTGGCGCACTTGAGCTCTATGGGTATTAGATACTTACGTGAGTGAGTCTAGTGTATGTGAGAAAATATGTCTTGTCTATGCTAATGTACATTTAGATAATTGATTATCTTGTTCCTTGAATAAACGTCTTTTACATTGATCAGCAAGTATGTGACTTGTTTGTGAAACTCTTTATTTTATAATGATGTTATTCTAAAACGATCCCTAATCCCATATCGTCATGTGTGATAATGATGATTTATAGATTAGCATATCTGTCTGATTGATGATCATGTTTCGTGGATCATATACATAGAGATATCAAATCAGTGATGTGGACTCATGTTAGTGAATATGGAGTTGGATAGATCCACTTTGAGATACTGCTGGGATTGTTATTTTGAATGTGCCATCAGTTGTCATCTCAAATGGTGTACTTACAGAATCTTTAGACCTGAGATCGTCATTGATTCCAGAATATGTAGTGACACACTTAGGTGCTTCCAAATGCTATTCCGTTACTGGGTAGTTATAAAGGTTGCTTTCGGGTGTGTTATGAAACATGTCGTGGGATGTGAGCGGTCAAGATAGAATTTACTCCTCCTAAATAACGGAAGAGACGTCTCTAGACCCCTCGAGGTAGTCGGATTGGAAAGTGCATGGCTATGCCACTATGATTGAAGAGTTAATCATGATTTAATCCAATACTTGATCGAGTGAACTGTCGAGCTATCACAAGGGTGGCACGAATCTCACCTTGAGCTTTACTGATGTCGTGTGGTAAAGGGATTGGTGCGTGAGTATATCAAGGTTCAGAAAATATGATTTTAATTTTGTATGCTTTCGGGGGTCAATATGTGCTGCTAGGTACCGCTATTGATCGGCGATCCGGAAAGGGTTTCCGAGGAGCAGCCGTTTGCATATGAACCTATCGGGTCACACGCTTAAGGGGATATGATTTAAAGCTTGCAAGAATTGGCTCTTGTGCAAGTGGAAGATTGATAGAAATATATCCAAGAGAATTCTGGGGGAACCGGAAGTTTTGGCCTGAGGCTGAAAGTTCCAGGTTCTGGAGCGTCCGGAAGTTCCGGTTAGACCGGAAGTTTTGGGCCAATCCCAATTTTGGTTTCTGGAGAAACCGGAAGTTTCGGTTGGACCAGAAGTTCCGGGCCTGCCTGAAAGGTGTATTCTGGACGAACCGGAAGTTCCGGGTGAGACCCAAAAGTTTCGGGTCAAAATAAATTCGATACAGAATGTTATTTTCGGAAGTTTCGGTTGGACCGGAAGTTCTGGGTCCTGAAGTTCCGGTTAGACCGAAAGTTTCGGGCAGAAATAAATTTGATACAGAATGTTATTTTTGGAAGTTTCGGTTAGACCAGAAGTTTTGGGCCAGACGAACAGATTAGATCTGTTGGGCTTTAATACTGATTAAAGACCCATCTGTGGGCTTTATATAAGGAGAGGCGAGGGAAGGGCGTAGGCTGCTGTTGCTTGTGCGATTGGAAGGCTGCTGACCTCCCAAACCCTAGCCGCCACCTCTCCTCTCTCCTGGCCGCACTCGCTGTGGTCGTTTCTCCCCTGATCTCACGCGTGGTACTAGCATACCGGTGTGAGGTGATCCCGTCCCTATACGTGTGGATACCGTAGAGACACTGTTGCGACTGCGGTGCTGATCTTCTCCCGTGGAGATCGCCGGATTAACGGACGGAGCTGGGCGGAGTTGATCGAGGACGCGCTTCATCAACTCTTCTTCCGCTGTACTAGCGCGTCTCGCGTTAGAGGTAACGATCCATGATCCCATTACGCGCATGATTTCTGAACGAACTGGGTAGAAATTTTTTGAATTTACTGCATACCCTTTCCCCCAACACTCTAGGATCCAGCTTCTATCTTATTTTGAAGCATGATCTTAACAAGTTTAATTGTAAAAAAGGCATGCTATATCATTGCCGTCGAAACTGACAAAGCTAGAACAAGTCGAGTCAAACTGCCAAGGAAAATTATGATTATCATTTGCTATAATAGTTGAAATAAAGTAATCAACTAAATAAAAATGGTAAAATCAGTAAATCAGTTGTGTAAAACTTTAAAACCAGATAACAAACATCATCAGTTTTTTAACAAACTGAATGAATCCATAGGATACAAAAGAAGCATATAAAGTGAGAAGCTCGGTAGCTTTTTCAATAAAACTATCATTCGACTCTTATGCCTATTGATCAACTGTAATTGTAAAAATATATTTATAGTGATATTTAATTTTGATCAATACACAAATGGATCAATACAAAAAATTGCCAATGACCTTAGGGGGCCATGGCCACTGCTGGCCCTCCTTGGATCCACCACTGTTTTTAAATATCAGTATAACTATATCACATGCATAATACTAAAACTAAATATTTTTATTTTAATTATTAGTTAAAAGTTACAATTGTTGACTTTCACATGGACGACTTATATTTTGGAACGGAGGTAGTACATAAAAAGACACCTTTAGTGCTAAGTTAAACATTGACACAAAAGAGCTACCTCTTATGTCCAATCAATGCTTGTGGTTAACAGACAAAATAGTTAATAGTCCATCAACACAAAAAGGACGGGAATTCCTGTTAATAAAAAGAATTGGTTATAGAGGGAAAATTGTGTTTCTGAGATGCTCATACAGGCGCATGTCCTACGTTCACAGCTTAGATTTGTTGATTCTAAGGTTTCATTGGTGTTCACAAGATTTGATTAATGATTGAGATGATTGCATCGATGAGCCTCCGTAATCTGACTGCTCCCACAATGAACTTGAAGGCATCTTGTTTGGAATCTGGGTCTGAAGAAAAGGGTTTCGTTAAAGGGGTGGTCCTGGTAAGCTGTAATCAGGGACCCAAATGGCATACAGTTTTCTTTGGTTTGATCACTTGAGATTCTTGAACTGTGCCTGCACTTTTCTTTTAGACAGATGTGCATTCACAAATTCATTGAGTGTAAAAGTGCATGCTTACTGCAAGCTTCTTATTGAAATCAAGAGGAAGAGTGGTCCTGGACTCCTGATGAGTAATTAACAGCTTGATGTATGTGTATTTGTAATATTGCACACTTGACCAGCATGCTTTATTCTTCTAGTACTTGCCAATTCCGGAATGAGGAGATGACAGTTTTTGTCCAAGAGTGAATTAGTGCAACTATAGTAATACATACTTAGTGAGTTGAGATTTTTGTTGCACAATCATATTCCTTCTTTGATTATTCCAAGTGAAGCTTCACCACAAGGATGGATGGTGCCAATGGAGCACAAGACTTTTGAAGCTAGATTTGTATAAAAGGTGTTGGTCTGAAAACAGTGTCTACAACCAACATAGCCTCTATGGAATTGGAATTGGAGAACATATAGTGGTTTCTTAACTGCTAAGAAGTATTCAGTCCCCCCCTTTTCTTTAACTCTTCATAAAGAATTGTGGAATCCCTAATTTATCATTGGTAGTCAGATGACAGCAAAGAAGTATGATCTTAGGAGAAAGGACCAGCAGATTATAAAATTTTAATCTGACATTTCAAAGTAGAACAGATTCTTGACAATGTAAAGTGCCAATGCCTTTATATGAGACATATTCCTCACTAAGTATTCATTATTCATGAACCACTTGACTGTCTAGGATGAGGTAGCACGAGGCAATATGAGTTCTGTTCATTAAAATGAACTTTATATGCTTTAAAGTAACCCATGCACTTTCACAATGTGGTTATTTTAAGATGCCTTTGTGTTGTCACAATAAGATTTACCTTCTCTGTATAAGGTAACAGAAACTGTCAGAACAAAGGGCTATTTAAACCTATATGTTACAAGAACATCAAGGGGGATCCATCAAAAGAAATGTAAAAACCAGTGAGTTGTTACAAGAGCATCAAAGAATGCAATGTATGTGTGTTTGGAAATGTGAAAAAAAATGGAAGTCTTGAAGGGTATCTATGGGGTTATGGACTCTAGCTCAGCAAAAAAAGCATGGCCCATTGTACATTTTTTAATAAAAAGGAATGACAATGCTCCTTCTGATTCCAAATATAATTCATTTTAGTATTCTCGGCTCTTTCCTAAATGTAAATCATTTAGAACTTATACACACTTTTTTCATCTTCTCTTCCCTATTTTCCCTTGAAATATAAATGCTTCTCTCACGAACAAACGACTCATCTTTTTCAATATAAGTATAAATAGAGACAACAAAGTCATTTGAGTTTTTTTTAAATTGTAAATAAGTCTAAAACGACTTATATATATCTAGAATTGCCAGGAGTAGGTAACAAGGCTCATTCCAGAGTAGCAGCAACATGAGAACTGAGCACCAAGAATAAAGAACTTTGCAGGGAACTCAGAAACATCAGTGTTCAGTGGACATGACCAAATGTATAGCAGCAGTACAGGACATACAATTCATTATTCAGGTCACACATGACCCCCTCTGGTGTGCAATGACTGGCCTACCAAATTATTCCTTGTCCCTGAGAGAGGCCACAATAAAATCCCCCACTACGGCGGCAAATCCAAACAGCCATTAGCCTCGAAGGGCCAGAGGGAGATCCAAGGTCTAAGCAGCTGCCATTGCCTCTGCCTCACAAGCTAGTTCAAACTAGCTGGGGTTTGTGTGCACAATTAGACAAAAAGAGCACAATTAGACACAAAGAGCACAATTAGACTGAGAAATCAGCAGTGATAGATGGCTCGTGGCAAGGTTCAGATGAGGAGAATAGAGAACCCGGTGCACAGGCAGGTCACCTTCTGCAAGAGACGGATGAGCCTCCTCAAGAAGGCCAGGGAGCTCTCTGTCTTGTGTGATGCTGAAATTGGTGTCATTGTCTTCTCCCCTCATGGCAAGCTTTACGAGCTAGCCACCAACGGGTACAGTACACCGCACGTACTTATATTCCTTAATTATTACTTACTCTGTTCCAAAGAATTTAATTCTAGTCTTTCGACTTTGTCAAAAAAATTCACTTTTCACTCTTACGTACACTCGGTTCGTAAATCAAAATATCTTATTTCTTTAATACTTATTACCTATCATTTTACAATAATACTTTAATAAAAAGTATTTTAATTTTTTTACTCTCACCATTAATTTATTAATTTTATTATAAAGTAAAGTTATGGTAGGACAGATGGAAGAAGTGCTAAATATTACTTTTTCTGTGGAATTAATAATTATTACATAATTAGTGGTCCAAAAGACCAAAAGTATCTCCTGAGATTGACATATTTTTTCCTTTTTATAAAATCGTTGATGTGTTTTTATGGCTGATGATGTTAGGGACATGCGAAGCTTGATTGATCGGTACAAGAGTAACCTACAAGAAGCGCCAGTTGAAAGCAGCGAGCAGAACATGTCTCTGGTCAGCATGCATAGACAACATGATGTATAAATACGCATACAAATTTCCAAAATGCATGATCCTTAATTTCTGTGTACATATAAATTCTGAATTATTGTTGTTTTTGGATAGACGATTCCTCTAGTACTAAGTATTGTGTGCTATTCCAGGTAACACAGCAAGAGGTATTACTTCTAAGGCAAGAAATTGAACTGCTTCAAAACAGCTTAAGGTGATCATCCGCATTACATGTACAGAATTAAGCAAAATTTGATTCTTTTTATGAGAAACTGGCCCTAGTAAAAAATGTGTTCTTGCAAACGATAATGTGTAAAATGTAAAAATGTGCAATATCAAGAACAGGAAACATGGTAATGCTATATATGAACATCACAAAACTGGATAATCATCACCATGCATAATGTTTCTTCATAAGATGTACTTAGGAGAGTGGCTTTTAATTCAGAAAATAAGAAAAAGGGAAAAGGAAAATGCAATTACTTAATAATATGGTATAATGGGCCATGTAGGCTAGGAAGTTTCAAAAGATCATGAAAGAAACTTTCCAAGTGTGTAGGAAACTAGTATTCAGCACGAGACTAATGGAGAAAGGGAAGCAACTAAGTACCAGTGTTGATTAATCCGCCGCATATTGCATTGTGTTAAAGAAAGATGAAGAGTAGTATAGATATATACATCGGTCTTTCATCTGTGTGTTTTGTAGGGCAGCACATTGCTCGTACATATAGTGCAACACAATGCTTAATGCATGAGTGAAAGAAAAGAGAACAAAGAGAAAAGTTTTATTGCTTAATAGGTGAGTGAGAGAAAAAAGAAAATGTTCACTGCTCAATGCATGAGTGAGAGAAAAGGTTGGCAGTCTTGAGGGAGATGGACAGCCACACGCAAATGGGATTAAGTACCAACAGTGTCACCTCTGTCATTTTCTGTATATATACATCTCTTATGCCAACGGGTGTGTATTACTTATGTTTCTCTTGACTAGAACAGTATGCATGTTAAATATAACATTCTGATATATTATTTAACTACTTTATGGCAACCGATTAATTGATCAATTGATTAATTCAGTTAATCACCGATTAACCAATTAATCCCTAATCTCTGGTTACCGGTAATCAATTGTTCCTGCTAAGCACATCCATGCAGGTACATGTATGGAGACAAAGATATAAACCACATGAATCTTGGTGAGCTGCAGTCCCTTGAAAGCAATCTTGAAATATGGGTGCATAACATTCGCTCCACAAAAGTAAGCCAGTAATCACGGTACAATAAAGAACTTCACAAAAATGGATACTTACCCTTTTCTGTGAACAGATGCAGATCATGTCTAGGGAGATTGAGATGCTGAAGAACAAGGTTAGATCAGCCTGCTTCATTTCATTCCTCTAACCATCTTAGTATTTGAGCTCAGGCTCAGCTCACATAGTCTATTGTGTTTCAATTGCAGGAAGGCATATTAAAGGCTGCCAATGATATACTTCAAGAAAGGGTACTTCTGGCAATTAATGCATGCATTCTTTTAAATAAACAACCCTGTTCGCAAGAGCAATGTTATGTTTTGATCTTATAGGGACCTTTTTCAAGTATGGAATTATATTTTAGAAACAGGCTATAAAAAGTTTCTCTGGTCCATTTTTCTGTGCAAGCACACACATTTGCTTGTAATAAGGTGCTTGATATTCTGGCCAGTGGACTTGTGCATGTAGAAAGCTCAACTACAAATAATGTTTCTGGCCAGTGGACTTGTGCATTGCGTACATACCAACTGGCATTAGACTGACAAGAAAAAACATGAAACATAAAACATGTTAGCTGATAATCTGACATCAAATACTTCTGCTACTCTGCAATTAAGGGAGAGTAATGATGTATATGTATCACCTCTTATAATCATCCTTGATCCAGCCACCATATTTCATTTATTAGGGATTAGGGCCTTTCTTATTTTGTTCATCTTGTGTCTGCAGATAATCGAGCAGACTGGTATTCTGGATGTTAACAACTACTACTAGCAGAAACTACCTATCTATCAAGTCATCTCACCAGTTCTGATTTGAGTTGCACAAGAATACCCGCAGGGCTTATAAGCTTGCGCCTGTCACTTCATGTTGTGGAAAAAATATCTGCATTTGCATCTGTGCATTATTTTGCATATGTAAATTGACCTTTCAGATTGTAATGTTACTACGTTACATGTATCTGTTCAATATGGGACAACTTTCTGGATGAAATATAGATTAGAGAATCATGGAACCAGGAAATTAGGTTCTTCACTCAATTTCAACTGATAAGGCAGCACTTGCAGTAACTATAGTGTTCAAATCTAAGAGAAGGCAGCCATATAAATTAAGCAGATATGCCATGTTGATCCCAGTTCATGGAAGATCCCAGACCATTGAACCATCATGTTGAACAGCAGCTGCTATTCTGCAGCTGCTGCTGCTGCTGAATTGGCTGGCCTTTCATCTGAACTAGATTGGATGCCTTTCTCTCCAGGGCCGCCTGGCTCCCAGATTTGCTGCAAATTAGACACAAAAGTTTCAGCAGCATAACTTATTTATATGAAACTCTGAAACTTTGTGTTATCATTTATCCTACCGCTTCTTGATTGTGGCACACATTGCCAAGAAAGCCTCCTCAACATTGATCGACTCTTTAGCGCTTGTCTCAAGGAACGGAATGCCTATCTCATCAGCATAAGCCTGCAGTTATTTGTACTGTCCATTTAGCTTAACAAAGTAAAACGTAGTATAGCATTATGTTGTTTTTGCATCAGTAAGTCATCCATAGTATAACAGGTAGTTGGCAATGTGACCTGTGCTACTGCAGTTTCAACAACCCTGCTCTCAGACAGATCGCATTTGTTACCAACTAGAAGTTTGCATACGCTGTCATTGGCATACTTGTCAATCTCGCTCATCCACTGCTTCACATTGTTGAAACTCTCCATATCCGTAATGTCATAGACAATCTGGATGTATTCATGGAAACCAAACATTTACCAAAATCATGCATCAAAATGGCAGAAATTTGTTCACAAGTCAAGAAAAACTTGCAATTATCCCGTGAGCTCCTCGGTAGTAGCTGCTAGTGATGGTTCTGAATCGCTCCTGTCCTGCCGTGTCCCACTGTTTGGCATGCAAGTACCAATATCAGACTACATAAGGGGATGCCAGCTTCCGATTTGTGCAACATATTCCACTCCATAGTTCCACCTAAGAATTATGTAGGAAATAACAGAAGCCTTTTGGTACTCAGAACAACATTTTTATATCAATTTTTTTTCTGTTTTATGAAATGTAGTAGATTTATGTATTTCAAGACAAGTTACAACCTCGTTTGATCAATACCTCCATGTGTACTCAAAACAAGCTCAGATCACTAATTCATACAAATCGCCCAATTTATATACTCAAATCAAGCTTACTCAAGTACAGAAAACAGAAATGGCTCATTGATTAAACGACATCTAGCAGCCACCCATCAAAAGAAATTACTAATATGCTACAGTGTTAAGTGGTCTTCGCTTTGTCGTAAAGTTGAACGGCTTTGTAAATTTACCACATAGTTGAGGTGCATGGTCTCATATTTGCCACATTACCATGTGCAATGACGTATTTGTCCCTACCTTCTTATTCCTTCTTTCTTTCTCTCTATCTCTATCTCCGGTGCGAGTGGCCACAAAGTGGCAGCGGCGG
>KE371907.1:652067-669113 GCA_000418225.1 Zizania latifolia
GGTACCGACCTGTGGTGAAGGTAGCGGCCGTAGGCTGTGGCCGGAGAGAGAAAATGGGGAAAATGATGCTGGAGGAGGAAGAAGAGGATTTGGACAAATATGAGACCACCAACCCTTGGGGCAAATTCAACCTTGTATCAAAGTTGAGAAATCCACTTAAGTTTGTGTATATTAGCGATTTCCCCTATCATCAATATTCAATAGGCGACCGATATCCCTAAAGTGCATTGCAATTGAAGAACGAACTAGATCGAATTGCCCCCAAAAACCACCCGACGGCGGAGGGCGGAGGGCCGATCCGACTATCCGAACCCTAATCGCAGGTAAAACGGGGCGAAAAGATCAAGGCACAAGTCTGTGGAGGAGGATTTACCTCCTTGCCGAGGTTGCCGTGGCCCGAAAAGATACGGCGATGCTGTGGGCAAGGTGCTGGCCATCGAGCTCACCGGCGGTGACGTCGCGACGCTGCGACGCTGTGGGCAAGGTGCTGGCCATCGAGCTCACTGGCGGTGACGTCGCGACGCTGTGGGCAAGGTGCTGGCCATCGAGCTCACCGGCGGTGACGTCTCGACGTCGTCTCCCGCGACGAGGAAGGGCCAAGGCACATCAGGGTGTTCCTCCCGGGAAAATTGCATATAGGTCGCTCGCATGACCAGGTGCCATTTTGCAAAAGGAAAAATTGGATTTATAACACCGTTTTTTAACCTAAAATTGCTATTATTCTTCCACTACTATTTATATCACATATTTATAACATTATTCTGATTTTTTAACGTATTCATTTGTTTTTCTACATCTTCCTGCTAACAATCAAATTACCCATGTGTTCTCATGCACAACCACTTCTTCCTTTGTCTTATGAGCACAAGAGTAATTTGATTCCTTTGGGGTCGGAAGAAAAATAGATATAATAAAAATTAGGATAGTGTAATAGATGTGTGATATAGATAGAAGTAAAAAAGATATTAGTGGTATTTTTAGATAAAAAACGACGCTACAACTCTAATTTTCCTTTTGCAAAATTCCAAGATCGTTAGGAACAGTAGAGACCCAAAGTAATCCCATTTAAAAAAATCTAGGATCGCTGCCAATAGTGCGAACTAGCGATCCAAAAATTGGATCCTTTTGTAAATTGTTGGATTGCTAGCAGTAATAGCAACCCAAACAGGGAGCTTGTTTGCAAAATTCCAGGATCGCTCGCAATTGAAGCGACCCAAACTAGGGAGTTTTGTGCTAAATTCTACCCCGGGACGCGAAAGTGACCGTTGGATAGGGGACGCGCGGCTCCGATTGATAGATGCGGAAAAGGCCCAGTTTGGATGGGCCCATCACGTATATGGGCATGAATGAGGCCCATCCAAACAAGGCCTTACCTAGGCTCGTCTCACCCTCCCCGTCCCTCGCACCGCCGCCTCTCTTCCGGCCCTCCCGTCGTCGAGGCGGCGGAGCTCCGGCGAGTCGCGAGCCCAAATCCGCTGGCTTCCGCCCGCAAGCTGCAGCATCTCCGGAATCTACGAGGCGATCGTGAATCACGCCATAATATTGGCACCCGTGCGCCCGCCGCCGGCGCCGGCAAGGACCGATGGCGATGAGTCCGGCGAGGCTATCAACACGGAACAAGCCGCCGCGCGCTTTTCGACAGCTAAACGCGGACAAGTTCAGGAATCGGCGAGCCACTTACAATCTGCAGCTTGATGGTCTTCCCCTCCATCTCGATCGTGCGAATTTTCTGCAGACGAAAAAAATCCAACGGAGGAATCGTAAATCGTAATCAGAAACCAGCGGGATCGCAAGACGAACAGCCGGGGAACTCTGCGAATTTGCGAGAGAAAGAGAGAACTCACGAAGTCCACACCGATCGTGCTGATGTAGCTGTCGACATAGGAGTTGTCCTGGATCGATGAACAGATCATCAAAAAGGTACAAAAACCACATAACACGTCGCCACCAAATCCACACTGGCATTTGCGAGACCAAGACTCAAACTCACCGCGAAACGGAGGAGGAAGCAGGACTTGCCGACCGAGGAGTCGCCGATCAGGAGGAGCTTGAACAGGTAGTCGCTAGCAGCAAAACAAAGAGAAACAGGAGCAGCATTTTCAGCACAAAGAAAGAACAGAGAACAGAAACCGTATCTGCTCTGCTGCAAATGCAAGATCAGAGAGAAAGAGGATTACAATTCGTTGCCCATGGCTCCTGATTAGCACAGCTCTGCTCAATGTCAAAGGATGACGGAGGAAGAGAGAGAGAGGAACTTGATGCTTGGATTGAGCTGGAGAAAAGGCTCCAGGAACAAGGTGGTGGGGAGAATATGGGAGGCGACCTAGCACATCAGTCACCTCGATTCCTCGCCCAGCTCGACGACATCTCAGGAGTCAGGAGTATAAATTAAGCAACTGATGAGCCAGTGCATCTCTACTTTAATCCAGCTGCGTAGCATCATGACATCGGAGTGCTCCCTCTCCCTGCAGGTTCACTCTTTGTTAAATCATGACAAGATTCACGGGTGCGTCGCATGCCCTGCCAAGGTAAAGGTGATCACCATCCTGTCGCGTACGTCGTCTAGTAGTAGTACATAGATAGTCGATAGCAGAAAGAAATATTATTCCCTCCCTTCACGTCCCATGCACATTAGCGTACGTCGTCTGGTAGTAGTACATAGATAGTCGATAGTAGAAAGAAATATTATTCCCTCCCTTCACGTCCCATGCACATTATCATAGCAATATCAATAATCTTATTTATCGATCCAATAAAATCATCTATCTTTTAAAAATTATCATTTTGTAAAAAGTCTACTATATTTTGCTCGGATAGTTTAAAAGCTTAGCCCATAACCACTCTACTATAGAAACTTAGCAAAAATCCCCCATACATGATGTTTTCATCGATATTATATATTTATTGTTTTATATATCTAATGATATAGATATAATTCATGTCATTTTCTAAACAAATTGAGCTGTTTTTTAAATCAAATTAACACCGCTATATTCGATAATCCTATTTATCAGTACCCTCCGATATTTTGTTAATATCGATAGATGAAACCTTGCTACTTATCAAATTAAGAGTATACAATTTAACCATTAATTTTATGGTAAAATTAAAACAAATAACTCACACTACTATAATACTTTGAATTATGTATCTAATTATACAACTTTTATACTACAACCGTTCAAAATATAATACATCCATATTCTCAGGAAAATCAGTATAATTAATTGTGACTAATAATTAAGGTGAAAATATTTAAGTTTAGTGTTCTACATGTCATATACCATTTAAAAGTACTTTTATATATTGTTATTTTAATAATTATTGATGATATATATAGTAAAAATAAAATAATAGTCAACATTCTACATTTCTACGTTACAAATCGTGTAAAAAACTTATGTCTTGTATTACAATTGATGTACTACATAATTTGATTGTGCAAAAAATATTATTAGCTCAACTTTAAATCTATAAAGTCAAACCTGACAGGTTTTCGTAAACGGTGAAAGCATTTTGTATATAGTATATAGCATATAGCACAAAAAAAAGTATGGCAGAATCTATAAGATACATTGGACAGCTGCCGGCAGTCTCATGTGCCACTCTTGTTTGGTTGCGCGACCAAAAGCTGCGCTACTTTGTACAAATCTACAAGGCAAGAACCATGAAACAATGGCCGAGCAAATGTAACACTCAAGTTATACATTTCTCATGTCTTCTACTGCTAGACAACGCGAGTCTATCAGAGGATGTGTACGATGTTCTGAGATTCTGAGGGAAACTATCCACTAATCGAGTATTGTCGAAATAAGTAGGACATTATCTTCCTATGATCCCCAGATTGGAACCCAGTATTAGGATCAATCAGATATGGCACCTGAAACACAAATGGTAATAATGAATATTAAATGTTATCTTGAATGGAAGATGCTAGGTGTGCAACTCTAAAACAGTATGCAGGCATAACCAAAAACACTGGGCATATCGTCTGCATTACATGAATTATGAAGCATTGAAGCAGCATGAGTATCAGAGCCTCGTCAAAATAATTTAGGTCCTAATGTTACTTCTAAATTTTACTGTTCCGAAATGCGTCATGCATACAGCTCGCTTTTTACCTGCTTAGAACCTGATATCCTTAGAAGCAAATCCATCTTTGAGGACCCCTCTCCGACATTCTGGAGGATATAAGGAACCTCCAATTCACAGAGAGCCTCACGGACAATCCTTGCATACTGAATCACCCACCAGTCCACCACATATAAGAAAGATAATAGAGAAAACTTCTCCAAAAGATAGAAAAGATAGGTGACATTCTTACAGTATTGTTCTCAAACGAGAAGAGTTCCAGCTTATCTGCAGGTACCACACCAGCTTTGTTCCACAATGTCATTCCTCTTCCAGCTCGAAGAAGAGTAGGTACCCATCCTGTGAGAATTGTACTGCAAAAATATGGAGATGACTTGTGAATAGCAAGGTAATAGAAAACTTTTGTCTAGCATTACAGTAGTTTATTCACTTTATTGGACAGCCATTTTGGATCGATCAACACACCAGACAAGTGCATTCGCCCTGTCTCCTATAAGAGTTAAAATACATAAAAGCTTTTCAAAACACGCAAAGAAGACCTCTCAAGGAGTCCAAATGAAGGATTCTTTCCTTGCCCATACTGTTTGAACAGGTACTTTACTATATCTCCTGCACATTTAAGAAATGTATTATTATCCATACTTATTTTGTAGTTTATTAGCTATCTGAATAGGAAATGGCTCATCTTATACATAACTATGAGAGACAATGTCTCATGCCGAGAAACAATGAATATCAAAAATTGCACTCTTGGAAACTTACAGAAAATATATAAAAAAAGTACCCAGCTGTGATTAATTGGACATTACCACTTTCATACATTGTGACTCCTGTGCTAGCATCAACAAGAAGTGGAAACCTGTGTATAAGAATAACACAAGTTCAGTGACATTCCAAGTCTCTGCATTTCTGTCCAACTGAAGCATTGCTGCAGTTATAATAAGTAAATGCATAAACACAAAGACATACTGCTCCTTCCCTCCAATTTTCTTGACCACATCTCTATGTCTTAGGGATCCTTTTGGGCAAGGATAAACCTGTATTTGTTCAGATTTGGAGAGGAAGTTATCAACTAATGAAAAAAATATTATAAGACTATATGTAGTTCCCTGGCATACATTGCTTAACAACTATATCAAAACTCAATAAGAAACCAATATTGCGAGAAAAACTATGTCGATTGCATCATAAGTGTAATCATCAATGTATTATCTCAGAATTGCAGCAGAGTTTAGGGAAGCACTGTAAGAACACCTCTGCAGAAAGATCAAGCTCAGTCATGGCCTCACGGACTCTCCTACAAAAGGGGCATGCCTCTATTGGGAAGAAAACAAAAGGATTTGATCAGTACATTCTGAATATAACTAAATTTGCATGCCTAAAATTTAGAAGCAACATATTTATTTTTTACCAAACTCATACAATTGCAGAGCCGGCACACTTGTAGATGGGTTAGCATTATTCTCACTGCTAGTAGATACACTTGATCCCCATGGTAGTCTAGCTAAACTTGAGAGTGAAGATGTAGTAACCTGTCAAATAGAAGTAACAACAGTCAGTCATCGGGCCAAGCTAAAGCTCACAATGCCGTATATTAGAGGGAACAACCGGTGCAGTTGTTCAGAGCCTCCAAAATATTAGGGCCCCCAAAATTAAAATATTCCATAAAGCTGTTGGTAGCAAAATGGATAAGTGCTTTCAGTGCACCCAATGGGGGAAGCAGTTTTTCGCTTATTTTTGGCACACTGTGTTGCGTGCTGATTTTTAATGTTCTGAAAAAACAGAACACTTCAAAAAAACATTGTAGAAAATTCATTTCAACTCCTCCGTCTAAGTTTCAAATTTTTAGAGCTTAGAATTTAAGGCCCAAAATTTTTAGAGCTTAGATTTAGAGGCCCATCACGTGTTTTGTTCCGGGGCCTCCAAATCGTAGACACGGCCCTGAAGCTTACCACCCAATAACCTGAACAGAAATGCTTGCATTCGCATTTAATTGTTTTTAGCATGCCATTTGCAGTTAAGTGACCAGAAACTTTAACATCAGGCGGGGATTTTGCTCACAGTACTCTATCAGCAGCAATCAATTAGATACACCAGAGGTTCACTTTTGCCCACAGGAATTCAGTTCATAGGAAATCCAACCAATTCAATATAGACTTCTTCATTACATTCTACGCTGAAATTGAAGTTGAATTAAGATTTTCATCTCAAGAAAGGTTGATTTAGGATTTGCGCGAGTATTAAAACGTCCACGGGCCAATCGAGACAGAAGCTAGAGATTACCTCCACGATGTCATTCCGCTCCTGGGAAGGGTCACCTCCCTGCTTGAAACATTCACAGAAAATAGCACTGTGTGAGTAAACAAACACAAAGTTTGGCAGCAAAAATCGGCAGCATTCAGTTACCCCCAGGAACTTGAGTAGTGGGCACAGGAAGGACAAGACGCTGCCACTGCTGGTGGCGCTCGTAACGGCTGCGGTTGTTTCAGTTTCTCCCTCTCCGGCGCTTGGAGGGCGCGCCCGGCCAAGGGTTAGTCCCCGGGGTCGGCTGCGAAGGCTGGCTCGAGCACATGGAGAGCGCCTGGGAGCTGGGGCTGGAGCGTGAGGGCAGAGGCGGGGATGGTCTGCGGGGCGCGTGAGGGGCAGCATGCCGCTGAGTGTGTGGGTGGGGGGCGGAGCGTTCAGCTGGCCTGAGGAGGCGTCGCTGGCGTGTGGTGGAGGCGTCGTCGCGGCGAGGGAAGCGGGCGGGGCCGGCTCGCTGTGGCCTGTGGCCGTCCTGTGGGCAGGGCGCGTCTCTCGGTTGGACGGCGGGGATCCGGTCAGGGGAAATCGGAGAATCCACGGGGCAGGGCGCGGAAGGCTGCGAGATGGGCTGAGGCGGCGGGGCGGCCGTATCCCGCACGGCTCGTCGTGGCAAATCCGCGGAACGCGCCGCGCGGGCGCGCGCACCCCACGGCCCACGTTGGCGGCTGTGCCGTGGTTTGCCGCTTTTGTTTCGTGGGCCTGTGCGTTCTACGCCGGCTGTCACAGTGACGATCTTATTTGGATGGGCTTCAATCTCTGTGTAAATACATGCATAGACTATCTAGACTTCTAGGGTCGGTCTGGTCAGTGGGTTTCGGGTGAATGGAACTGGCCACATGTTGACAAGTGTGTTTGGTTAGTAAGCAAATATATAATTGTTGCCACACAAAACGGATTTCGCACAGCAACAAGATGAGCGACGAAGAAACCGTAGCAATCTACTTTAGAAATGAAAGAAAGCAAAAATAGGAGAAAATAATTTTGTATCGCCTAGTATTTGCAATCGGCCTTGACCCCTTGCATTTATAGGGTGTCCGGTATTTAGCAAATTTAAAATTAATAGGATTCGGATTTCATGTATCGAGCTTTTATCATAACATGTGCCAAATCTAGCTATCAACACCCTCCCCTATTTTTTAGTAAAGCTTACGTGCCAAAAAATATTCTTATAATAAAAAAACGAGCACCAACCAACGATATATCTATATCACTAATCTTTAACTTTCTTAAGACGATGCTTCACAATACATCGGCCATCTATATTTCTTGTACTTCCTTCATGTATTTTGCCATATAGTACCTTTTTAAATATTTTTCATTGAGCGCTCTAGGTAATTTATCTCCTTGCAAATTCTGCACAAAAATAACTATTTTCAGGAACAATCTCTACAACTTTATATGGACCATCTTAATTTGGAGACCATTTTCCAAACTTATTGTCCTTTGACTCAATGGGCAAAATCATTTTTCATACTAAATCTCCAATTTGAAACGATTTCACCTTTACTTTCTTATTATAGACCTTGGCTACTCTTAGTTTATCTTTCTCAATTTCTCTCAAAGCCTTTAACCTCTCATCTGTAACTTTATCTATCCTGTCCATCATTAAATCATGATAATATATAGTCGATAAATCATTTTGCCTGGCCAATCTAAAAGCGTCCAGATTTACCTCAACAGGTAAAACGGCCTCTTGCAAATATACTAACACATATGGTGTCACTTTTGTAGAACAATGCTTAGATATGCAATGAGCCCATAATGCCTCAAACAAAACTTTATGCCATCTCCTAGGATGTTCTTCTACTTTCTTTTTAATAAGCCTAATCAGAATTTTACTACTAGACTCGGCTTGCCCATTAGCCTGAGCGTAGTATGGCGAGGAATTAAACAATTTAATTTTCAATGACTCGGCAAATTCATGTACTTGATGAGACACAAAAGAAGACCCTTGATCAGTTATTAAAGTTTGTGGTATGCTGAATCTATGAATAATATGCTCTAAAATAAAATTAATCACTTCTTTATGTGTCATATTTTTAAGGGGAACAGCCTCTATCCATTTTGTAAAATAATCCGTAGCTACCAAAACAAAATGATGACCTTTAGAAGATGAAGGGTGTATCTGGCAGATAAAATCTAAACCCCATCCATGAAACGGCCATGGTTTAATAATATGATGTAGCATGACAGCAGGTGCTAATTGTGTATCACCAAATTTTTGGCAGGATTCACATCCTTTATAGTATTTAAAATAATCTTCTAACATAATCAGCCAATAAAAACCAGTTCTCCTCAATAACCATTTCATCTTCTAGGCCGACTGATGTGTACTACAAATACCTTCATGTACCACACCCATAGCAATTTTAGACTCGTCTGGACTCAAACACTTTAAAAACAAACCTTCTAAAGTTTGGCGATATAACTCTCCATCGAACAATGTATACTTTAATGCATGTCGCCGAATTTTTCTATCTACAGACTTAGTCGGACTTTCTAAATAACTAACCAAAAACGTTCTCTAATCATTTGGTTCAGCATTATTTGTTGTTTCTAAAGTATCCGAACTGCTATCATGTTGCTCGGCCATGTATATAGAAACATCTTTGTGCATCGGTTTTTTCATTACAAACAATTTGCCTCTACTAACATGATCACTGGATGCTTGTTGTGCAATATCATTAGCTCTAGAAATCTCTCCTCTAGATATATGGCTAATAGTAAAATCATCTAGGTTTGATATGATCTCTAAACACCTTTCCAAGTAGCTATTTAATGACCCATCAAGACACTGATAATTTCTAAAAACTTGCTGCACAACCAACAATGAGTCACCAAAAGCTTGTATGTTCTTTATAGCCATGGAATTTAAAATTTGCAATCCTAACAAAAGTGACTCGTACTCACCCTGATTATTACTACAAAATATTCTAAACGGACCGATGTTTCAAGAACAGCACCTCTAGGCGAAATTAAAATAATACCAACACCTTGTCCCTCTCTACAGGCCAAGCCATCAAAATAGAGCTTCCATGGATATACAGATAAATAACCAATCAGTTCTATGTCATTATCAATCCTATGATCCACAATAAAATTAGCTACAATTTGGCCTTTCATGGACTTTAAAGATTCATAAGTCAAATCATACTCTACCAATGCATAAGCTCATTTTCCTATTCTGCCACTTAAAATTGGTTGTTGCAACATATATTTAATAACATCGATATGACAAGTTACCATACAAGTACTGGGCAACAAATAATGTCTTAAACGGGTACGACATCTCGGCTTTAGGCTCCCTCAATACAGGAGGAGTAGACAAATATCTCTTAATTTCTTCCAATGAATTCAGCCTCGTTCTTTAGCCGAAGAATAGGCGTAAATGCTTCAATTTTTCTAGACAAATTAGATATAAACCTTCTCAAGTAATTTATCTTCCCTAAGAACTTTTGCACATCTTGTTTATATTCTGGTACCTTTATTTTCTCAATAGCCTCTAGCCTGTTAGGATCTATCTCTATTCCCATATTATAAATCCAAGGAATTTTTCAGCCGACATACCAAAAGCACATTTTAATGGGTTCATTTTTAAATCATACCGACGCATCCTTTCAAATGCTAGTGTCAAATCGGCTAAATGATGATCCATATCATCTGATTTAATGACTATATCATTAATATATATTTCTAGCACAATACCAAGCAAATCATGAAATATTAAATTCATGGCTCGTTGATACGTAGCGTCAGTATTTTTTAAACCAAATGTCATAACAACCCACTTAAATAAACCAACAAAACCAGGACATCTAAAGGCCGTTTTAGACATATCCTCCTCAGCCATAAAAATTTGATTATATCCAGCATTGCCATCTAAAAAGCTAACCACTCTATGTCCTGAAGCATTATTTATTAACATGTCGGCTATAGGCATAGGATATTCATCTTTCAGAGTAGTTTTATTTAAATCCCTAAAATCAACACAAATACGTAACTTATTGCTATTCTTCTTCTCCACCGGTACAATATTAGATATCCATAGGGTTGAAAACGGATCGGATATTATCCGATCCGAATTCGAGCGTAGTGAGAATATGGTATAGTTTTTTTAAAATCCGGTAGATCTAGATCCAGATCCGGATAATATGGTACGGATTTGGATATGGTATCATTAAAATCCGGTGGATACAGATTATCCAAAATATTAATCAGATTATCTGATCAAGTGCTAACCGGATAATCCGAATAATTTGGGCCAAATTAACCACATGGTCCGCATGATGGGCATTGTAACGTGCCGTCCACGACCCCGTGGAGGCCATTTCTAGGCCACTGGCTGCTCCAAGGTAGCCCAGTTCAAAGCACGGTAAAAAAAACCTGACTAATATGTGACAAGATAGACTGGTTCAGCCCAGCCTAGATTCACTTCTGCTAGGCTAGGAGCCAGGCGGCATGAGCCTAACACCCATGCGTGCAGTGTGATGTCCCTACTTCAATCTAGAGTCATTACTACATGCTTGAAGACATGCTGTAGCTGAGAATATGGGTGATTCTATCTACTTGTCACATAGTAATCAATAAATCTATAGCTGAAGTGCTTGTCAAACTTCTTCAAAATTTTCCAAATGCCAATTGCATTCAGATCAGCAAATTTGAGAAGTTTAATTAGATCTAGACCAACTTCCCTATAACATATGTTGTATTTTGAGTGTAGAAAAATTTTTAAGCTCAAACTAAGTTGCAAATATCACATAGGCTCGAAATATTTTTTCACACAAAATGACGAGTCTCTTTGAAAAAACACTCGACAAACCAGGAAAATTTTCTTGCATCCCTTTGCTTTCCTAAATTCGCTATCCTGCTTGCCATCATTCCTTGTTGCTCCAACAAAAATAGGATAATATTGGTGTAATGTTGTGGTGTTGCCGTGTGTTTGCTTGTAACAATTTGGTTAACCCGTATATTGTATAGTATTCATGTTATAAACTTGTAATCCAACAATCTTAATCCGTTTCTGACCCGAGTTCGTACCGAATCCGAAATCTAAAATAATCCACTCCACATCCGTATCCTCATGACATCCGCATCCACTGCAAATCCATTCAAAAGAAATGGTTTAGGATACGGTATAACAATTATCCGTCCGAATCCGATCTATTTTCATCCCTAGATATCCATTCAGCATATCTACATGGCCTAATAAAACCAGCCTTCAATAATCAGTCTATTTTCTCTTTAATCCGACATACATATTACGATTAAATCTTCTAGGTGGCTGTTTATGAGGCCTAAATCCAGATTTAATAGGTAACCGATGCTCTACTAGCTCTTAGCTAAGCCCTAGCATTTCATGATATTTCCATACAAAGCAATCAACGTAATTCCTAAGCAGACCGACTATTTTTTCTTTATAATCATCGGTCATGTTTTTGTTCACAAATGTCGGCCTAGGAACAATACCATTACATATATCCACTTCTTCTAATGGATCAGCCGACGTAAAACCATGTCCTAACTTCTCTACTTCATCAAAATCATCAATAGCTTCACACATATCGTTCTTATTTGACCGATAGTGCTCCACACGCTTTTTTAACCAATATAAACTATGTTCTTTATTCATTTATAATGTCATATTGCTAAACCGAGTTGCACAAGCCGACTGTACAGACACAGATACAAAACCATCCTTGGTAACACTAACAAAATCATAATCAGAAAGATCTATACCAATTAAGCACTGAATATTACCATGCTGCCAATCAGCTAAAGCATCGGCCAAAACAACATATGCCGATGTGTCTGCTTGAATGACTTCTACATCATCTACCCATTGTACTAAGGTTTGATGCAAGGTGGAAGGAACACAACGATTTGCATGAATCCAATCACAACCCAAAAGAATACAATAATTACCTTGCACCTCGACGACAAAGAAAGCGGCAGGTAAGATCTTGCTCCTAATAGTAAGCTCCATAGAGATAACACCTTTAGCTTCAGTCAGCTCACCCGTAAATCCATTAAGCATCAAATTAGTCTTCATAAGCTCACTATCTTCTTTACCTAACTTCTTAAAAACTGAATATGGCATCAAATTCACAGCAGCACCACCATCAACTAGCATCCTAGAAATCGGCCTTTCGTTAATATGCCCTTTAACATACAACGGCTTCAAATGTCGGCTCGATTCATTGGGTTTCCCAAAAACAATTTCTTTGGGACCAAGACATAATTGTGCAACCTCCTCATTAATAGCTCGAAATTCAGAAGGCAACGTAAAAACCATATTAATGTCCATACCTCTTAGAGGTGGAGAGTCATCTTTGACCAGCGGAGGCCCTTCATAATCTAATAAATCATGCTCATCATCACGATCCGCCTAAACTTACGCTTCAATTTTCTTCACCGTCCATTCTTTCTTGGTGGGTATCATAGGCTTGATCTCATTGAATATGTCATCTCTCATTTTTCTGCTTGGGCTTCCCTCAACTCTTGTGTATGGAGCCACTGCAACCTTCTTTTTTCGAATGTGAAAGTTTGAGTGGACACCATCTCGACTGTCATTTAGTATCCCTTGCATTGTTGACACCAGTGCTCACTAACGAATCACTGTTCATAGCATCTATGATCATCAGAGCAGCACTGTCCACTAGCGTGACACTATTCATGACACTGTTTGTTAGGGAACATGGAGGCTATGCCAGTCGAAAACAAAACTTTTCTACCACGCACACCAGGAGGCCTTGCTAGAGAGTGACCATAGATCGTTATCTCAGGCATGCAATGCAGTAGAAGGAGATTTAGAGTATTGAGCCGATCCAACTCGATTGTGCCAAAGAGGTCGGGAAGCCGATCGATGTCCTCAAGAAGCCGATCAGCGTCCTCAAGAAGCCTTCGCCCGAGGTCAGGAACTCCCGAGGACTTCTGCTTCTTCGAGCCGATGATGTTGCCGATCCGATCAGCGACACCGATGTCGATATAAGTCAGCGAAGCAGTAAAGCAATGCCTCTACTGGTATCCACACATCCAGGAGTGGAACGCTAGTCGATGGTGTACTAGCACCCGAGCGGTCAGTGAGGTGGATGGGCTCGAGAGATGGCAGCTAGGGTTTGCTCTTGGAGGCTAACAACTTAGCACGAGAAACACATCAACATGCGAAGAAGGCATTGCTTCCCTTTGCCCTGCACCTTCATATTTATAGACGTCCTAGCTTGGACCCATCTGGACCCAACCAGGACTCTACTTGGATCTCCATCTGATCTATTTGGATCTCTATCCAAACTTGTTTGAATCTCTATCCAAACTGAGCTAATTCAAATCCTATTCGAATCCAGTGTTCTAACCCGTTAAGTGTGTGGCCCTGTAGGTTCACGTATATCTTGGTTAATGTATGAAAACCCCTTTCCATACTCCGTTAACAGTGGCCTGTAGCAAAGCATATTAACCCAAGTATACGTAAAGATCATATCGGTTGGACCTTGTATGTATCTCATGTACATGTCCCTTTGCCTCATACGTAAAGATCATATCGGCTGAACCTTGTAATGTATCTCATGTACATGTCCCTTTGTCTCATGATATTGATCGAGCACAAGATGAGATTTGTGTCATCCTATCAATAGCTCGATCCCTCTCTCGATCTTCGTATTAGATTATAACTTGTGATTAACTCTTTAATCACGTCGGTATGGCCATTCACTTCTATAATCCATTACAACGAGGGGCTTAGAGATATCTCTCCCATTAAGGAGGGGCAAATCTCATCTTGATCACTCACATCCTACTATATGTTTTATGATAGATCTGATAACTACTTTTATAACTATCTAGTTACGGAATAGCATTTAGTAGTCCTAAAGTAAGTTACTATGCATGTTGAGAACCATAGAGATCTCAGGTCTAAGGACTTTACATAAACAATACCGAGACCTACTAATGACACATCAAATCTCAATAGTGTCTCGTAGTGGGTCTATCCCACATATGTTCTCCAACATACGTCCATGTTATTGAGTTGGTATCTCTATACCCATGATTCATGAGACATGATCATCAATCAATACACATGCTAACCTCAGTCATATCTGTTCCATATATGACTTAAACCGATCAAGGATCATTTAGAAATAGTCACATTATGAGTCTCATGAACAAATCACGCATTTATTGATCCATAATAACAATCTATTTCAAGAAATAGAACAGTGTTTCATAAATATAGTATGCCTCGTACAACATTTCCATGTTGACTCTAGGGCATAATACTAACATTGTTCATTCGAACAGTACTGTTCACGGCAAGCGCTGCATTGTTCACATACTGATGAGCACCAGGGTGTGAATTGTGGCTCGATCTTTCGATAGGTTAGATTGAGGCAACGAGTGGACGTTGACGCTTTAAGGCTTTCGATCAACGATCGAAACCTTGCAATCGCTACACCCTCTCGTCTAGTCGTTATCAACCATGCTCTCACGTAGTCGACCTCACCACGAAGGTTTTGATCCTGCAAATCAATCGAAGAACTTTGCAAGAACAAGGTAAACGCAATCTGGATTGCTTATAATAATCTGAAGCACTCGAAGTTTGGGGTTCTACAAACCGATATACGGCGAAACTGCGACGGCAGAATAATCTAAGCAAAACCCAATCCTCTCAAAGGCGGCGGCCATCTATTTATAGGGTTTACATGACATGAGATACCCTCTATAGGTGGGCCGTAACCAAAAAGGACTCAAAAATAAACCTTAACCCTAAGACTGACTCGAATAACCTAATATGACTCTGACTCAACTCGGTCTGGAATTTGGCTTCCGACTGGACTCTGTGATTTCCGATCGGTGGCGTCGTAGTCGGTGATCGGTCGATGGTGGTCGGTAGTCGGCCAATAGTGGTCGGTGGTCTGCCGATGGTCGGGCGAGTGGTGGTTGATGGTCGTGAGCCAATGGTGGTCGGCCGATGATGGTCCGAGTGGTGGCCGATGGCCGATCGAGTGGTGGCCGATGGTCGTGCTGATGGTAGTGGTGGCCAATGGTCGTGCTGATGGGGTCGGCCGATCCAACATCCCTTCTCCCATGTTCCTAAGTAAAATACAATCATAACCAGAACTTAGGAGTATTCCATTCATAGGAGAACTTGCTTGAGTAACGAGGAGCGAATTCACCTGACAATTAAGTGGATGAACTCGAGCACGAGTCATCGATCCTTGGTAATCAAGTGTGGATGTATCTTTAGCGGTGATGTCCTCATCATCCTCCCCTTCTTGACTTGGAGTCGTCCTCGACTCACTGTCAATCTCTTCGCCCAAATAGAGTTTCAAATCGGCGACATTAAAAATATCGCTAATACCATAATCTGTAGGTACTTTAAAGGGACCAGCAGCTCGAGACATTAATTTTGTCTTGCGCAGATCAGGGAACCTATCCTTTCATAAATGTAACCATACCAGATCACCTGGTTCAAAAATAACCTCTTTTCTACCCTGGCTACCAGAAATTTGATACTTTGCATTCATTTGTTCTATATGCTTTTTAGTTGTTTGATGCAATTGAAGTATAAATTCAGCACGTGTTTTAGCATCAAAATTTATTTTCTCATAAGATGGTAAAGGTAATAAATCAATCGGAGCGTAAGGGTTAAAACCATATACCACCTGGAATGGACTTATCTTTATGGTAGAGTGCAGTGATCGGTTGTAAGCGAACTCTACGTGAGATAGACACTCTTCCCACATCTTCAAATTGGTCTTCAATACAGCTCTCAACATCGTGGACAAGGTACAGTTCTCCACTTCAATTTGACCATCAATTTGGGAATGACATGTTGTCGAAAACAGTAGCTTTGTCCCCAATTTCTGCCATAATGTCCTCCAGAAATGACTGAGAAACTTCGTGTCTCAATCAGAAACAATTGTGCGTGGCACACCGTGAAGGCGAATGACTTCCCTGAAAAACAAATCAGCAACTATTGTAACATCGTCGCTCTTGTGACAAGGAATAAAATGTGCCATTTTAGAAAATCTATCCACAACCACAAATACACTATCCCTCCCCTTCTTAGTTCGAGGTAATCCTAAAATAAAATCCATGAAAATATCTTTCTAAGGAACACTAGGAACAGGTAAGGGTATGTAAAGACCATGTGGATTAAGGCGGGACTTAGCTCTATGGCAGGTGTTGCACCGAGCAACGTATCGCTCAACATCTCTTCGCATTTTTGGCCAGAAAAAGTGAGTGGCCAGTACATCCTCCATTTTCTTCACTCCAAAATGTCTCATTAATCCTCCTCCGTGCGCCTCCTGCAAAAATAATAGACGAACAGAACTTGTCGGGACGCACACCTTGTTAGCGCGATACAATAATCCATCATTCAGAATGTATTTATTCTAAGTCCTTCCTTCTCGATAATGTGCGAATGCTTCTTTAAAATCAAGATCAGTGGCATATAAATCTTTTATCGTTTTTAATCCAAAGATTTTATAATCAAGTTGAGACAACATGGTATAACGTCTAGATAACGCATCAGCAATCACATTATCTTTTCCTTTCTTATCCTTAATGATGTAAGGAAATGATTCAATAAATTCTACCCATTTAGCATGTCGTTTATTCAGATTCGCTTGACTTCTAATATGCTTCAAAGATTCA
>KE371907.1:679281-705265 GCA_000418225.1 Zizania latifolia
GATATCTATAATTATTAAAATTTGTAATATATTTGTCTGATATGTTTGGCCCCCCTTATGCCTAATTCCTGGCTCCACCGCTGGATGACGTGCCATGGTTGGGATAGGTTTTATTTTTTGTTTGTCAAAAAAAATTTACTCTTAAATCATTTATCCGATTCATGACCCAACTACACCATTGCATTCATTAAAATTAAATAGATAAAACAGATCTCAGATGAATATATTTTAATAAAAATATATATGAAAAGACAATTAAATTTGAACTTATCACATCTAAGCTACAATTCATCACTACCACTACTACAAAACGCGCCATTAGTATCGGTTAAACCCTCTTTGGTCCCAGTTTTTGATCCGGTACTATCTATCCGAGACTAAAAGGGTGTTATATTAGTACCGATTATTCAATCGGCACTAATTATTCAACCGGCACTAATACATATATCTAGTTCCGGATAGAAAACTCAACTGGAACTAATTCTTTATGTATTAGTATGACTGAGACACACGGCTAGTACTAAAATCCATAACTTTAGTGTCGGCTTGACTTTTTAGCCAGTACTAAATACATAGTTTTTTTTAATTATTGTCTACTGTGATCTTAGTTAACTAGTAAAGATTAACATTATTTTAATTTTAATTATTTATGCTAAATTTTCGTCTGTTGATAGATAACTGGTAAAGTTTAATTTATTTTTTCTGTCTGATGTAGACTGGTAAAGTTTAATTTAATTTGCATTGTTTTTTTTGTTTAATTTGTATCGTACTTAATTTTTTGTTTTATTTCACTCGGCAAAATAAGAGAACACAATATAAAAGTTATCATTTTATATATATAATATAGGGTATATTTACATATATATATATGTACATTGATATATTTACATATATATATGTACATATATATATTACAGAGACATATAACTACATGCATACATATATATACACTATATACTACTCATGTCATCGCTGGCCCATGCTGAGCCGCCACTGTGGATGTCGTCGTTGCCGCTGTCGCCGCTGCCCCATGCCAAGTCGGCACTGCAGGCTTCGCTAACACCATCGCCGCTGCCCTATGTCGAACTGCCACTACGAACGTCGTTGCTGCTGTCGCCGCTACCCCATGCCAAGCTGCCACAATGGACGTTGCTGCCACCGACGTCGCTGCCACCATCATCGCTACCGCCGGCGTCGCCACCGATGCCATCACTGTCGATGCCCTCGATGTCATCGCTACCGTTGTCACCATCACCACTGCCACTGCCGCCGATGTCCTGCCGAGGAACGCTGTTGACGGTGTCATGCGGCATTGCGTCAGCGCCAGCAACACCGGCGTCCGAACGACCGGAGTCTTACTCCGCTAAGTTCCTAGCCCAGACGGCGTCGTCTTTGGCCTAGAGGACCCTAGTAGCCTCTAAATCCTCATGGGCATGCACGACCCGCGTGATGTACGAGTCGTTGGTGGTCGTCGAGATGTCCTCCTCGGACGTCCATGACCATGAAGACGATATAGAGCGAGATGACATGATTGAACATAGAAACAAAACATAAGACAAACAAAATATAGTACTAAAGGCGAACAACATGAACAAGACAAAAGCGGACTTACCGAAGTGAAAGAACAACGAACGGCAAGTCGACAAAGAAGAAAGAGGAAAGAAAGTAGTACATGAAACAACAGAGTACATGGCTCTCCTTATATAGTCGTGTATTTAGTACCAGTGAAGACAAACCGATACTAAAATGCGATGGCCTCAGGTCCAGAAAAGACGCGTGCGCAAAACTTTCGCCTTTTAGTACCGGTTGACATTATAAACAAGTACTAAATTTGGATGGACATAGATAATGAGGAGACGTGTGCCATAATTTGGCCAACTGCTCCATTATTAGTACTAACTTACTACTGGAACTCGTATGAAAGTTCAACGGGGGTTCCGAGGAGAGACGGACGCAAAACCTCATTACAGATGCAAGCGACTGTAGCGATCGTCACACCGTATAAAATTTTTGGACTTCCTTTTTTGAACTAAAATTTGTAAAATGAACTTAAATTCCACTACACTACATTTCACAGAATCAACAGACTTCATTAAGTTAAATACTGCTCCACTTTATTTAAACAGTGGCTAATACAAAAGTTCAAACTATATAATAGTAAATTATTTACAACAATTTAACCATAATAGGGCAGTGCTGGCAGACATGAGAAGAACAGATGGCACCCATGCTCGATTCTGCGTTCCTCGCTACAGAAGTAGAGCAAGTTCTGAAGCCAGGAGTTTTCATGTTCGCCGTAGCCACCAGCACCGGTCGTGCAGAAGTGTGGCATCATTATTGTGCTAGGTTCCAGATCCCACCACCCATGTACTACTCGATGTACCGAGTTCACCGCGCATTCATGAAGATACCACCGATGGAAGCCGTCTTGTCCGTCGCCTCGCCTTCCACTAGTCTTATGAGCCGCAACGTGAGCTCGGTTATGGTTTCCTCGTAGTTGTACTCGACGAGGGCAAGCAAATAGGCAGCCATCTTGTGTCTAGCCTTAGCGGACGTACGCAGCAGTTGGGAACCCTGCGATGGTGGCCCTACACTAAAGGCTAGATACATGCCCACTATGAAGCATGCCTCCGTGTGGCCCACATCGGCCAAAGCGAACAACTGACGTCGATACCGAGGATAGTTGTGCCAAGATATCCGAGGACCCTTATACGCCAGGACAAACCTCCTCCTGACGGCATGGTCATGGCACACCTGGCTCATGATCCAACACACCTAGCGTAGCCTCTAGAGGTCAGTCAGTGGTGCTTCGGAGGTATCGGCGATATGCCAGGTGATCTCCATGACGATATCAAACGGGAGCATGTTTCACCATGTACGTCGATCTCTCCACCGATGGTCTAGTAGGAAGAAGGGGGCTGAGGACTGCTAGTACGAAAGGTTTGGGTTACGGTCGGGGATTTTAACATAGCAATTAGTGTGATCAAGCGACGCGGGGGAAAATAAGCGGTATGGTTGTCACGGCAAATGAACCATCACCTCGGAACTGAACGAAGCAGTTCCATCATCCGTCAACGCATGTGGCTCAACATGTTTGCATCTATCAGTGAAGAAATGGTTTGGAATCTTTAATACCAGTTTTATTTACAACCCAGTACTAGAGATTAGGGATGGCAATTGTGTCCAATTACCCGTTTACCCGCAGGTAAAAACCTGAATAGAGTCGGGTTTGTTCCCAATTTCATACCCGACGGGTAAACGGGTACGGGTATGAGTATTGACTACCCATACCCATTTACCCATTTATCCGTTTACCCATTTATATATAAATAAAACCCTAATTTATTTACTCCTTTTACTCCTACACCCCCACCCTCTCTCTCCCCTCTCAGCCGGCTGTCTCCACCCCACCCTCTTCCCGTCAGTGGCTTCCCCTCGTCTTCACCGGCGTGCGCCGCCACACGCCAGCCCTAGCCAGCCCCACCATGCGCCACCATGTGCTGGCACATGCTGCCCCCGTCGCGCGCCGCCGTGCGCTGGCCCGTGCTGCCCCGCGCCACCCCACGCTTTGCTCGGCGTGCGCCACCGTGTGCCGCTCCATCCTCACTACGACTGCACCCTCCGGCCATCCTCTACGCCAGTGCCGGCCCTGGCCCCGGCCCCGACGTCGTGCCGGTGTTGGCCCCGAGGGCGCTCCTCCTTCTCTGCTTAGCTACGTCTGATGGAAATATGTCCAAGAGAATTCTAGGAAAACCGGAAGTTCTGGCCTGATTCCAAAAGTTCTGGGTTCTGGTGCATCCGGAAGTTTCGGCTAGACCGGAAGTTCTGGGCCAGCCCAGTTTCAGTTTCTGGAGGAGCTGGAAGTTTTGATTGGACTGAAAGTTTCGGGCTGCCTAAAAACTAGATTCTGAATGAACCGGAAGTTTCGGTTAAGACCGGAAGTTCTGGGTCCAGACAAATAGATTAGATCTGTTGGGCTTTAATACTGATTAAAGGCCCATGAGAGGGTAATATATAAGGAGAGGAGGGGCTAGGACGAAAAGGCTGCTGTTACTCCTGGTTTTGAACCCTAGCCACCACCTCTCTTCTCTCCTCGACCGCGAGGTGATCCTGTCCCTGGACGTGTGGATACCGTAGAGACACTACTCCAATAGTGGTGCTCGTCTTCCTTCCGTGAAGTTCGCTGGATCGTAGGACGTGTCGTCTTCATCGCCGGATCACCGACGAACGAATGGAGCCAAGAGGAGTAGCTCGAGGACGCGCTTCATCGACTCTACTCCCGCTGCCCGAGTGTGCCTCGTGGCTTGAGATAACGATCCATGATCCTATTACACCCATGGTTTCTGGGCTAACGGGGTAAAATTTTGAAATTAAGCGCTAGCGTAGCCTCCCCATAACCCAACAGTGGTATCAGAGTCTACATGTATAGTGTTCGATCTGGATCGATCACATATAGGTGATATGTGATGGAAATAGATTGGATCTATTGTTTTTGTCGTCGGATTTTTAGAAGTTCTGGGTGTGACCCAGAAGTTCCGGGCTGAAATAATTTTCGACACAGAATATTATTTTCAGAAGTTTCGGTTGGACCGGAAGTTCTAGGTCTGGAAGTTTCGGTTGGACCAGAAGTTCTGGATAGAAATAAATTCCGAGTCAGAATGTTATTTTCGGAAGTTCCGGGTGTGACCAGGAAGTGTTGCTTACCTATATCACTAATCTTCTAACAGTGATGCCAAAGCTCACTAGGAGTTAGATGAATATGGATCTTGTCTCACAATATGTCGTTAGAGGGAAAACGATCATTTTACATATTGTGGTACATCTTTTATTTGATAGAAGATCAACATAGCATAGTGCTGAACCTTGCATTTTATTGTAGATCATGGCACCTACTGCAAAGAACACTTTGGTTTTTAATCTGTGATTTATCCTAGTGAGGGAGAAATTGTCTAAAACAAATTTTATTGACAGGTACAGAAATTTGAAAATTATTCTCAAGCAGGAGAAAAAAGACTATGTTCTAGAGGAACCCCATCATGATAAACGAACGGATGATACACCACTTGCTGATAGGCGGGCTTATGAGAAGCACACCAATGATTCAGTTGATGTCAGCTGTCTCATGCTTGCTTACATGTCCTCTGAGCTTCAGAAGCAATACGAAGACAGAGATGCCTACGATATGATCGTGGGACTTAAAGGCATGTTTGAGAACCAAACACGGACTGAGAGGTATAATGTCTCAAAGTCCTTGTTTGCGTGTAGGTTGACGGAAGGAAGTCCAATGAGTACTCATGTGATCTAGATGATTGGTTATATTGAGAACCTAGAAAAACTTAGGTCTGCTATTGATAAAGATTTGGCCATAGATGTGATTCTACAGTCGCTCCCTACGAGCTTCGAGCCATTCATTCTAAATTTTCATATGAATGGCATACAGAAGAGCATGCCTAAATTGCATGGAATGCTCAAGACAGCAGAGAAAAGCCTTAAGAAAAATCCTAGTCATGTGATGATGGTTCAAAAGGAAAGTAAGAAGAGAAAACGTAAGGGAAAGGCTAAAGCTTCAAATGCGATCTTGAGCTCTAAGTCTAATCCGACTAGAAAGTCTAAGTCAGGCCGTGCTAACTCTGACACTTGCCACCACTGCCATATGCCTGGCTATTGGCGGAGGAATTGCAAGTTGTACTTGGAAGAACAAAAGAAAAAGAAGAGAAGTATGACTTCCACTTCAGTTATAAATGTTATTAAAATTTATCTTGCTACTCGTCGAAGTGATTCATGGGTATTTGATACCGAATCAATGATTCACACTTGCAAATCGTTGCAGGGGCTGAAAAGGACTAGGAAGTGTGCAAGAGGCGAATTGGATGTTCGCATCGGCAATGGTGCAAAAGTTGAAGCGTTGGCCGTCGACGTTTATTCTTTATTGCTATCCTCAGGATTAGTTTTGGAACTGAATAATTGTTATTTCATTCCCGCCTTGGGCAGAAACATTATCTCTTTGTCATGTTTAGAGGAAGACGGTTTTGAATTTGTAATAAAGAACAAGTGTTGTTCGATATTTTTGAATGGTATGCTCTATGGTGTTTGTCCATTGTTGAATGGCTTATATATTCTAAATCTTGAGAATACATATGTCTATAACATTAATATGAAGAAACATCGACTCAATGATTTGAATCCGTCCTATGTCTAGCATTGTCGTTTAGGTCATATAAATGAGAAGCGCAAGTAGAAGCTCCATAGAGATGGGCTTTTGGAGTCATTTGATTTTGAATCATTTGACACATGTAAGTCTTGTTTGCTTGGTAAGATGACTAAGACGCCTTTCACTGGTTGAAGTGAGAGGGCAAACGAGCTATTGGCCATTATACATACTGATGTATGTGAACCAATGAATTCTACAGCCAGAGGTGGTTTTCAGTACTTCATAACTTTTACCGACGACTTTAGTAGACATGGTTACGTCTACTTGATGAGACATAAGTCGGAATCCTTTGAAAAGTTCAAGGAATTCCAGAATGAGGTACAAAATCATACTTGCAAGACAGTTAAATTTCTACGATCGGATTATGGAGGTGAATATTTGAGCCATGAGTTTAATGATCATCTGAAGTAGTGTGGAATTGTTCCACAGCTGACTTCACCTGGTACACCTTAGTGGAATGGAGTGTCCGAGCGGAGGAACCAAACCTTATTAGATATGGTCTGGTCGATGATGAGTCAAACTGATCTTCCATTGTCTCTCTAGGGATTCGCTTTAGAAACTACTGCTTTCACACTAAATAGAGTTCCATCTAAATCTGTAGAGAGGACACCATATGAGATATGAACTGGGAAGCGTCCCGGGTTGTCTTTTCTAAAGGTATGGGATTGTGAGGCCTATATAAAATATTTAACGTCTGATAAGCTCATTCCCAAATCTAATAAATGATTCTTTGTGGGGTATCCTAGAAAAACCAAAGGATATTACTTTTATAACCGGGAAGATGGCAAAGTGTTTGTCGTCCGGAATAGTGTCTTTCTTGAGAAAGAGTTTCTCTCGAAAAGAGTTAGTGGGAGCACAGTACGACTCGAAGAGGTTCGAGAACCACCAGAAAGTGTTTCAGCTCCTACTGAACCGCAACTCGATATGTAAGATGTTGCAGAGCCTGTTGCCGAGACACCAGCCCCACGTCGGTCGGAGAGGTTGAGTCGTGCAACCGAGCGGTTTGTGTTTTTAACCACTGGGCTGCGCGATGTATATATTGTTGGACAATGATGAACCTAAGACCTACTTAGAAGCGGTGATGGGACCAGACTCTGTGAAATGTCTTGGAGCCATAAGATCCGAGTTAAAATCCATGTGAGAGAATCAAGTTTGGAACTTGATCGATCCACCTGATGGTGTAAAAACTATCGAGTGTAAATGGATTTTTAAGAAAAAGATAGACGTTGATGGAAATGTTCACATCTATAAAGCACGATTGGTGGCGAAAGGTTTCAGGCAAATTCAAGGTGTTGATTATGATGAAACGTTTTGGCCCGTCGCAATGCTTAAGTCTATCCGGATTATCCTAGCAATTGCCGCATGTTATGACTATGAGATATGGTAAATGGATATCAAGACGACTTTCCTTAATGGAAACCTTAGTGAGGATGTGTACATGACACAATCTGAAGGTCTTGACGATCCAGAGAATACTAGGAAAGTTTGCAAGCTGCAAATGTCCATTTATGGGCTGAAGCAGGCTTCTCGGAGTTGGAATCTTCGTTTTGATGAGTTAGTCAAAGGGTTTGGCTTCATCAAGAAAGAAGAAGAGCCCTGTGTTTACAAAAAGGTTAGTGGGAGCTCACTTGTGTTTCTGGTCTTATATGTAGATGACATATTGTTGATCAAAAATGACATTCCTATGCTAAATGCTGTCAAGTCTTCGCTGAGAAAAAGTTTCTCAATGAAAGATCTTAGAGAGGCAGCATATATTTTGGGTATAAAGATCTATAGAGATAGATTGAGAAGACTAATTGGATTAAGCCAAAGTATATACATTGACAAGGTATTAAAACGGTTTAATATGCAGAATTCCAAGAAAGGTTTCCTGCCAATGTCACATGGTATTTTTCTCAGCAAGAGTCAGTGTCCTTTGACACTTGATGAGCTAGAGAAGATGAGTGCGATCCCGTATGCCTCCGCAATCAGATCCATCAGCAAGTACGTGACTTGTTTGTGAGACTCTTTGTGTTAAGATGTTATTCTAAATGATTCCTAATCTGAGATCGTCATGTGGGACAGTGATGATTTATAGATTAGCACATCTGTCTGGTTGATGATCATGTTTTATAGATCATAGACATGGAGATATCAAATCAGTGATGTAGACTCATGTTGGTGAACATGGAATTGGATAGACCCACTTTGAGATACTGCTGAGATTGTTATTTTAAAAGTGCCATCAGTTATCATCTCAAATAGTGTACCTGCAGAATCCTTAGACCTGAGATCGTCATTGATTCCAGAATGTATAGTAGCACACTAAGTGGCTTCCAAACGTTATTCCGTAACAGGGTAGTTATAAAGGTTGCTTTCGGGTGTGTCACAAAACATGTCGTGGGATGTGAGCGATCAAGATGGAATTTACCCGTCCTAAATAACAGGAGGGACGTCTCTAGGCCTCTCGAGGTAGTCGGATTGGAAAGTGTATGGTCATGCCACTATAATCAAAGAGTTGATCATGATTGAATCCACTACTTGATCGAGTGAAGTGTCGAGCTGCCAACAAGGGTGGCACGAAACTCGCCTTGAGCTTGACTGATGTCGTGTAGTAAAGGGATTGGTGTGTAAGTATATCAAGGTTCAGAAAATACAATTTTGACTTTGTATGCTTTCGGGGGTCAATAAGTGCTGCTAGGTACCGCTATTGATTGAAGATTCGGAAAGGGTTTCCGGGTAGCCGCCATTTGCATATGAACCTATCGGGTCGCACGCTTAAGGGGATTAGATTTTAAAGCTTGTAAGAATTGGCTCTTGTGCAAGTGGGAGATTGATGGAAATATGCTCAAGAGAATTCTGGGGAAACCGAAAGTTCTGTCCTGAGACCAGAAGTTTAGGGTTCTGGTGCATCCGGAAGTTCCGATTAGACCGAAAGTTCTGGGCCAGCCCAGTTTCGGTTTCTAGAGGAGCCGAAAGTTTCGGTCGGACCAAAAGTTCCGAGCTGCCTGAAAACTGGATTCTGGACGAACTGAAAGTTTCGGTTAGGACCAAAAGTTCTGGGTCCAGACGAACATATTAGATCTGTTGGGCTTTAATACTGATTAAAGGCCCATGAGAGGGCAATATATAAGGAGAGGAGAGGCTAGGACGAAAAGGCTGCTGTTATTCCTGGTTTTGAACACTAGCCACCACCTCTCTTCTCTCCTCGATCGCAACCGTTGTGATCGATCTCCTGGATCTCGTGGGTGGTGCTAGCACGTCGGCGTGAGGTGATCCTATCCCTGGACATGTGGATACCGTAGAGACAATACTTTAATAGTGGTGCTCGTCTTCCTTCCGTGGAGTTCGCCGGATTGTAGGATCGCGTCGTCTTCATCGCTGGATCACCGACAAATGAACGGAGCTGGGAGGAGTAGCTCGAGAACGCGCTTCATTGACTCTACTTCCGCTGCCCGAGTGTGCCTCGTGGCTTGAGGTAACGATCCTTTATCCCATTACACGCATGGTTCCTAGGCTAACGGGGTAAAATTTTGAAATTAAGCGCTAGCGTAGCCTCCCCATAACCCAACAACGTCATCAATCCATTTCACGGGTAAACGGGTATAACCATGGGTATACGGCGCCCGCGGGCAACGGGTATGGGCACGGGTTTTTACCCGTCGGGTAAATGGGTACAGGTAGGGGTACGCACTACCCGTACCCGTCAGACCTGATTGCCATCCCTACTAGAGATACCTTTAGTACCGGTCTATAAATAAAATCGGAACTAAAGATGCATGATTGAGAGAGAAAAAGCACAAATTTGCATATAACCCGATAATAATTTGTATTTAATTTTACTTGACATTCTTCACAACGATTTTGAATTCATTTTAATTAAAATTCTACACAACTAATTTGGATTTCATTTCAATTAAAATTCTACACAAGTAATTTAGATTTCATTTTATTTCAATTAAAATTCTTCACAACTAATTTGGATTTCATGTCAATCCACAACTAATTTGGATTTCATATCAATTGAAATTCTCCAGAATAAATTTAGATTTCATTTCAATTGAAATTCTTCACAACTAATTTAAATTTCATTACAATTGAAATTGTCCACAACTAATTTGGATTTTATTTCAATTGAAATTCTCCACAACTAATTTGTATTTCATTTTAATTGAAATTCTGTACAACTGAGTTGGATTTTATTTCAATTAAAATTCTCTACAGCTAATTTGGATTTCATTTCAATTGAAATTCTCTACAACTAATTTGAATTTCATTTCAATTAAAATTCTCCACAACTACTTTGGATTTCATCTTAATTAAAATTCTACACAACTAATTTGAATTTTATTTCACTTGAAATTCTTCATAACTAATTTGAATTTCATTTCACTTGAAATTCTGCATAACTAATTTGGATTTCATTTCACTTGAATTTCTCCACAACTAATTTGTATTTCATTTCAATTCAATTGAAATTCTTCACAACTAATTTAGATTTCATTTAACTTGAAATTCTTCACAGCTAATTTGTATTTTATTTCAATTAAATTAAAATTCCACACAACTAATTTTGATTTCATTTCACTTGAAATTCTCCATAACTAATCTGGATTTTATTTCAATTAAAATTCTTCATAATTAATCTGTGCTTCTTTATCAGTATCTGTAGTATTGGTTTTATTTACAATCCGGTACTAGAGATACCTTAGTTACTGGGCTATAAATAAAACCAATAATAAAGATACATGATTCTAAAAAAAGCACAGATTTGCATATAACCCAGCACTAATTTGTATTTAATTTCACTTGACATTTTTCCAACAAATTTGAATTTCATTTTACTTGAAATTCTTCACATCTGATTTGAATTTCATTTCACTTGAAATTCTTCACATCTAATTTGCATTTTATTTCACTTGAAATTATTCATAACTAATTTGCATTTCATTTCAATTGAAATTCTTCACAACTAATTTAAATTTTATTTTACTTAAAATTCTCCACAACTAATTTGAATTTCATTTCACTTGAAATTCTTCACATCTAATTTGCATTTCATTTCACTTGAAATTATTCACAACTAAATTTGAATTTCACTTCACTTGACATTTTTACAATAATTTGGATTTCATTTCACTTAAAATTCTTCACATCTAATTTCATTTTATTTCACTAGAGATGTACACCAAAGAGCGACACAAGATGGTTTTATTTTAGCCAATCATAGTAGGTATCAATAATTTACCCCACATAACAGATGTTGTTCTAAGCTAGGAAGATAAAGTACATACATAGTTGCCTCTAGTGCACCATTGTTAATATGAAAATAAAAAACGTAAATTGTATCGACAACTATCTCGTTGGCTTGCAGAAACTGACCAAAACCAGCCAATAGGTAACAGCGTCCATCTGTCGATTTGTGCATTGCAATTGGGACTGGTGTGCCTCCTGCTGCTATCACTTGGATCTCTGTGGTCTGTTGATATAGGTGAGGTGTGACGTATTTCTCACAATATTGTCTTGAAAAGTACTGTTATAATAAAATATTCAGGTAGCTAGTTAGCCGAGTCAAGTGCATATAGGTATAGATGTTTGCAATTATAACATGTGCAAAGTGCTTACCATCCTGTTTTTCTTGATGACCGAGAGATTGATTGTGTAGATATATAATTGAGTATCAGAGGATGTCATAGCCGAGATGTCTTGAAGGAGAGTCATGCTTTCTGCCGTTAGATCTATTACATTGCCAAAAAAATAGATGGTCTTCCGTTGATCAGTGTCGCCTTATCTGGATTTCTGTTTCCCCTCTTCTCAGCTAGTCGTGTAGATCTAATAGCGCCAACTGCCATTATAAAAAAGCCAGTAAGTACATATACAAAATATGCATGTATGTATAATAAGTAATGTGATTTCGTTATATATACCGCTATCACTTGAGTCTACTCTTATGGCTTGTGAGGCTTTCTCTTTGTCATAATTATTAAAAATGGTAGCCCTGGTGGACAGTGAGGCTCCCATTGTTAGTACCACAAAGTCCTCTTCACTAGAAAAACTCGGTCAGAAAATACACACTACCCTTTACTCAGGCGTAAGGTGCCTCTATAGTTTTCAACCTTGATCATATTGTTGTAGCCATCTCTTATTGATATCTCAGGAGTCATCCTCGTGAATGTTATAGTGATTGACAAAGCTTTTTGGTAGAAACTAAAATAGTGAGATAACATCATATCAGTTTGTTATGATTTTGTTACCACATAAATATAAAATGTAATATATATACATATGATGTGACGCCTTTGCCAATGACCGATTTTTAGAAGGCAATCCTTCGGCTCATAAGCCAGCACCTAAAATAGGCAATTGTCAAACCAATTTCATTTGAGATTGTATAAAAGGTGATGAACTAATCCACATTACATATTCATCTGCATTATGTTACTTCTATTTGTAAATTAAACTAAGATGCATTACATAACTAGTACTAAAGATACAACATTTGTATTGCATATTTGAGTGAGTGCGTACTAGTCGACCGACGTAGAAATAGAAATCACATGTGTATTGCAGTACTAAGATTATTGACAAGGATTACTATATCTATACATAGCATTTAAAGTACAGATCGGCCAAATAACAACATCTCATAATGCAGTATTCAATCAAACCTAAAATAGCCAAAAAATGAGGAAAACAACGTACCCTGGTGGCGGCGGGCCTACTGCTGGAAGCACGATGTCCGACGGCACCACTTAGAAGGCTTGCCATGTCGTTGCTCGATCTGGATTGCCGATGACCGTTGGGAGGCTATCCACGACGTTCTCTCTCTTTTCTGACCGTTGCAGACGACTTTCGGTAGCGGCTCTAATTAGAATGGGTACTAAAAGGGATGAATAAAAGATCACTTCTCTAATAGTGTACAACCAACTAAACATTAAAAATAGTATATATATATATATAATTGTAGATAAAGCAATTTCTCTCCTTCGATTGTGAGGCCCTCACTCGCCGGTGCGGGAGGACATTGTGTTGGATCTGGATGAAAAGCCTTGTCATATAGTTCAGGGCATTCCACAGTATTCTTCGGTCAATCAAACAATCAAGCTAGTAAGCTAACCTTTTATGAGCCAAGCTGCAACCCTGTCAATTAGTAGTGAAAACCTTTTAGAACTTCTCTATCTCTCCTTAAGGCCTGCCAGATATTCCTTTATATATATATATATATATATATAATACCATCCTATCTAATCTTGCATTTGAACTAGACGGACCGTTAATTTTGAGCGTGCATGTGAACACAGACACCAAATTCACACCGTAAGCCGGTCATCCATTCCGAGAATGTTACAAGTGTGGGGTGTTTGAACTTAGATCATATTGTAACGTGACTGTGAGCCTGTTCTCTGGAGATGGATTCCATGTAAGAAGGACAAGCGTCTCGATCGAGAGAGGACCGGCCGACCAAACTAAACTAATCAATTCTTCAAAAAGAAACTAGACTAGTCAAGCTGACACATCCATTGACAGGTGTCACCTACGTAGGTAGGTTCGTGCGGCTTTCTTGGTCAATCGATCGATCGATCTCTCCAGCTGAGCCGAGTCTTTCAAATCAGATGAACAGCCGCAGCATATCGATCCGTCTTCCGTCCTGCATCGATCGATTGATGCATTATGCATGGGACCATCTAATCATCGACAAGGATTCGTGCGCATCAATCGCATTCAATTCACAGCCCGGTTCGCTGTACGCAGCATGTAACCATATAGTTCCATCAAGAAAAAGTTTCCTTATTTAAAAATAACATTTTTGCTATATTGTTATTCTATAATAATAAATTAGAATTGTTTTTTAGTAATAATAAATTATCAAATCTTTTATTTAACTTGTTGGTCGACATGAGAATTGATCAAGATTATCGTGTGGTTTCTATCTGTGTAATGGCGCATGGCGGTGCGACCACGAACTCGAACGAACGACCGACTTCTCTCGGCTCTGGCCGACTTAAAATTACCCCGATCGATGCCCTTAGCTCGAGGTCGACGACCGACGAGACTGTCGGCAAAACAGAAGCACAGCAGTGAAAAGGAGGAGCCTTTTTTTCGATCGTACAAGTCATGTATGCTTCATGGGGCAGGCTGGATGCAGACGTACGGCTAATTAAACTAATCCAATTATTATTATTGATCTGCTTAATTATACACGTTAGCCTAAACTCTAAACGCGGTGGTTTTATTTGCGTGTGGCTCTCGATAGTCAGGCAGCTAGAGGAATCAATTCAAGCGGCGGCGATGGAGCTAAGGCGCCCCCGGACCGAGATCCACACCCTTTCTTTGACCGGCCAGCGACGATGGATCGGACGTCACGTCGTCCGTACTCCGTACCCGATAGCGATTGATCCAACAGCTCATCTGGTGCACGTACTACGGTGCTAGCTGCAATGCTGCATGCCCGACCTCCTCTCTCGGATATATACGACCCCATCCCGGCCGTCGCCTTCTAAAAAATCTAGCTTCCCTGTGCATATATACGGTGCATGCTAGTACGCTACATTGATACGTACCTCGATCTCCTGCTCGATCACCAGGTAGCTGCCACGGAGTACGAGCGTACGTCCTGTGCATGCATGCGCAGCTAGCGCGGGGGAGCCCTACGTGTTGCAGTGCTTTTGCATGCAATGCATACGTACATGGGTGCAGGCTGGTCGGCTGATCCACCACCAGTAGTCAAAATGGTGTCAAATCCGATCGATCAGCCGAGGTCACGAGGCCCCAACGCGTGACGCGGCCCATGCTCCGGCCACAAGCTAGCTAGCGCGCACTGCGCGCCCCGCGGCCGCCCGTGTGTGTGGCTGATCTCTCTCCGCCGACGTTATACACAAATGCGCTGCCGCCGGCGGCGCTTGTCGGTGTCTCACGAGACTAACGCAGCATGCGCGCGCGTGTGCGGCGGAGAGACGACGAGGGATCAGATCGACGCAGCATGCCAGCTTGACCACATTGTGTTTCTTAGCAACCTGAACGATCTAGCAGGATGTGGCCGGTGCCGCGTAAGGGTATTACGGTGCCGTTTTTGCCCCTAGCTTGTTATCCGCCAACCATGCGTCCATGGTCCTCTACTGCTCCTACCTACACAATGATTACCTGATCATTTGTGGTCGTGCACATGTAACGCCAAATTAATGTCAGGGCTAGCTAGCCAGCATGGCGATGGACCCATTAAATGTAAGCATATCCATCTGCCCGTGCATGGCACTTACATACTCTTTCATTTTATATTATAAGTTGTTTTAATTTTTTAAATCAAAAAATTCTAATTTTAATCAAATTTAAAGAAAAAATATTAACATCTATAATATCAAATAAATATATTGTTAAGTTACAAAAATAGTAATATTTTCATAAAAATTGTTATGGAACCTCATTTATAAATTACTCTATATATTTCTGGCTGCTAATTTTTTTCCTACACTTTGATGGTTATATTACCAAGGTCAAATAACTCCATATTAACATGGGAGTTGGATATGATAGGCACATAATTTAGGGGCCAAAGAATGGCACACTCTTTATTTTTAGGAGAGATGAAGCGTAATTTTATTATTTGTGAGTTAGGAATTAAGACGAGGTCACTGGTTAAGCCGACTCTTAAACAGTCGTCTCATTATTATTAGTAAGCTAAATTAGATATTTTGCTCTGAAAAATTGATTTAGATATTTCAACCAAGAGCAATGAGTTCGTGCCAGTACATATGCACCGTACCGTGCATTACTGGAGGTACGGCCCCTGCGGATCTTCCGTACAACCAAGATCGGACACGTGGCCTCAATCAGATTCGGGCCCACACGGATGCATGCCCCCTTCCGAACTCGAGCCCTCCTGATATCCCATCATCCTTGCTGGCTAACCAGAGAGCTTTTATGTGCGTCTCCAACCGCGTGTGCGTCCTTGATAATTGATCAAGGAGATCTCAAATTCTAGATGCTTATAAATAGGGTTCGCAAAACTGCTTGATGAATCATTACGGGAATACAGTAATTTGTCGCGACAATCATACTGCACTCGGTGAATCTTTTGTCGACGGATAAATGTATGTCGAGTATATTTTGTTGGACACTCGATAAATCTTTTGCCGAGTACCTGAGGGAATACACTCGGCAAACCCTCTGTTACTCGGCAAAGCCCCTATTTTTGGTAGTGAATTATGGTTGCGTAAGTGCGACAGTCCTCGATGGGGTTACCCACAGAGATAATTTGATTAGGTATATGGGGATGTCTGTGCTCGGAATTCGATGGTTGCCTAAAAGAACAAGAGACAAAAGGAGTTTAGACAGGTTCGGACCTTCCGGAGGATAATAACCATAGTCCTGTTTGTTGGAATATGCGCAGGAACGTAAGTACATGACTACGTATGTATGAATGCCGGGGAGTCTGAATGCGTAGCCTGTAAGAGGTACCCCGACCCCTTTATATATCGCAGGGGTCGAGGGGTTACCGTTTAGACTTTAATCGCCCCATTAAATCCTTTTACAATAGTTAAATCATTAGGGATCGTGGGCTAATTATCACAGTATTATTCGCTATCTTAATTTATCTTCAAGACCGACGGTTACGTTTTGGAGGTTATTATCATTGATGGTGCAGACCGACTGTTGATCTAACCTCCCGAGTGCCTGCAGTCGGGGGGGGGTGTCTTGCCCAGTGCTGGACTCGGGACCCCGCTATACTGCTAACTGCTCCGTTGCTGTATGCCAATCTCACCCCTTCTAGGTCGTCTTTAATGTCCTGTCTTCTGACCTCTTATTCTATCTAGTCACCTTAAAGACTCTCGAGAAGTACCCCGGGGCCATCACTTTGACAGGAGCCCCCGAGCTCTTCATGGCAATGAGACGACAATTATCCGAATGGAGTCATGAAGGCATGAGGAGCGTAAAAATGAGCTTTTTTGATAAACTCCTTTGATTTACCTTGTAGGTGCACCGGTTAGGTGCACCTGCCGGGTGTAACCCCTGAGACTGGAGTCTGCTAGGAGAGCAGGCTTCAGGGTCTAGTATTTGGAGTGTTTATAAATCACCCGAGTCGTTGCTTCGAGGAGTAATCGGGATTTTGAGCTTTAGCCGATCGGGTGTTCGTTGGAGCGAGGAGCATCTGAGCTCCTGGGCGTTTTGGTGAATAGGCATCAGTGGGAGTTGAGGGGCGTCCGAGCCCCCGGGCGTTTTGGCGATCAAGCGTCCGTGGGAGTCGAGGGGAGTCCGAGCCCCCGGACGTTTTGGCGATCAGGCGTCCGTGGGAGTCGAGGGGCGTTCGAGCCCCCAGGTGTTTTGGTGATCAGGCGTCCGTTGAAGTCAAGGGGCGTCTGAGCCCCCGGGCGATCAGCCGTCCGTTGAAGTCGAGGGGCGTCTGAGCCCCCAGCGTTTAGGCGATTAGGCGGACAGGTGTCAGTTGGAGCGGGGGGCGTCAGTTCGCCTCCCTTTTTTGATCGTCTGATTTGTTTTTAACGATCAGATAGAGCCTTTGGGGAAGGTGAAGCGGTTCCGTTGATGACGTGGATTCTCACTCGGAGCACATCTCGAGAAGGTTACGGCGCATCGAAAGGATTGAACCGTTGTCCCGCTGGTTATAAATAGCCTTCTTCGTCTTCCTTCCGACGCAAGCCTTCATTTGCTTTCAAGTTTTAGCCTTCATCTTCTTCCTTGCGCCTAAATTTCTTCTACTGGCACCTCGTCGTCCCAGCCACCATTGCCAGTGCGTGGTGTGCTATCACAAGGCGCGCCGTTTGTTCAACTTAAAGCCTCTCGCTCCACCATCAGCCCCACCAATGGCTTCCTCAGATGCTGGTGTTGATCGGCCGAAAGAGTTCTATAAATCTGTCTTCACCAAACGGCGCCTCGAGCTTCTGGAGAAGATCGGTGTTCTTTCGGCCCAAGCATTGTCACTCTGGCGTCCGGTGGCCGGTGAGAAGTTCCCGACTCTAAACACCAACGAATTAGTGGTATTCGAGTCTTTTTTTCACCGCGGGCTCGGCTTGCCGGCCCATCCTTTCCTTCGTGGTCTCCTTCACCACTATGATATTTCTCTTGTGAACCTTAAGCCCAACTTCATTCTTCATATTTCCATCTTCATCCACCTTTGCGAGGACTACCTTGGCATTGAACTACACTTCGACATCTTCCGCCACTTCTTTTTATCTCAAAGCCTACTCCAAGAGGGATGGTGGTCGGGGGGGCAGACTCCAACTCTACGACGGGAAGGTAGCTGAGTACATCCCGTCCTCCTTTCGACTTCAAACAAGGGCTGTCATAGCCAGTGGTTTTATGTTGGGAATCATGAGCCAGCTCTCTCTCCTGAGACCGACTGCCTTTCGGCTTCAGCACAGACTTGGACAAACCGTTGTGGCTCAGTCGACTAGTGTCCGGTGAATGAACTGGTTTGAGAGATCACCAAGCTCCAAGAGCAAAAGCTGACGGGGGTCATCGTGACCCTTAACTTTGTGCTCTGCCGCATTCAGCATTGCAAGAGTCGGATGTGGCTAGGGTACGAATATGAGGGTCGAGCCGACCCCTCCCACGAGTCCTCGGAGGCGCTGAACGCGGAGGAGGCCACGGAGTAGGTTCGGGAGCTCTCTGATACCACTGTTAGGTTATGGAAAGGCTAGGCTAGCGCTTAATTTCAAAAATTTACCCCGTTAGACCAGGAACCATGCGTATAATGGGATCATGGATTGTTACCTCAAGCCACGAGACGCGCTCGGGCAGCGGAAGTAGAGTCGGTGAAGCGCATCCTCGAGCTGCTCCTCATATTTCCATTCGTTCGTCGGTGATCCGACGATGAAGACGATGCGATCCTACGATCCAGCGATCTCTACGGGAAGAAGGCGAGCACCACTATTGGAGTAGTGCCTCTACGGTATCCACACGTTCGAGGATAGGATCACCTCCCGCTAGCGTGCTAGCACCACTCACGAGATCCAGGAGATCAATCACAACGGTTGCGATCGAGGAGAGAGGTGGCGGCTAGGGTTTGGTCAAACCAACAGCAAGCAGTAGTCTTTTTGTGCTAGCCCCTCTTCTCTTTATATAGTGCCCTATCATGGGCCTTTAATCTGTATTAAAGCCCAACAGATCTAATCTGTTCGCCTGGATCGGAACTTTTGGTTCTAACCAAAACTTCCAAAAATAACCTTCTGTATCGAATTTATTTTGACTCTTCATCCAGGTAGGCCCAGAACTTTCGGTCAAACCAGAACTTCTGGCTCCTCCAGAAACCAAAACTGGGGCTGGCCCGGAACTTCCAGTCTAACTGGAACTTCTGGATGCTCCAGAACCCGGAACTTTCAGCCCTCAGCCAGAACTTCTGGTTCCCCAGAATTCTCTTGGGCACAATTCCATCAGAGGAGTGCCGCGATGCGCTGAGTCGTCTCGGGCGGGCTGCAAACGTAAGTTGTCCATACCCTTTGTCCTTCTCGCATTTGTTAAATAATTGCACATGACGCTGTTGTTGTTGTAGCACGTGCTGAATCGTCTGGTCGGGCGTACGAATATGCCGTGCCCGGCCGACAGCATGGACTCAGGAGCTCTCAATGCCTGAGTCTATCAATTGATGGCTCAGCTGGCCGAGTCCGAGGCTGCTCGGAAGGCAGCAGAAAATGAAGCCGAAGTCCTCCACACGCAGCTGGATATGCAGGCTTTTGGTAATGATTACATAACCTCTTTGCATTTTAGCAGACTTTTGGTGCAGTCGTTCTGATTAGCCCGATGAATAGATCGCCAAACCGTTGAGGCATGGTTGGAGATGGCGACTGCTCTGGCAGAGCAGTCGGTGAAGTCGGTAGAGTTGGCACTCGCCGAGGCTAGCGAGGCCAAGGAGAATATGGCCAAGGCAGAAGCTGAAGCCATCTCCACCAAGAAGAGGGCTACGGAAGCAGAGGCTACAACCATCGTGGCCAAAAAGAAGACCGACGAAGTAGTCGGTGAGTACAAAAGTATGGTCAACCGGTATTTGCTTCAGTCTAAAGGTTTGATAATATATTTTTAAACTCTTGTTGTTCTTGCAGAACTGCACCGACGTGTGAATGCCCAATTTGCAGACTTGGAGGCTGGTCTAAGCAGTGTTCAGGCGGACTTCGACAGCTGCCAGGCCAGTGCAGAGGCGCTATTGAAGATAGTCGATGATGAGTCATCCTACGATGGCCAACCCAAGATTGAATTCGTTGAGCGACTTCGTGGAGCGCCCGCAGGCCTCTGAAGCCAGGCTTAGGAGTGGATGCAATTGGTGGTGACTCACGCGCTCGGGGTTGTCCGAGCGCTATACCCTTGGCCGTCAACCGTCGAAGAATCTGACGTGGAGAGGAACTATGCGGAAGTGGAGAAGATAGCCGGCGTGCTCGTCCGAGACCTGGAAATATTTCCTAAAGATCCTTTCGAGTAGTATAAATATGCAGAGAAAAGAAGTAGTAATGTAAATATGATATTTTAATTCTTAATGTGATGTTATTTGAAGTTTAATTGTGCGCTGTCCAACCGCCTTCGTTTATTTTCCGAGTGATTGGTATAGCCTTGGTTCACAGCGTAAGGAGACTTAGCCACGTACACGCATATTAAACGACAGGCTTCACAAGTAGTCAGAAAAAATAATAGAAGTGGTCGGGCAACAAGCATGGAAGAAATTTTTGTTAAGCGAGTTTGGCGAGCCCCCAAGTCTGCAACAAACGTGTCAACGATACCTCCCCGTAGAGCGGAACGGATATCAACTTGAGGTGACCGATCGGAGCATCCACCGACCGATCGCTAGAGCTAGAGCGGGTAATAGACTCTAGGGTAAAGTGATAGAAAGGGGCCTACACTTGAGGTCGGGTGGGAAAAATGTTGGAGAAAAATTGGAGAAGAAGCATTGTTATTATTGACCCAAGATAAAAAGTATGTAACTTATAACATCATGGTAAAATCGGTGTAGGTGCTCGATGTTCCAGGAGTTGGGGATGCGTTGACCACCTTCTCGGGTCAACCGATAGGACCCTAGCCGAGTGACTTCTGCGATGATGAATGGATCTTCCCATGGAGCAGATAGCTTCTGGGCGTCGACCGTAGATTATACTCGGCGAAGGACCAGATCCTCGACTTGGAAGGACCGACCGCGCACATTATGATTATGATACCGTCGAAGCACTTGCTGGTATCAGTCAGATTGGATAACTGTGGCCAGTCGAGCTTCTTCCAGACTATCAATATCCTCTTCTCTTGTTTGTTCGGTGGCTCTCTGTTCATAATGTTGGATTTTTAGAGACTCATGGAACATATCTACTGGTAAAATGGCCTCCGACCCGTATATCAGGAAGAAAGGAGTCCGACCAGTTGCTCGGCTAGGCTGAGTGTGGAGTCCCCATAAAACAGCTGGTAGTTCTTTCATCCACTGATCTCCATATTTGTTGAGAGGGTCAAAAACTCTGGCCTTTAAGCCTTGGAGAATCGTGCTATTGGCTCGCTCGCATTGACCGCTCGCCCTTGGATGTGCTACTGATGCATATTTCACCTCAATGCACCGGTCTTCGCAGAATTCCCAGAAGTCATTGGTGGTGAATTGGGTCCCGAGATTAGTGATGATCTGATTAGGGACGCCATACCGATAAATAATCCCTTAGATGAATTCCGTGGCTTTTTAGAGGTGTAGATCCTAAGTGGCATAACTTCAATCCACTTGGTGAATATGTCAATGGCGATGAAGAGGCGATCATGCCCCTAAGGAGCCTTCTGAAATGGATCGACCATGTCGAGCCTCCAGCATGCAAATGGCCATGAAGGTGGAATTATTTGGAGAGCTTGTATAGGGAGATGATTCTGCTTGGCGAAAAACTAGCACCCTTAATATCTTCTGACGAGCAGCTTAGCATCTTCATTGGCGGTGGGCCAATAAAAGCCCGACCGGAAAGCCTTTCCCACTAGAGTTCGGGCTCCAGTATGGTTTTCGCATATTCCCGAGTGCACTTCTTTCAATATATCTGATCCCTCAGATCGGCTGACACACTTTAAGAGCACCCGAGTCAGGGCGGCTCGCTTGTATAATTTTGACCCCCCGACGATGTACTGTTTGCTCCTTCGGGCTAATGGAATTGTGCCCAAGAGAATTCTGGGGGAATCGAAAGTTCTGGCTGAGGGCCGGAAGTTCTGGGTTCTGGAGCATCCGGAAGTTCTGGGCCAGCCTCAGTTTCGGTTTCAAGAGGAGCCAGAAGTTCCGGTTAGACCGGAAGTTCCGGGCCTGCCTGGATGAACTGGAAATTCTGGTTAGACCGGAATTTCCAGGTTGAAATAAATTCGATACAAAAGGTTATTTTTGGAAGTTTCGGTTAGAACCTGAAGTTCTGGTCTAGGCGAACAGATTAGATCTGTTGGGCTTTAATACAGATTAAAGGCCCATGACAGGGCACTATATAAAGAGAGGTGGGGCTAGCTCAAAAAGGATGCTGCTTGATGTTGGTTTGACCAAACCCTAGCCGCCACCTCTCCTCTCTCTCCTCGATTGCAAGGGTTGTGATCGATCTTCCGGATCTCGCGAGTGGTGCTAGCACGTCGGCACGAGGTGATCCTGTCCCCATACGTGTGGATACCGTAGAGACTCTACTCCAATAGTGGTGCTCGTCTTCTTTCCGTGGTGTTCGCCAGATCGTAGGATCACGTCGTCTTCATCGCTGGATCACCGACGAACGGACAGAAACATGAGGAGCAGCTCGAGAACGCGCTTCACCGACTATACTTCTGCTGCCCGAGCGCGTCTCGAGGCTTGAGGTAATGATCCTTGATCCTATTACACGCATGGTTCCTGGGCTAACGGGGTAAAATTTTGAAATTAAGCGCTAGCGTAGCCTCCCCATAACCCAATAGTGGTATCAGAGCCTACGTGCGTAGTATTCGATCTAGATCGATCACATATAGTGATATGTGATGGAAATAGATTGGATCTACTGTTTTTGTCAGATTTTCAGAAGTTCCGGCTGTGACCCGGAAGTTCCAGGCCGAAATAATTTTCGTTACAGAATGTTATTTTCGGAAGTTCTGGGTATGACCCGGAAGTTCCTTGCCTAAAAAAATTTGAGTCAGAAGGTTGATTTCAGAAGTTTCGGGCCTCTGAGCCAGAAGTTCCGGGCCTCTGAGCCAGAAGTTCTGGATTTGGTTCAGTCACGTCTAGATTCCGCCTAACTCATTTTTGCAGGGAATGTTGTGACTGGTATGGCCTTGCAAATGTATAAGATACAAGCTTATAATAACATGGCCTACGTGTCATGGTTGATTACAGCCCAAGGCTGTTCAAATGTTGTACGACCTGCGCGTTGACATGTGATGCTTCTGCTCATGTGATTAGTATAGTGCTATTAGATGTAATAGACTGATACAAGTTCATAGCGGCTTGAAACGTGATGACCAGACAGACAGGAACTATGGAGATGGAGATCACCATGCGAGAGGACCATACTATGTCATAGTTAATATGATTGCCTATGATGTTTACTTATGTTCCTGTCATACTATTCTTTTATGTTCCATGTGCGGTAGGCATCGTTACCATGTTAGAATAGTTTTTCTCAGAAAATTAAGTATTGATGCTCTTTCCAATAGCTGCACCTACCAAGGTTCTTGATCATCGATGGTGGGTCTGCCAAAGTAGGGTGCCATCTTTTTTCTTGACCAGTTAGGGTGGATGTCGGACAACCACATGCATAGTATTGATTTGCTTAATAAAGCTATCAAAATGGTTTTGGGCTTTGGGGCATGGAGTTGAGAGTCAGGCATTGGATGCCACCTCAACGAACAAGAGTCACATAGAGATGTGATTAGCAAAGTGTTGCTTACCTATGTCACTAATCTTCTAGCAGTGATGCCAAAGCTCACTAGAAGTTAGTCGAATATGGATCTTGTCCCACTACATGTCGTAAGAGGGAAAATGATTGAATATTGCGTAGTGGAGTATCTTTTATTTGATAAAAGATTCACATAGCATAGTGCCGAACCTTGCATTTTGTTGTAGATCATTGCACCTACTGCTAGTAACACTTCCAATTTTAATTTGTGATCGATTCTTTGTGGAACAAACTTTATTGATTGGTATAGAAGTTTGAGAATGGTTTTCAAATAAGAGAAAAAGGAATATGTTCTAGAGGAGCCCCATCCTGATGAACCAACTAATTGTTGGGTTATGAGGAGGCTACGCTAGCGCTTAATTTCAAAAGTTTACCCCGTTAGCCCAGGAACCATGCGTGCAATGGGATCATGGATCGTTACCTTAAACCACGAGACGTGCTCGGGCAGCGAAAGTAGAGTCGATAAAGCGTGTCCTCGATCTGCTCCTCACAGCTCCGTCCGTTCGTCGGCGGTGAAGTCGGCTTAATCCGGCGTTCTCTAAGAAAGAAGAATAGCACCGATGTAGCAACGGTGCCTCTACGGTATCCACACGTACAGGGATAGGATTACCTCGCGTCGGCGTGCTAGCACCACTCACGAGATCCGGGGAGATCGATCACAACACTTGCAATTGAGGAGAGAAGAGAGGTGGCGGCTAGAGTTCTTAACTAGGAGCAACAACTATAGCCAGCAACGTCTTCGTGCTTGCCCCACCTCTCTTTATATAATGCCCCATCGAGGGCCTTTAATCTGTATTAAAGCCTAACAGATCTAATCTGTTCGTCTGGCTTGGAACTGATGGAATTGTGCCCAAGAAAATTCTGGGGGAACCGGAAGTTTTGGGTTCTGGAGCATCCGGAAGTTCTAGTAGGACCAGAAATTCCGGGCCAGCCCTGGTATTTGATTTTCTGGACGAACCGAAAGTTCCGGCTGTAGCCGGAAGTTCTGGGTTCTGGACGAACCGGAAGTTCTGGGTCAAGAATTAATTCAATACAGAATATCATTTTCAAAAGTTCCGGCTGTAGTAGAAAGTTTTGGGGTCCAGAAGTTCTGGCTGTAGCTGGAAGTTCCAGGCCATGCGAACAGATTAGATCTGTTGGGCTTTAATACATATTAAAGGCCCACGATGGAGCACTATATAAAGAGAGGTGGGGCAAGCACGAAAAGGCTGCTAGTCATTACTGTTATTGCTCCTGGTTGAGAGTCCTAGCCGCCACCTCTCCTCTCTCCACGATCACAAGTGTTGTGATTGATCTTCTGGATCGCACGAGTGGTGCTAGCACGCCGGCGTGAGGTGACTCCATCCCTGTACGTGTGGATACCATAGAGGCACCGTTGCTGTATCGGTGCTGTTCTTCCTCCTTTGAGAACGCCGGATTACGCCGACTTCATCGCTGACGAACGGACGGAGCTGTGAGGAGCAGATCGAGGACGCGCTTCATCGACTCTACTTCCGCTGCCCGAGCGCGTCTCGAGGCTCAAGGTAATGATCCATGATCTCATTACACGTATGGTTCCTGGGCTAACGGGGTAAATTTTTAAAATTAAGCGCTAGCGTAGCCTCCCTATAACCCAATAGTGGTATTAAAGCCTACGTGCATAGTGTTCGATCTGGATCGATCACATATGGTGATATGTGATGGAAATAGATTGGATCTATTGTTTTTGTCGTCGGATTTCTGGAAGTTCCGGGACGAAATAATTTTCGATACAGAATGTTATTTTCGGAAGTTCCGGGTATGACTCGGAAGTTCCGGGTCCGGAAGTTCCGGTTGGACCGGAAGTTCCAGACGGAAATAAGTTCCGGGTGTAGCCGGAAGTTTTGGGCCAAAAATAAATTCGAGTCAGAAGGTTGATTTCGGAAGTTTCGGCCCTGAGTCGGAAGTTTCGGTCCCTTCGACCAGAAGT
>KE371907.1:755964-769432 GCA_000418225.1 Zizania latifolia
GTTGGCGTGGGTTTCATAGCATAAGAATAAAAATTAGACTGAAATGTGAACATTAGGAACTAACCTGTATGGCATGTCCAGTGTGTCGAACCACCACCATTTGAAACTTTCCTTGCATTTGGCCAATTGTTAAAGCTCTGCAAAACATATTAACCAATGCATTACCAATATGCCGTCCATAACAGTTCATGAAGTGTTAAACTAAAGAAGGGGTGATAAGAAATTTGTATGTTAAACTAACAGTTTTAAGAAGAGGAATAGCTTAAATAAAAGTAGCATTTTCCAAATTCTGAGCCATTACTCGTTCCCTGATCCGATAGCATACTTATACAAGTGGGATAGATTGTAAACTATGTGCAGTTCTGTTTTTGCCTGGAGCTATGCACAGGTTGAGGAAATAAAGCATAGGTTCTCTATTTCATTGGAAAATATATCTTGATGCATCAATTTGAGTATGCGCCAGGCGCCAGCTGGTTGATTTAAGATCAGTGATGAAAAAATCAGCCGAGTAGCCGATTACTTGACTGAGTAACCGGTGTTCAGCATGGCACCATGTTGATTAGGCCATAATAGAGGAAGAAATCAGCCAGGCGATTTTTTGCTGAGTAATCGGCTGTCAGACAGATTAATCAGGCTGTCAGACAAGTAAAGATAGAGATAGGGTATTAGGGTCACGGTCAGGGTCAGGCAGAAGCACAGAATCAAATCATCACGCCGCCACCGCTCGAGATCCGCTGGTGTTGCCCATGCTCGAGATCCGCCGGCGCCGCCCCCGCTTGGGATCTGCCAGCACCGCCCCCGCTCGGGATCCATCGGAGCCGCCCCCGCTCGGGATCTGCTGGTGCACCCCCTCCCCCAACACACACACACACACACACACACACACACTGTCAGCTGGAGTCAGCCCCTCTCGATCTGCCTCCCCTCTGGTCATGGCTCCTGGTCCTGGATTGCATCACCAGGGCTCTCACTCGAGATATGGCCAATGATAGAGAAGAGGAGAGAATAGCCTAGTGGGAGGAGAGTGTGAGAGTAAATAAACCTTATTGGTGTTAGGAGGATTATCTGCTAGGAGTCTGATATGGCCAATGGTGTGGATATCCTGATGTGTTCTACCAAAATTGGCGATACCGACCAATTCATAAGATTTTTAATGCCACTCTGAAGAACTAGAACCATACATTATGTAAATTATCAACCAATTAATTCAGTTAATCCCCAATTAATCGATTAATCCCTACTCCTTAGCCAGCTGAGCAGCTCCTGATCACCGATTTTTGTATTATTGTTTAAGATTATACCTAGATATTCCTCAGAAACAGTGGCTGCTATGATATACTTTGAGTTCAAACAGCAAGTGTGAACAACAAAGCCTGGCACGAATATTGCCTGATCACTAGTGCAAGAACTAACGGCAGATGAATCAAAGCTCTTTAAAATGCACTACTGCCTAACATTAGAAAACCCAATGATATACTGCATGCTGTTGCAACTAACAGGTAGCATGAAAATATTTAATCAGTTAAACACGAATTGCACTGAGTTAAGAATGATAGAGGGCCAACAGTGCAATAATCATGGAGGAGAAAATTAACAACTTATTACACTGGAAGGATAAACTACAACAAACCTGTCCAACCTATCAGTGCCAGCTAATAATAGGATCTTTTGTACTGGACAAGATAAGAACTTTTCAGAAAGACCTTCATACCTAAAACAGAAACACTGTGTATTTCAGTTATCAGTATTGACCAAAAAGAGATAGCGAATAACTCTAAGTGCTCATAAAAATAAATGGTGTTGTTTGATTTTTTTTATATTTACAAAGTTTGGCTTAATTTCCCTATGTTAAATGCTACTTTGTTCGGCAGTAATGACTTCCAAAACAACCCATTGACACTATGTTCTCTCTTGTTTGGTCAAATCAAGATATCTCATACTTCTAAACATGAATAAGAGAGCACGGTAGAATTAATATTGTTGTGTAGGTCTGTAGGAAACGAAAAAGTGAATCAAAACTGACATAGAATAAGAGAATACAATAGAATCAATATTGTCATGTAGGAAATGAAGAGGTAGATCCTTGTATTAAAATATGACCAATGCATTATAGTATATAAATCAAATAGGATAACACTTGTAGCATGCTTATAGTATCACAAAAAAGGGGTTGATAACTACCATAATTTAACTATAAGTGGTAGAAATAGCATAAAGAACATTAAGCTGAAAGCATACCATCCTTTCCAGTACTTTTCTGTTTCCTCAAGTGGAGTACGATATGTATAGCTGAAACAAAGTACAAAAGTGCATTTAGGTCTTCAAAGGATGGCCAAAGTTGCAGTGTATACTTTTTTATATGCACGTTGAACTGGAAAACACAAGCAACATGTAAGCTAGTGTTTACCATTTCCGTGATTCATCATATTTCAAGGTAGATGGAATCGAAACACGAGCAGATTCAATATTTCTGAGTGACCCACCTTTGACACTCCATTCAATCTGCAATGTTTCAATAAGCAGAAATTAGACGAAAAATATATTACTGAAACAAGGTTTACTGTTCCAATAGTAAGCATGACCAAAATCAATTGACTTTATAAGCATGTCTATTTTAAAACAATCAAGAATAAATTCCTAATTGCAGATTTGCAGTTTTGTTTGATTTCCTCCTGTTACGGTCCAATGACATCTGGGCGTTTACAACATCAAATGCATACCTCCATATCTTCTTTTTTTTAGGAATGTTTCTTTATGGAACATACCTCCATACCTCATTTGAGAAATGATGACTAATGAGCTAAACACAATATCATTTTTAAATAATGAAACAACTCATAATATTCAAATTTCATGGAGGACTACATCAACATACTGCTTTTTCGATGCTAGGGAAGTGTTGTGCTCGATTTGCTAAGATCTTCTGCATATGAACCAATGAAGCCATTGCTGTCCCCTGTTTTAGAAAAGGTGTTTGGAATCAGCAATGAGCAAGATTCTACAATCATAATATAAGAGGTTTTTTTAAGGATTACTAACCTCAACTACATCAACAACAACAAGACCGTGAAGATTCCGGATGACTTTCCTTGCAGCAACATGTACAGCAACAGAACCGCCCATGCTAAAAAGGGTTCAAGAATTATTTATTTAACTTTTGATCACTAGAAACTATCGGCAATGTTAGATTGTTAGTAATGGAAAAAACTGGCCTGCTGAATCTGGAAAGGAAAGAAAGGATCTGTATAAAGCACTGGAATGGCAACACAAATGAAACTGGAAAGTCAAATTGCTTATTAGTTGCCTGGTCAGTAGCATGATTTTTCAGAGGTTGTTTTAAAAACTATCTAAATTGATTATCCAAGGCTTCTTTAGGTGGATTACTTCCCAGTTTATGGTTCTGTACTTCTGTGCACCATTCAAGGGATTCTTCCGTTATATTATCCTTTGGAGAAAAATTACATATGGAACTAGAACTTTCAGTTAATCTTGATAGCTTACTTCAGGTAAGGAGAACAATCACAGTGGGGGGCAAAATCCATGGTGGCATGGTGCCAACTCACCTATGCCCAACAAGTATAATGGCTGGTGGAGAATCTCCATACATTGTGCGCACAATAGCTATGACATCATTGCTAAGAGTCTGCAGTTGCAAGGAAGGAAATATTAGAATATTGTATTCATGTGTTCATCAAAGGACAATAAGTTATTAAGTTGGAGACAAAACAATAAGTATGATTATTCAAAGAAGAGATGTTTATCATGACTAATAAATTCTGTAAATATCGAAGGACATACTTCAATGGACAAATCTGAATCATCACTTGTGGTGGATTTTCCATGCCCTCGCAGATCCATAGCAATAACAAGAGCCTTTTCCTTTATTCGACTTGCTGCTAGAGCAAACGAAAGCCTAAGGCAGATTGAATAATAATAACCGCAATGTAAGCACACATCTGTTAACTAAGATTATTGCCTCAATTCATAAGGAGCAACCAAGTCAATTAAAGTAACTTTAACATGATCATTTTGAATAAAAAGGAAATGACATGCCAGTATGCTCCCTAGTCCGTACTCTGTACCCAAAACAAAAGATTAAACAGCAATGTTTTCACTTTTCATGATAAAAACAATTTGATTAAAGGTTTTCTACATTCAGCATTTATCTTCTTTTTTCAATCATTTATCAAAACTAAAATTCACCAAAACATTCTACACTGAAACACAAGTTGGGCAACTTGGCTTGGTACATTTTTATTTTTTTCATAGAAGGAAACAAGTCTCCAGAAGGCCTTCTTCAGAAATTCAGCAAGAGTGCATGACACACATAGGCACCTCCACATTTTGCAACATAAACATTTTATTTTTAATAGTGGGTTATTTCAGCACAATCCCCAACCCCTTATGCACTGATTGTTCATTGTGTCTGGAGGTTTTTATGGCCCATCCTCACCACGAACATTACCATGTGAACCAGATAGCTACACCAAATCCAATGAATCACGGTCACATGGTACTCATTTCCAGCAAGTGTTGAACTGAAATTCCATGAACATCTATGCAATTCACAAGCAACAAGTGTAAATTGGTATGTAAACCGTGGCACATCCATACCCGGAGTAGCCACCTCCATGCAGGCAGAACACGACTGGCCCCTCCGATCCGGCCGTGTACACATTGAAAACCTGCACGAAATCCACCCCAAAAGGCCCCAAAAGGAACACAATATTAAGATCACACCACCAGGATTTATCCGGGAAAAAATCGCTTTTATTCGCAGGACGCACGTCTTCGGTGTCGGGGACAGCGACGCTGCGCTCCTCGTCGAAGTAGGCCGACCAGTCCAGCGGCGCGTACTTGTGGAGAGAGTGGCTGCGAGGACACGGACAGCAAGGAATGAAGGAACGTCAGCTAGGGTTCCGCGCCCGGGGTGCGGCGGGGAACGCACAAGTGCCGGGCGGGGACGCGGGGTGGCTTACTGCGTCGCGGGGCGAGGCGGCACGGCGGCGGCGGAGAAGGCCGAGGACGGAGACTCGTCGGGCTCCCCTTCCTCCTCCTGCAGCGAGGCGAGCGGCGCGGGCTCCATGGTTGGCAGCGGCAGCGTAGGGACTCAGGGGGTGGCGAAACGGCGGGCGGGGGTGGATTGTTGAGTTGGGAACGTAGAAGGAAAGCCAAAGACGGCTTCACTGTGGCATAACATAATAATGCGTCTTGCTTGAGAAAAGACGTACGTTAGCTATACGTTTTCTTTACGTGGATTGTGTAAATATTTGCATGATCATCAGTTTACCAATAAATAAAAAATTCCTTCGTCGAGCACTTTTCTTTGTTTGCTATATTTTTAAATGGTTGAAAACTTCGGATCATATGATCTTTTTCGAAATAATAATGTTTTCCCCAGAGGTTCATGACAGTAGCTGCATGCTGTGTGATGAGAAGTTTTTTAATGGCTCTTCTGGTGTTAGAACAGTATTACCATATGAACAAGTTTAATTAGCAGTGTTTGATTCTGATTATGCAGATTTTGAATTTTGATTCTCTTAGAAGTGATTATGTGGTAAATCAAATTCAGTGTGTGAAATGTTTTTGGGTGGCATTATATATGTCATAAAAATTTTATATGATTTAAAATTTTATAAATAGAAATAAACAAACAATATGAATGATTAATATTACTTAGGAAAAGTTTAGAGGACCCTAAGTAAATACATATAGAAAAATATTTTCCTAAACTATAAACCAGTCTTTTAACCTTCTGAACTATTTTATACTGAATAAATAACCCCCGATGTTGTTTGAGACGACGGTTTTACTGATGTGTCTGTCCACGTAGCAGGAAACGATGAGGTGGCTGTCCACGTGGCTATGCACTGCCATCTGAAGAGTGGAACCCACTTGTCAGTGACATGAAAAATTCTCTCTTCTCCTCTTCCTTCTTCCTCCCTTCTCCTCCTCTTGCTCGGGGCGACTGGGGCCAGTGAGTGGGGCGACCAAGCAGGCGAGGCGTGTGGGGATGGGCCGAGCGGGCGCGAGGGCACCACGTGGGCTAGGCAGCGCGGATGAAGGGCGTGCAGGGGCACACAGGGGCTCGACCACGGTGGCGCAGGCAGTGCGTAGGGAGAGGGGTCAACCAACAGGCAGGAGGGGAGGAGGGAGGAGAAAGAAGGAGGAGAGAGAAAGGGCGTTCACATTAGATTTTAGAGGTCTCACCTGTCAGCCGCATGTACCGAGCCAGCTCAACGTCCTTGTGCCAATGTGGACAGCCACGTAAGAAAAACCGTCGTCTAAAACTATCCCGGGCATAATTTGTTCAGTTTAGAATAGTTCAGGGATTAAAAGCCTGATTTTGTAATTTAGGAAAACATTCATCTGCAGGTATATACTTAAGGTTCTCTAGACTTTTTTCTATTACTTATGTTGTATATTGTACTAGTATACTTTAACCGTATATAAATATTTCTTAAACTTTTATAAGTATTTTTAATTTTTTAGATTGATTCTCATAAGAATTAAGATTTCACCTTATTCTTTCAAACGGTATAGAAAGGAGGATCGGTTCTTTCTAACATGAATCACTGTATTTTATTCGTTTGATAAGAATTCTGACGATTCTCTCTAAAAATCTCTACCGAACGGATCCTTTGTGTTGTCTTGACAGTGCCAGTGTTGTGCATGTATCCATAGTGATGCACTCATCTCATTACTTTTGTGTTGTGTCTTTCTTGAACTATTTCATGGGCTTCAGTTGTTCTACTGTTTGAAACGCTTGAATTTCATGAAGATATCACGCCTGCAAAATTCCTAACAGTCCAAATTCGCCTGAAATTTCATGGTTTCATCATGGAGATAATCATTTACTACTAGCTCTTCAGGCTGAGGGAATCGTGTTGAGAGAATTCGCTGGGTAGAAATGGAACCACGTGAACAACATGGTAATTCAGTCCGGACAAGTTCATCGCGCGTAAATTTGAAAGGAAGTTCATCGAGGTAAGCAAATAGGATCAGGACAATGGACAAGTGCATAAATTCCTTATCAAATTGAACAGAGAACAGTAATTACAGGGAAAGGATTTCAGGGGAACAAGAGTGGCCACTTGTCATGTTCACCAGCCAAACAAACGGAATCAACACGAGGAATATCCCAGATTCCCAGTGGTCATCAAGACATCAATGCACGCCAGCGTCACTGCAGAAACAGAGCCATGGCATCAATATACCACAGACCATCACATGAACAACTAAACAAGCAGCACTGTTCTTATAAATCCTCCAAAAAATACTTCTTTTTATAATGAAAAGAAAGGAGCTCTGCTATGCAATTAAGATTACAAACTACAAAACCTACGAGCCAACAAAAGCTGAATGCAAAACATGAATTTCAATGAATACAAAAAGAATTGTCCTTGCATTCAAAATATTCACAATGAATCAACTTTGACAACACGCACATGTAAAAGACTTCAATAGAGCGTACGGAAAATGAAAGGCCAAGATGCTCACAACAGCATTGCAAATGTATGTCTCGTTTATTTGACACCGCTAAGAAATTCTATATCTAAAATTGTGGAAGAATCGAGAGTATTTAGTTGAATAATCTAGATTTTATTTTAAATTAAAAATAAAAATTTAAACTATTTTATTATACTATATAAACTCTAAATCTAGTATAAATCTTGAAGTTTAACCTGTATCAAATCAAACAGACCTAAGCATGTCAAAAGGTCTCAAATTCAATTCAGAGCACATTATTACCACCATCAACTCATTATTTATAAGTAGTTAAACTAAGCAGCAGAATAATTTAGCCAAGAACCAACGCCCAACACCACCAATCCCCAATCGTCAACATGGTGGCGGCGGCGGCGGCCTCCACCCTCCTCCACCTCCTCCTTGTCGCCGGTGGCCTCGTCGTCTCTACCGCCGCCTCCGCCGCGGGGCCCTACGACCCGCCGACCGTGCCGGAGCTCATGGACCGATTCGGCCTCCCGCGAGCGCTGCTCCCGGACACCGCCCGGCGGTACCTCCTCCACGACGACGGCACCTTCGAGCTGTTCCTCGACGACGGCTGCGTGGTCGAGGCCGGCGGCTACCGCGTCGGCTACGACATCAAGCTCTCCGGCAAGGTGGCGCCCGGGCGGGTCACGGGGCTCGAGGGCGTCCGCGTCCGCGTGCTGTTCGCCTGGGTGCCCGTCACCGGCGTCGAGGCGGCCGGCGGGGCGATCGCCGTCACCCTCGGGCCGTTCAAGAAGTCCTTCCCGGCCGTCGGGTTCAAGTCCAATCCCCGGTGCATCGCCGGCAGCCGATCTACCGATTCTTGGGTTGATTTCTGGAGCAGTTAGTTCGTTGCAGTTTGATAGGACCGGCTTGATGTACCTGTATCGCTTTGGGGACGAACACTTGTGTATTAGATTAAGCACACGATTACACAGTAATTCACAGACAAACACTGCCAGATTGCAATTTGTACGTTCTAAGATAGAGCAATGTGTTGAATACTATCTCAATTATAAAAATCCATTCCAATTATGAAAATTGATTCATACCCCTGATTCCCTCGAAGCATTTGGGATATACGAAACATATCCACTCTATTTAAATATAAATTAAAAATTTAATCTCCTAATAATATGAGATGATTTCACGTATCAATGAGATACGAAGAGTGAATCTTTAAATTTTTATCTAAAGGGAAGTATGATCCAATCTTTCGTATACGGATTGGCAGACATACTTTCTTAACAGTTCAGTTGACCGCACAAAACATTATTCAGAGCCAGATTCTCTCTGCACAAACAAATTCAATTCAATTTTGGAGAGAAAATATCAGCGAGTATTAGAATTTTACCTTGACAATGCCATGTGATTGCGCCACCAGGAAATCAATCGTCAAGCTCAAGTTCAGCTGCTGTATCTCATCCTCACTGTTTGTTATACTCTGCGCAATTGCACACTTGAAACTAAGATGTAGGGAACTAACAACTACTAGCCTACAGTAATCTGAATTGGAAGCAGTGACAGTGGAAATTATTCAGAATTTAAAGTAGCATCCAATACGGCCCATGGAAATTTGGGTCGTTGACATTTGTGGCGATCCATGTCGGACCATGGAAATTTAGATTTCAGATATTATCTGGGCACAAATACGGCCCAAAAGTTGGGTCACAGCCTATTTCCAAGAGCTTACGTGCCCCGTACAGGAAAAAGTTGCGACGGCAGAAAACCCCATATAAATGCCACTTGCTTTTGCTTTGGGGTAATTGGAGTGGAACAGTTGCTGATGAGTACTTGTCTCTGCGTTGTATTGCAAGAACAATGCATTTGAAACGAGGAAAACAACAAATGTAGTTAGCTTTCTGTTAATTTTCTATGGTTTTTTTTTGACACCTGATGTTCATAGTGAGCTCGAGCCAATTTGGAAGGGCTCCACTCTACTATTTTTTAACTCCCCTCCAAAAATCTATGTTATAGTATAGAGCAGCACGTAGAAAAAATTATGTTTGGCTAGCCTCACAGTTTCTAATGTGTGAATAAGATAGCATCAATTAAAAGGGTCCAGTGTTATTTTGCTGATTTCTCTGAGGTCCCTGAGCATGTAATTGAATTTTTGAAAAAAAAGAAATATGCCACTGCAAAATTAGCAGTTTTTGAAATATTCAATTATAATTTATTGGGTTAAAAACATGCCATTGCAAACTGACCAAGTTTGATTAAAAAAGCAGTGATTTTGCTGTTACTTTGCTATGGATTACTTTTGCACCCGATGAGCTGTTGATAGTAGGGGTGGATCTATCCTATATTCATTGGGGTCAAATGACCCAGACGACTCTTTGATAATCACCTTATAAACACACCTTCAAATCAATAAACTTCTCTTGTAATTAAGCATTGACACCACACTATTTGATTAGTGACCCTGTTGTTATTTTTTACTGGATCCGCCCCTGGTTGATAGTTCACTAACTTACTTTGTTCACCAATGACCATGCTTACTGTTGCTAGTTCCCTAGGTTGATAGTTAACAAACTTACTTAGTTCACCAAGCTTACTGTTGCTAGTTCGTTGCAGTTTGGTAGAGGTGTATCGCTTTGGAGAAGAACACTTGCGTATAACATTACGCACACGGTTACACAGGAAAGATTTAATTTTTAATGTTCTGATGATGATTTACACTTCTAGCTTAACTAATGACGAAAAAAATGAGCATCCTATAACTCTACTCCAAAGAATTCAGTTCATCCATAGCATTGAAATCAATATATTCATAAAACAAAAAAAGATTTACACTTCTAGCTTAACTATGACGAAAAAAATGAGCATTCTATAACTCTACTCCAAAGAATTCAGTTCATCGATAGCATTGAAATCTATATATTCATAAAAACAAAAAACAACTATGAGAAGAACGCCGTCTGTGGGAATCGAACCCACGACCACATGGTTAAAAGCCATGCGCTCTACCAGCTGAGCTAAGACGGCTTACACAGACTTTTCAATCGCATAAGTATACTCTACCAGTAGCAATTTCCTTTAGTGTGAAAACACACATTGGAGATTGATTTCATCAGTTGCAAACAAAACTGCGTGCACAACAAATGTATGGAAGTGAAAAATGGTTACCCTGAAACGTTGGCAGAATTGCCTTTTGATCTAAAATAATGGTTACCCTTAAAAATGTACCAAAATGTACATCAAAAGAAACCCCATTGCACCAGCCTCACAGGTCTCAATTGTCAGTTGTCACTCACTCCTGGAGAATTGAATGGCTTAGCTACCTCTGCTTGTGAACACTGTCACATGAAACATGTACGAAAACCGGTTGCTGCCTTATCCGGGACAATAGGGCAGAGACCTCCTGCGTCGCAATATCCATCTGCTCATTAGATTTGGAAGCTTCAGTCACCAGAGCTGACACCATGGACTGCAATGCCTTCACTCTCCCAGTCTCAGGTGACTCATCACAATGAGCACCATTCAAGGACTTAGAAGGTGATGGCTGGGTTCTGCGCCATCGGGCAGGGAGGTAATTGTCTGGGATTTGAAAGTAGTTCAGAGTCAAGAGCACACGGAGGGCATGCCGGCAGAGGATCCCTGAGAACTCAAACATCTGACAACTGCAAGAAAATAGCCCCTCTCTTTGGCTCCATGTCACTCTGAACCCACCGTCCGTCTTGGTATGATGACGAACAAGAAAGACATTCCCTTCCAAGTGGAATGATGCATATTGAGAAGCCACAACAAACTCATCTTGTAGCTTAGAGAAGGCATAGGGGGTGAGAACTGCAGCCGCATGCCCTTCCATTGGAGCTGATGTCTTGAGGGTTATGTTTTGCAAATTTTGCTGCATCGTTTGTTGCTCCCTAGCTTGGTCTTTATAGTCAACAACTACTGCGACCTATGCAAAACATGAGCAGTATAATACATTACATCTTTTACTTTACACAGAGTGACGAGGAGGAAGCGCAAAAAAGGGGGGTTATGCTAGCATGCAAGTATGGGTAAACTGCCTTGGAGCATGAAGAAGAAAACCACGGATAAAAAGGCATTTGAAAATTCATCAGAGACAAACACTAAATTGACATGCGTTAAGCGTGAGATGCTCACCTGATCAATGAAATGGGCTAGGTGTGTCTGAGCACTCAAGAATCGCTGAATGAAGGCATTTATTGACATTGAAGCTACTGGAGAAGCAAGCAGTCCAGCGGAAAACTGCCCTCTCAAATATGGCAATGCCCAGTGAGTTTTCGATGCAAACAGACTAGCAATGTGCCTATTTCCATGTAGTCCATAGCAGTTCACCATGTCACTCCACCCAAGATCAAACTCTATTGTGTTTTCCATGTTATACAGCCTATAGAACTCATTTTTCCAGTCATTGTAACGTTCGCCAAGAACTGCATCAAACCAAGATGGAAACCTGGCTGTGATAAGCCATATGCAGAGGGCATGCTTTGTGGCTGGAAGCTCCTTTGCAATTGCTTCCTTGAGATACATATTTTCATCTGTCAATATTGTCTGCGGAACTTTTCTGTTCATGAAGTTGAGAAACACCTGTCAACAAGAAAGACTTGCTAATGTTTCCCCCAAAAGAAAAAAGAGAGATTTCCTAAGAGAATTGAGGACAGTGAGTTTTCATCGTGAATGATTTATACCTTTAATGCCCAGACGAAGGAATTTAGATTCTCCTCCCTTAGAAGAACACCACCAAAGAAGCAAGGCATCCCATGATTGTTCAATCCTACCCAAATCCCAAGCAGCATGTCCAGGGCAGTCACCCGGAGAGTTGTGTCGTATACAACAACATCGCCAAACATCTCATAAGACTGAACCGAAGATGCAAACGACCAGGCAATGCTCTCAAGACAGTTGTTTGCATCTTTGGTGAACTCATACTTGAAATTGGGATCCTTCTCCTTAAATTTTCTGCACATTTTAATCAGATCGATGCTCTCCTCCTGATCAAATTTCCTGAAGGACTGGATGAGGTTCCTCACATCCTTTTCGGTAAAGGGCAGTTTGCCTGGCTCGACGCACTTTTCCAGCTCCATTATCCTCATCATCTGCTGCACGGAGATCCCAGACTTTGCAAACATCAAGATCCGGTCTTTGTCGGCGCCGGAGATGACGCGGTACGCCGGGAGGAACAGCACTTGGTCCTGGCCCAGGAGCTGGTGGTTGTGGTGGTTGGAGAAGCCCGTGACCCGCCACTCCGGCGCCCCCGCGCCGGCGCTCCTGCCGATGCGCATGTACGCCTGGCACCCGCAGCGGGAGGACCTCCGGTTCCTCTGCGGCCTGGTGCCATCGCAGAAGGGCTTCGCCGGCGAGTTCCCCGCGCGGTGGCAAACGAAGTACCTCCTGGTCAGCCCCTTACCCACGCCGTCCTTCCCCTCCGTCCGGTGGCGCCGGATCGAGAACCCGCACTGCTTCGCGAACCCACTGTAGAACTCGTACGCTGCGTCGTGCGTCGGGAACCCCTGCCCGACGTACGGCGCGGGGTCGTCAGCGGCCGGCGTCTCCGGCGAGAGCCTCGTCCCGTTGGGAGACCCCATCTCCTCTTCCTCCTCCTCGCTGCTGGCCCCCTCCTTGGAGGACATGTGCTGCTCTAGGGGGTCACCCCCGTAACACTACAGTAGAAGCGATGCGGATTCTGCGGGCATCTTCCCGGCATCCGGATTCTGGACGGCGGCGGCGATGACGACAAGAAGCAAATCAGAATTGACAAGGGCGTCGGCAAGAGCGAGCGAGGGAGAGAGGATCAACGCGAGCGGGCGTACAGCCGGCGGCGGCCGCGGCCGGAGTAGGACTCCGCGGTGGGGCTCCAGCAATCGAAGCAAGTGGAATCTGAAGCCGTCATCTAGATTCTAGACCCGGCCCCCGGGGACGGCTTGGCCCGGAAGGACTGGACAGCTACAGCCTACAAATTTTGTAGTATTATATTATTCTATTCGTGTTTAAATAAAATATTATTTAT
>KE371907.1:769512-780768 GCA_000418225.1 Zizania latifolia
AAACTATTTATATTATTTTACTATTTTTCTCTTTTTTATCTTGAAATAAATATGAAATTTCTTTCTCGCCGAAGCTCATTGTCCGCAGGGCTCTGTAGTCCCGACACCGCTGGCACATAAGCGTGGAGCATCATGTCTCTTTCTTATTTTGTAAGTTTATACATAAGTCATTACTGTCGGTGAATCACCGAGCAGTCTACCCAAGTGAGTATCCGAGGTGGTGATTAGATGCGTGTAAGGAAAGCACAACGCCTTCGAACCTGATGGTCGACTCTAGAACACAAGAGCCAAGGTTTATACTGGTTCAGGTCTTTCGAAGGATATTAATCCTACGTCCAGTGTTTTAATTTTTAATATGGTGGTGGAACTTATAAGACGGTGCGATTAAGCTATGGGAGCTTAAGAGCGTTGAAAGTAAGAAAAATATGATGAAGCTAGATGTCTCTAGGAGGTGTCTTGCCTCCTTTATATACTTAGAAGGTGAACCTAACAACCCAGGACTCTATCTCGAATCAATCTAGGATTACCTACTAAACTCGGGTGCTGAATCTCTAATTACAAGGATTCTGGTACAGATGAATCTTTCGATGCCATATCCAGAGTCCGGCTACCCAATAAGAACTTAACTTTTCTTATCGGTGCTGAACCCCTCTCTATGGGTCGTACATGACGGTCAATGCTGGTCTTAGCCTGCCCTTGGTCCGGATTGATAAGCCCAATCGCGGGGTACCCAGGGGTCACATCCCTGACAGTAGCCTCCGAGCTCTTCTTAGCTTAGTTGAAGAAAACTTCGATAAAACAAGCTAGGAGGAGCTCTCCTTCAATCTGAAGCTTCGACACTTTTTGCTGAACTTTGATGATCTTGAAAAAGTTTTGATCCCCTTATTTACACCCACACGGTGTAGCTCCCGAGCCTCAAGTTAAATGGAACATTTAGCTCGAGGGTCCAAGTATATCCTGCAAGAAAATAATCCTTTGTAACTCCCTATCTCCCGAGAAAAACCTTCGTGGAACTCTCTGAATCTTTATTTGATGAACTTGTCTTTCGTTGGCGTTGGGGCCTTGCTGGAAAAAGGCTATGGTTGAGGTCCAAAAACGATGATGATCTCGAGCAAGCTTGATCTTGAATCTTCACATATGTTGATGTTCGGCCGCTAGGGCCTTCAGTCGCCCAGGTGCTCAAGAAGGCAAGGTCTTTCGGGCTCGCGGGTCCTCGAGTGCGCCAGCTCCTGGGTGCTCACACCTCTGGTCGGGTGAGCCCCCAAGCTTGAGGGTCCTCGAGCGTGCGCGAGCCCCCAAGCGTGAGGATCCTCGAGCGCACACGAGCTCCCAAGTACGGGGCCCATCGTCACGGATGATCTCAACCATCGTGAACTCCGCCTGGCATGCTCAAAAGGATGCTTCATAATTTCTTCTCCCGTCCATAGTTAATGCGTGGTAGGTGAAAGGACCGAAGATGCCCTATCTCTGACGAGGCCATGCGCGGTATGTAGAGCGCTGCGTAGATAAGGAGGTGAGAGGCATTTCGCCTTCTTTGCCATAAAGCGCACGGCGACCGAAGCGGTGCCCACTGTAGCAGGGGGAGCCGATACTTGGGGGAACACTTCTATTTAAGCCGGCGTCCCTCCCCTTCCGTCCTCGCGATGAAGTGCTTCCTTATTTTTGTTTCTTTTGCTTAGCTTTCTGTCAAAGTCTCTTTTTCTTAACTTCCATAAGGGAGAGATTATTGATGTCACTTGCTGCTCCATGAATCTGTGGTGTGCTGGTTCGGCCATGAACCTAGCTGTCCCAGTTGTGGGAGGTTCAAGTTTTCAGGTTCGTTTAGTATGTTTATCCTTGTGCGAACCTATTCTGTCTTCACACTGTGGTATGTGACTCTTGGCTCGGCGTGTTTGCAGGATGCCGTACCCTTCCCGAGGCCTTTTCTTGGCGTAGTTCTTTTTGCTAACATGCTATCACCCGGTGCTTTCATATCACCTGTCTCGATGTCTAGATGCCAAGGTAGAGGCTCGATCCTGTGGGAGGGTCTGGAGACGTCCGCTGGCACAGGCGCCTCGGAGGTGGTTTCTGACCCCGCCGTCGAGGTCGAGCCGCTTCTGCTCTCCCTTTGTGTTGGTCTCTCAAGGTCGGTGACTATCTCCTCCGATCGAGATGGGGGTTGCATGGAGTCGCTACTGCCATAGTGGCAGCCCCTAGGATCCCTAGTTCTCATGGTGGTCGTGATAGGTTGATGCTGCGCCGCGTGGAGTTGCTGCGAGGACCTTAGTGCTCTCAGCCACCACGTTTACTTTGCAGAATGCTGTCTTTAGCTGTCTGTGCGCCTTTTTCTTCTTGTTAATCGAAGGAGGCTACGTCCCCTTCTTTGAAGTAGTGTAGTTGTTGTAGGAGTGTTGTGTCCCTTTTTTTGAAGTAGTCCAACTCATGTAAAAGATTAGCCTTTGAAAAATAAAGATGCTTTTAATTTTGCCTTACATAGCTTGTACCATACGTCGTTTGATCTTTGTCACTCACACGGTGTATCTTGGCGAAGTCGATGAAGATGCAAGACTGCGGGTGTACGGCTAAGTAGCCGACCCTCTCTCAGGTCTGGTTGCATGCATGATGACCATGTGACGCCCAACTCGAAGGGAGGTGTAGTCTGCATAGGTCGGTGCGTTCTTCGTAAATGCACGGTTACGGGTGTACGACTAAAGAGTCGACCCTCTCTTAGGTCCGGTTACATGCACGGCGACCGCTTAGCACCCAACACGGAGGGGGACCTAACTGGCATAGGTCGACGAGAAAAAATGCTCGACTATGGGTGTACAACCCTAAGGTTGATCCCTTCCTAGCCCAGTTGCATTTTTAGGGGGAAGTAGTCGGCGAGGTCGACGAGGATATTACTCGACTACGGGTGTACAGCCCTAAAGCTGACCCCTTCCTGGTCTAGTTGCATGTCCGAGGGAAGTAGACATCGGTCGATGGAGAAGCAGTGCCATGGAGTCGATGAGTGCCTGGACATATTTCATCAACAGAAAGTTATTTTATAAAGGATTATTAAGCGTAAAATCGATGAAGGTATTCGATGTTCCAAGAGTTTGGTACTGCTTGCCCGTCTTCTCGCATCAGCCTGTATGCCCCTAGTTTTGTTACTACGGTGATGATAAAGAGTCCTTCCCAGGGGCAAAGAGTTTGTGCATCTCGATGGTTGATTATACCCGGTGAAGTACCAGGTCGCCAACCTTGAAGCTTCTGCTTTGCACATTGCGGTCATGATACCGCCGAAGGGTTTGTTGATATCGATCTGCTTGTACCATGGCTGTTATCTGGGCTTCCTCGATAGAGTCGATATCCTCGGTCCTGGTTTGCTCCGCCGTTCCCTCATCGTAGTACTGGACTTGAGGGGATTTATGTAACATGTCACTCGGGAGGATCGCTTCGGAACCGTAGACGAGGAAAAAATGTGTTTGCCCCATACCTTTGTTTGGTTACGTGCGGAGTGTTGGGTTATGGGGAGGCTACGCTAGCGCTTAATTTTAAAAATTTACCCCGTTAGCCCAGGAACCATGCGTGTAATGGGATCATGGATCATTACCTTGAGCCTCGAGACGCGCTCGGGTAGCGGAAGTAGAGTCGATGAAGCACGTCCTCGAGCTACTCCTCACAGCTCCATCCGTTCGTCGACGGCGAAGTCGGCGTAATCCGACGATCTCCAAGAAAGAAGAACAGCACCGATGCAGCAACAGTGCCTCTACGGTATCTACACGTACATGGATGGGATCACCTCACGCCGACGTGCTAGCAGCACTCGTGAGATCCGAAAGATCAATCACAACACTTGAGATCGTGGAGAGAGGAGAGGTGGCGGCTAGGGTTAGAGTGAAGTAGCAATGACTAGCAACCTTTTCGTGCTTGCCCCACCTCTCTTTATATAGTGCCCCATCGTGGGCCTTTAATCTGTATTAAAGCCCAACAGATCTAATCTGTTCGCCTGGCCTAGAACTTCTGGCTGTAGCCAGAACTTCCGGGGTGGCTATAGCCGGAACTTCCAGACCCCGGAACTTTCGGCTACAGCCGAAACTTCCGAAAATAACCTTCTATATCGAATTAATTCTCGATCCGGAACTTCCGGTCCAACCGGAACTTCCGGTTCGATGTTCCAAGAGTTTGGTACTGCTTGCCCGTCTTCTCGCATCAGCCTGTATGCCCCTAGTTTTGTTACTACGGTGATGATAAAGAGTCCTTCCCAGGGGCAAAGAGTTTGTGCATCTCGATGGTTGATTATACCCGGTGAAGTACCAGGTCGCCAACCTTGAAGCTTCTGCTTTGCACATTGCGGTCATGATACCACTGAAAGGTCTGTTGATACCGATCTGCTTGTACCATGGCTGTTATCTGGGCTTCCTCGATAGAGTCGATATCCTCAGTCCTGGTCTGCTCCGTCGTTCCCTCATCGTAGTACTGGACTCGAGGGGATTTATGTAACATGTCACTCGGGAGGATCGCTTCGAAACCATAGACGAGGAAAAAATGTGTTTGCCCCATACCTTTGTTTGGTTACGTGAGGAGCCCCCAGAGCACTGCGGGGAGTTCCTGGAGCCATATCGTCGCGTACTTTTGTAGGGGGTCAAAGATTTGAGCCTTTAGACCTTGAAGGATCATCCCGTTTGCATGTTTACATTGCTCGTTAGCTCTAGGATGTGCGACTGACGTATATTTGATCTCGATCAGTCTTTCTTCGCAGAAGTCCAAAAAATCGTTTGCGGTGAATTGGATCCCGAGGTCGGTTATTATTTGATGCGGTGATCCCTTCGATGAACTGTGCTGCTTTTTTGGCTATGCAGTTCTTCAGCGGCATTACTTCTATCCACTTGGTAAACTTGTCGATGGCCATAAGTAGCCGGTCAATCCCCTGGGGAGTCTTCTGGTAGGGGCCGACCATGTCGAGCCCCCAGCAAGTGAAGGGCTAAGTTGGTGGGATCGTTTGAAGAGCTTGAGCTGGCAGGTGGTTCTGCTTGGCGAAGAATTGGTAACCATTGCACTTTTTGACTAGTTCTTTGGCGTCGTTGTTGGCTGTTGGCTAGTAGAAGCCTGATCGGAATGCTTTTTCGACTAGTGTTCTGGCCCCGGTGTGATTGTCGCATGCTCTAGCATGAACTTCATTAAGGATCTGTAGGCCTTCGCTCGGCAATACGCACTTCTGAAGTATCCTTGTTGAGGTTGTGTGCTTGTATAGCTTATCCCTGATGACCACGTATTGTTTGCTTCAGTGTGTTAGGCGCTTGGCCATGACCTTGTCCTCTGGAGTGGTGCCTTTTATGATGTGTTCAATGATGGGTTGTCGCCAGTCGTCAACATTTTCGGCCATGGCGATGATTTTTGTTGAACCGGTGGCCTGGTGCTCATTGTCTTTGATTGATGGCCTGGTAAGATCTTGGACGAACACGCCTTTGGGGATCACCGCTTGGGAAGACCCAAGGCAAGCCAAGGCATCTGTTGATGAGTTATCATCGTGAGGGATATGGTAAAATTCCAGGCTAAAGAATTTGTCTTTGAGTTTTCAAACCTTAGCGCAATAGGCGTCCATCTTATCACTAGTGCAGGACCAGTCCTTGTTGACCTGGCTGATAGCCAACTTGGAGTCTCCATAGACCATAAGCCATTTAACCCTGAGCGATATTGCTATCCTGAGGCCATGGGCCTCATACTCGGCCACGTTGTTGGAGGCCTTGAATAGTAGTTGTAGTACGTAACACGGATCCTCTCCCTTTGGAGATGTGAGGGGAATACCTGCGTCAGCTCCGTCTATGTTGAGAGAGCCATCGAAGTACATCGTCTAATATTCATTTTCTTCTCGACTTGGAGGCAGTTGTATCTCAGTCCATTTAGCGATGAAGTCGGCTAGAGTTTGTAATTTTATTGCAGTACGGGATCGAAACTCCATTGTGTACTCTCCCGTCTCGACGGCCCACTTTACGATTCACCCTGTTGTGTCCCGGTTGTGGAGTATATCGTCTAGAAGGTATTCCGTGCCAACCACGATCTTGTGAGCTTAGAAGTAATGTTTTAGCTTCTGGGTGGTGAGTAGGACGACGTAGAGGAGCTTCTGTACTTGTGGATACCTTGCTTTTGATAGGCTGAGGACTTCTAATATAAAATACACTAGCCTTTGGACCAGGAAAACATATCCGTCCTCGGGTCGCTCGACTACCATGATCGTGCTGACGATGTTAGTCGTGGCAATAATATAGAGGAGGAGGGTCTCCTCGGGGTTTGGGGCCGTAAGGATTGAAGGTGAAGTCAAAAATTTCTTCAGTGCTAAAAACGCCTCGTCGGCCCTGGCTGTCCATTGAAAATCTTTCTCTTTCTTCAATAATTTGAAGAGGAGAGCTCCTCTTTTCCCTAGACGAGAAATAAATCTCCCAATGGCCGTCATGCAACCGGTGATCTTCTAGACTTTCTTGGTGTTATTGGGTTTTTTCATCTTCATTATTGCCGCTATTTTATCTAGATTGGCCTCAATGCCCTGGTTGCTGATGATGAACCCGAGTAGTTGTCTGGACAGTACTCCGAAGACACACTTTTTGGGGTTAAGCTTCCATCTGAACTTTCGTAGGTTCGTGAACGTCTCGACAATATCACTAATGAGGTAATCTTCTTCTCTAGATTTTATGACCACGTCGTCAACATATGCCTCAATGTTGCAGCCGATCTGGTCTGAGAGACATCGCTGGATGGCTCACTGATATGTTGCCCCCATGTTTTTGAGGCCGAACAATATGGTGGTACACTAGTATGCTCCGATGGGCATGATGAAGGATGTTTTCTCCTGGTCTTCTTTCTTAAGGCTGATCTGGTAATAACCAGAGTAGCAGTCGAGGAAGCATAGAAGAGAGCATCCTGCTGTCGAGTCGATGACTTGGTCTATCCGAGGTAGCCCGAAAGGGTCGTTCGAGCAGTGTTTATTTAGGTCGGTGTAGTCAACGTACATCCGCCATTGTCCTGTCTTTTTCCTTATCAGGACTGGGTTGGCGAGCCACTCTGGGTGATAAACTTCACGGATGAATCCCGCGGCTAGGAGACGGGCGATATCAACCTTGATCGCTTCTTTCCTATTTTGTGCAAACATCCGTAGCTTCTATTTTATTGGTTTGACAGTTGGGTATACGTGTAGTTCATGCTCGATCAGCTTTAGAGGAACCCCAGGCATGTCAGAAGGCTTCCATGCAAAGATGTCCATATTAGAGCACAGAAAGCTGATGAGGGAGATTTCCTATTTAGGGTCAAGCCCTGCCCCGATGGTTGTAGTCTTTGATAGGTTGGCTTCAGAGAGAACGATCTTCTTGGTGCTCGAGGGTGTGGTGGAGATCCCCGAGGGAGTTGGTGCCTTAGCTAGAACTCCTGAGGCTTTGGGAGGATGTGCTCGGACTTGCCTAAGGGTTTCCTCCATTTGAACCGATAGGTCGACAGCCTCGGCCAGAGCGAGACTATCTTTTTCACATGCGCGAGAAGTGCCGATGTTTTCCTGCAAAGTGATAACTCCACCAAGACCCGGCATCTTGAGCACCAGGTATGGATAGTGTCCAATGACCATAAATTTTGCTATGGACGGCCTTCCGAGAATGGCGTGGAATGGGATATCGTACTCCATGACCCAAAATATTATGTGCTCGGTCCAATAGTTATCCCAAGAGCCAAACGTGACCGACAGAGTTATTGAGCCGAGTGGTACCGAGCTCTACCCAGGCATAATACCATAGAATAGGAAGTTGTACTCCTTTTGGAGGCTATTGACTGAAATGCTAAGATCGATGAGGGACTGGCAAAAGAGGAAGTTCAATCCACTTTCTCCGTCGATCGGGACACATCTCATGCATACCTTGAATATCATCGGGTCGACAACCAGCAGCCAACGCCTAGTTTTTGGGACATTAGTCCATTGGTCGTCTCGGGAGAAGGTGATCGAGACTTCTGACCACCACAGATGTTGGATCTCCTCGAACCCAACAGCATTGATACGTCAATCCAGAATCTTTTGTTGCCATTTAGTTTCGGCTAATGTGGGGCCCCCGAAGACAATGTTCAACGTCTTATGAGATTTCTAGAAATCGTTGTTATCTCGGGGCCGATTATCCTTTCTCGAGGAGTCATCGTCGTCCCGGCGCCATTTGCCTTGGCAGGGATTACCGCGGGATTCCTTGACGAGTGTGTCTTGTAAGGAATAATATTTGCGCATGGTATGCTTGCCCTTTGAATAAAACGGACAGGGTTTATCAAGTTCTTCTAGCATGGCTTCGTCTTCCTAGCGTCACGAACTATAGGCTACCACCATAGTACTCTCCGTCATCCTTTTCCATTCCTGCTTGCTGTGAGAGGATCTCGGCTAGTTGTCCTCTCATCGAGGAGATCGAGGACTATCATCTCTGTTCTAACGAGATCGGCTCTCGTGGCGTGATCGTTCTATCTTTTTCCTTCGAGCATCTTCGCAATCGGCGTAGCTTTCTGCAATAGAGATCATCCGGGCTATGGTCTTTGGCTTCTTCCTTATGAGGGCCCCATGCACCTCAGAAGTGTGGTGTACGCCATTGATGAAGTAATTAATGATGTCACGTTCCTCGACATCCATAATGGTGGTCCTCTTTTCAAAGAACCTCTGGATGAAGTCCCAAAACGACTCATCTTCTTTTTGTCATAGCTGCTGGAGTTCATATTGGGTCCTGGGCTTCTGCCAGGTCCCCTGGTAGTTATCGATGAAGACTGAACGGAGTTACACCCAAGAGTTAATAGAGTTCTTGGGTAGGCTGGAGAGCCAATTATTGGCAGACGAAGAGAGCATGACCAGAAGATAGTTAGCCATTACCCTCTTGTCACCGCCGGCTACATGGATGGTCATGTAATAGAGCCATAGCCACTACGAAGGGTCTATCTTGCCATCATACGGTTCGATCCTCGTGGGACGGAATGACTTTGGCCACCTGACTCACCTTAGGTGGCTTGTGAACGCGGGAAATCCGCCATGGTCGTCTCGGCTTCTGCTCCTTCTGTAATTGCGAGGGTTTTGGCCTTCAATTTCAAAAGAGTCAGTGCTACCGCTGATGCTACTGCCTCTGTCTTTAGAGTCATCGTGATTATCCACTGGCATGTGGATTTTGGAACGCAGTCTGTTCCGTCCTTCTTGGGGTGGAGGTGGTATTGAGCGATCACTGTGTGAACCGTTGATGGGTGGATTCTAGTCTCGAGAGGGCTGGTACCGATTTAGGTTATCGCCCTCCTTATCTTTCGGGGAAGGGGGCAACGGTTGGACTAGAACCGGGGCTGGGGCGTTGATTTGCATTGCTACCGGCTAGGCCAAGGCCTTCGCTCGTCACAGTTTTGGAGTCTCGGGAAGAGAACCGAGAGATCTCTCGATCACCACCAAATTTGTGACTGGAGTCTTGAAGACCTTCTCTCCATCAAACTCCAAAGTGAATTCATCCTCGAGGTTACGGCGGACCCCGTTGTTTTGCATGACCTCATTACCTTTGGCGCGTCAGCGTCACTTGCTGCTGGTTGTGGGCAGCGCGCCCTCGGCCATCATGACAAGATTAGCCAGGAACCAGGGGCTGCTCGGTTGCTAACCAGATTCAAGCCCACGGACTGGCCTGACTTCTGCCCACCGACGCCGGACAGTTCGATCCTTCTTGCTGGAGAAGATAATGTAGTGTGTAAATCCGATCAGATCTCGAACATGGCCCAATCGGTGGCTCTGCCCGAGGGTCGAGGAGGGAGGTGCACTTCCCGAGTCGGTTGACCCGCGAGTGACAGTGATCGAGGGGTTCAAGAGGACAAGCGGCCCCAATTAGTCCCTGATAAACGCCAAACTCCCGAACATAATCACGGAGCCAACCGGCACTAGAAAATCCAAAGAAGATGCCATCAGGTCCTGGTAAAAGTGACGCGACTCCCTACCTAGCGCGCTAACTATCGGTGAATCACCGAGCAGTCCACCCAAGGGGGTACCCGAGGTGGTGATTAGATGTGTGTAAGGGAAGCACAACGCCTTCGAACCTGATGGTCGATGGTCGACTCTAGAACACAAGAGCCAATGTTTGGGTCTCCCGAAAGATAATAACCCTACGTCTAGTGTTTTGGTGTTTAATATGGTGGTGGAACTTACAAGACGATGTGATTAAGCTATTGGAGTTTAAGGGTATCGAAAGTAAGAAAAATATGATGAAGTTAGATGTCTCTAGGGGTGCCTCGCTTCCTTTATATACTCAGGAGGTAAACCCAACAACCCAGGACTCTATCCTGAGTCGATCTAGGATTACCTACCAAACTCGGATGCTAAATCCCTAATTATAAGAATTTTGATATAAATAAATCTCTTGATGCCATATCCGGAGTCCGGCTACCCGATAAGAACTTAACTTTTCTTATCGGTGCTGAACCCCTCTCTATGGGCCGTACCGGATGGTCAATGTTGGTCTTGGCCTGCCCGTGGTCTGGACTGATAAGCCCAATCGTGAGGTACCCAGGGGTCACATCCCTGACGATTACTTTTTAACTATTTGTTATCGTGTCATTATAATTTTTGTGTACTTTGTTCTATGCTATTCTCTACGTATTTTCTGACATTATACCTAGCTATAGGTGTCGATATTTGTGTATTGCCTATTTTGCCCTGTCACGTCTCATAACACAATCTCGTGCACACTCTCTCTCAACAGCGGTGACAGGCGGAGCATTCTCGATGGTGGTGCTAGGCGGAGCTTAGTAGACGTTGATCCTATACGTCGTTGGGAGGTAATCCTTGATCTTATGTCATGTCTAGGTTTTTGATGAACGGCAATCCAATGATGGCCACATCGTCGTTGGCAAGCAGGAGATCGGTTCAAGGTGAGTCAGTTCTTCTTATTGATTGCCTACAATATTGCATTCGTGTGATTAAGCTACGGAGCAAGAAAACCAAAATTTTGAATTGGATTTTCTACAAGTGTCCTAACAAGTTCCTTGTATGTTAGTTTCCAATTACTTGTTTGCTATTGTTTAGCGTCCATTTTTTTCTGATTTTCCAAGGATGTGTAACAAAATGATGACACTTGTGGATTCTTTTGCTGGGAGGCAAACTATATGTTCGTGCAAGGCAACGGAAGCAGCTCCAAATGCCGGATAAGCAAAAGGTTACAGAAGATGGACTAGATGGCACTGGAGAGAGGTGGTAACATATTTTGGAGATAGGGCAACAGATCTAGAAATTGAAGGTCTAGATAGAAGAGCTGAAGCAATAATTATGCT
>KE371907.1:780798-800060 GCA_000418225.1 Zizania latifolia
AATACAAGCTTTGTAGCTTCTTATCTATGTGTTGTGTTTGGCATGATAGCCACACTGGTTTGGAAGTGTACTTGTTAATCTAATGTGAAGTAAAAAAATGTAATGTTGAAATGTCATGTTGAACTGTCATGTGAAATCTAAGGGTGTGTTTGGTACAGATTATGTACCCTGATTCTGTGCTGAATCTATAGAATCTGTACCAAACAGTTAAAATGCATCATGATTCTGAGGTGAATCACTTCTAACTGATTCACCAATTTGTGAATGAAACCAGAATCAACAAAATAGTTGATTCTCTACTGAATCTGTACCCCCTCCCGTGGATACCTCCATCACTGCTCGCTCCACCCATCGATGCCATCGCCGCCTCTCCTATCGACGCCCCCATCTTCTTCCTCCTCCCAGTGCCCCCATCGCTGCCCTGCTGCCCCTTCCCTGATGACCCCATCACCGTCCTCCCCCGGTGCCTCTTTACCTACCCCGACGCTCATCGCCACCCCCACCACCCGTACCTCGATGCTCCCCATCGACGTCCTCCTCTAGCGCCTCTTATCTGACCCCGACGCCCCATCGCTGTCATCGCCTGACGCCAAGTGTGGCTTCAGGTGCACTGGTTTTTGCAGAAGAAGAGGAAGGCTCGGGCAGAGACAGATTTCGCTATGCTGCTTTTTTTGATTGCATGGTTGGCTGCTTGATGGTCTCCATCAGGTCTAACTTCAGTGTGATGGTGTGTTTCAGTTCATCAGTTGCTGTTGCTGCCAACGGAGAGCATTAGCAAATAACATACTTGGAAATTTTCATCCAGCTCCTGAATTTTTTCTGGCGATTTTGTCTGTAGTCATGTGTATGCTGAACTTGCTGATGCTAGTATGCTCCAGCTGATCGAAGCCAGCTGAAAGTCTGAAGCTACTCATCATGCAGTACATGAAACTAATGCTCTCTCTCTGTGTGTGTTGTCAGTACGTACTAACCAGGATTTGCAATTCCTGAAGAAGGTCCGAAAGACTGAAACTACTCATATGTACATGAAACTGTTTCAGTACACGGTTTAAAATTTCCCTAAACTTCTTGTTTGAACTGAAAACTCACTTCATATAAATTCAGAACACAGGCATGCGAGTAGGGAGGTGACAAATGGCAGTAGCAGCAATGATTACTATGCACGCATCTCGGCATCAGGCAGGCAACAAGAAGTAGCAGGGTTGTAGAAGGGAAAAGGATTCAGAGGCGATCGAGCTAGCGAGAGCACAGGAGAAGGGATCCCGCAAGGCCGCAAGTGTAGTCGTATTTAAATTCACAGAACACACAACAGTAATATATCGGCATCAATAATTCGTATATGAAAAAAATAATATACTTCAAAATCAATACATAACTTTTTCTTACTAAAAAGCTAAAAAGCTGCTAAAGGAACCCAAAAGGTTAGGAGTAAACTAGTCATTTTATACCAACATACTCTCTTACATAAATCAGAATTTAATCATTCAGCCAAACGATTTTCCAGCTGATTCTAGTTCACTACAGAATCACTTCACCAGAAAATCAGAATCAGAATCTAGAGCTATATCAAACGCACCCTAAGGTAAGTAAACGCTAATAGAATCAATTACAATACTAAATGATAACATTGTATCAGATTACTAGATTTGTTTAGTTGACAAGTGTAATGTATTTTGTTTATGTTACAGTGTTTGGCGTATGCGGAAGGAGGCTATTTGAGCTGTAACGATAAGGGTTTACACTGTATTTGGGCTCTAATCGTTTTCCTTTAGGCCCAGTAATAATTCTTCCCGTATCCGATTACAGTCCAGCATAAACAAATGTGGGTAACAGTTTTTGTTAATCCTGTAATTTGATACGGGCTAAAATTAGCCCAACCAAACACCTCCTAAACTTGTTTGTCCAGCTACCCGATAAATGCAATTTAATGTTATTTTTAGCTTCACTTCCATAATTCAAAAATATTCACAAGATGACATAGGAAGCTCACATTTGAGAGGATGTCATGTTAAAAAGGAAATGCACAAGTAAGCGAACACGTAAGAAACATAGTTGGCTTAGACAGTTAGACATAGTCATCAAAATGAATTTTGACAGATAGTAACATGTATGTGTGTGTAAATCTACAGTTCCACGCACAATTCTATTGTAGTCAATCAATGATACGGATTATTAGAAGAGGTAATAACGCACAATGTTTCAAAAGTTTGATTAGATAGAGTAAACAACAAATCTGTTTATACACTAAGTTTTTTTTTCACTTTATGACATATTTGATAAGAAAAATTACCGATTACTACCCTGAACTATTGTGATAATTTAAATAACCCTTAAACTATAATACCATTTAAACAGCTCCCGAAAATTTCAAAACCAGTTCACTGTTGAACTTTCTGCATGGTTTCACTGACGTGGCATGACGTAACGACGGTTTTCACTAACCGGGACACACATAGCGCATTGACGTAGCTAACCAAATAAATTTTTTCAAAAAACTCCCTGCTCCCGCTGATGTGGCACAGCGCCCTGGCCTCCCCGCTCCCGTCGTGCCGCACCATGGACTCCTCACTCCCGTCGGGCCACATCGTGGCCTCCCCGCTGCCGCCCGCGTGCCCGCCGCTTCCGCCGCATGCCTTGGCTACCGCTGCCACGCGGCCCACCGTGCTCCTGCCGCCGCCGCCGCGCGCCCTAGGCGCCGCTGCCGTGTGGCCCACCGCGCGCCTGCCAATGCTGCCCCCTGTTGTGTGCCCGCTGTTGTCGCCCGCCCCTGTCACGTGGGCGCCACCGTGCGCCAGCCGCACGCCCACCATTGTCGTCTCCTATGTCGTATGCGGCCGTCCTGACGATGCCCCCCATGACAGGCAACGGGGCGCCGTGCGCGATCTATAGGGAGGAGATGTCCCCCGAGCGCCACGACGGGCAGGAGGCCAGCAGGAGGCATGAAACAGAGCGGGCGGGTGCTCCGGCATTTCATCGAATATCTTGCGCGCGTCGTGGGTGGTTTTTTGGCCAACTCAGCACGTGACATGTCGTCAACATCAGCGAAAACCGCCGTTACAATATGCCACATTAGTGAAACCGCTCGGAAAGTTCAACAGTGAACCGGTTTTGAAATTTTCGGGGCTACTTAAACGGTATTATAGTTCAGAGGTTATTTAAACTATCGCGATAGTTCAAAGTAGTAATCTGTATTTTTTTCCTATTTGATATTACTCTAGTGGTAAGATTTTTTTTGAAAGCCAGCGAGGGAATCACTGCTATGCATTAAGAAGGAGAAGCAAAAATATTTAACCATTACAAACTGAGAGAAAGACTAGGGGAGGAGAAGCGGCAGGGTGCACAATCCCAACAAGCCTTGCAACTATGCAGGAGAGCAAGGCAAGACCGCAAAGGACAACTAGTCCTGTGAGCATGCCTGCCTGAAACAATCAAAATCGTATGAGACATGGTGGACCACAGCGGCGATAGAATCGTAGGAGTTAGAGAAGATATGCTGATTGCGTTCCTTTCAGACATTCCACCATGTGTAGATGAGCAGCCCACTAAACAATTTTCGTTGATCTTTGGGCATTGTCCCGAACAAAGTGCGCCACCACAGATAATAATCACCATTTGTTAAGAGTGGAGTTAGGCCTCCGAGGGAGTAACGAGCTGAAACTTATATCCAAACCTGTTGTGTGAAAGGGCAGTCGCAAGCGAGGTGACGAGGTGTTTCGAGCACAATTTGACATAGTGGACAGTACGGGTTGCAAGGCCACCCTCTTTTCATTAAGTTGTCTGCCGTAAGCACCTTGTTTTTTATAAGAATCCACGTGAAAACTTTGTATTTGATCTCCGTCGTTCCTTGCCAAAGTTCTTTGTAGATTATCGGATTGGTAGAGCCGACGAATTGAATTTCGTAAGCTGACTTGACTGAGAAGCAGCCATCGCCCGTCCAACGCCAAGAGATTGAATCAGGTCTGTCCTGGTTTAGCACCACATTTTGAACAGCCGTAGCAATTGCAACGTATTGTTGTAGCTGCTGGAGGTTTGAGATGTTTTGGATCCCCCGAATCTAGGTATTATTCTCCAGTGCTTCTTTCACAGTCAGATCTCTGCGTCTGCAAATTTTGTACAGGTCCGGCGCCGAAACAACAAAAGGTGTTGATCCCAGCCACTTATCTTGCCAAAAACAAGCATTGTCGCCATTTCCCAGCTGAATTTCAACGGAAGCATTGAACAAATCAGATTCTTTGTGAGAGCAGTGCAGAGGCAGGATTGCCCATGGGCACTGTCGATCTTTCCAGCGTAGCCATAACCAGTGGAGGCACAAAGCACGGCACATGGCCTCTAGGTTTAATAAGCCCAGTCCCCCAATGCTTCTAGCCTACAAGTGGAGCTCCAGTTCACCAAGCATGAACTATTTTCAGTGGACTGGTCAGATCCTCGTGCCCAAAGAAAACTCATGCATAGTTTGTCAATCTGCCGAAAGAGCCATTTGTTTGGTTGAAAAACCGCAAGATGAAACAAAAGTATGGCTGATAAACAGGCTTGAATCAGAGTTAGTCTTCCACCCTTGCTTAGAAAAACTTTCTTCCAACTTGCAAGTTTATTTGCTGTTTTTTCAATCAGAGGTTGGAAACTAGACTTGTGGACCTTGCTGTGATGTAGCGGCAACCCCAAGTATTTGCATGGGAATGTAGCCTGGTTTGCCGAAAAAACTAACTTGAGTTGTTGTAAGTCAATGTTGTTGCAACTGATCGGGAACACTTCGGTTTTGGCGACGTTTATCTTAAGCCCCGAGGCTTTACTGAATATGCCAAGGATTTCACTCATGCAACTTAATTCCCGTGGGCAGGCGTTGATGAAAAAACCAACATCATCTGCATAGAATGATGCTCTCATATTGATGCCACTCGTGCCGAGGGGGAGGAGTTCACTTCTCTCTGCAAGGGAAATGATCCGTTGCAGGGGATCGATGGCTAATAGGAACAGCATGGGTGACAGGGGGTCGCCTTGCCTAACACCCTGGCCATGTTGAAAAGGGTTTCTCGGAGTGCCATTTAGGATGATGGATGAGGAAGCGAATGCTAAAAGCTGGCAAATCCATCTAATCCATCAAGGACCAAAACCCCTGTGACGCAAAAGCTCAATGAGGTAGGGCCAGTTTAAGGAACCAAAAGCCTTTGAGATGTCAAGCTTCACAAACAACAAAGGGATCCTCTTGTGCTTGAGTTGGCGCAAGCTATTTTGAACCAAAAGGAAATTTTCATGTAGACATCTTTTCTTGATAAACGTCGATTGATTTATGTCTATTAAAGAGTCCAGCTGAGGGGCCAATCTTGATGCAAGCAATTTTGTAATTACCTTTGAAAAACTATGCATAAGGCTAATAGGCCGGAAACCACTAGGGTTATTAGAGTTAGCCGACTTTGGAATGAGAGCTATGTGTGCTGTATTTAGCCGGGCCAAATGAGGTGATCCAAACTCAAAAAAATGATTTATAGCGGCCAGAAGGTCAACCTTAATGATATCCCAACAGCGTTTGTAGAAATTATTGTTAAAACCATCTAGCCCTGGGGCTTTATCATTTATAAAGGAAGATATAGTACTGTGAAGTTCATCCATCGTAACCTGGAGCTCAAGGCCCTAAAGGTCTAGCCAGTCCGGGTAAAGAACATTCCAATTTAGGGCGCAGGAACGAGCATCATGCGAGCCTAGGCGAGCTAAAAAATGTTATAGGAGAATGTTTGCCTTCGCCTCATGATCAAAGTGTAACATTCCCTCAGATTGCAGGGAGGGGATGAAATTGGAGGCTCTGCGGCTAGCCATTTTTATGTTTTGATGTGAAAGAACTTGGTGTTTGCATCTCCAAGCTTTAACCAGTTTAATCTAGATCTTTGGCGATACATGATCTTTTGGATCGTAGCTAGACCAAGCAGCTGCTGCTTAAGACAGGAATAAAGGTCCTTTTCCATCGGGCAGAGACTACAATGTTCTTGTGCTTGATCAAAAAGAAGAATGACCGCAGTGGCAATATGGAACCGTAGCTTTAAGCTTCCAATGTTTCTAGAGTTCCATTGTTTTAGATTTTTTGCAAGTCACTTTAGCTTGCAGTGAAACAGCTTAATTGGGTTTGGCTCCATAGCCATCGGTGAATGCTAGGAAGCCGTAACAACCCGCATGAAATCTTCTGAGCATAACTAGATATTTTTGAAGCGAAAACGTCTGGTAGCAGCTGGTTTTGGAAGTTGGACCAGAAACAAAGGGGTGTGGTCTAAGACCGCCGAGGACATGCATCTGAAGGTAAACTTAGGGTGGTCAGCTATCCATGCAGCTGAAGCAAAGCTGTGGTCTATTCTAGATAATGTCGGTGGATTGGCATTGTTGGACCAGGTATATCAACGTCCAAACTGTTTGATTTGCTTGAGGGATAGGTTGGCAATTATGGCACGAAAATCAGTGACAAGTCTTCTGTTGATGGTCCCTCGGTTTTTGTCGTTTAAGCTAAAGAGAAGGTTAAAATCCCCAACAAGCAGCCAACTTTGTAGCACCAAATTTTTTAGTGTTCCGAGATCGGAGAGAAAAGCATTCTTGTCATTTGTTGCTTGGGGGCCATAAACCCCCGTGAGGCTCCAAGTAGAGCCATCTGCCGCAGCTTGGACATTTGCAGTAATGTAGTAAGAGGTTGAGTGAAGGAATTGTAATCTGAATAGGCGGTCATCTGTCGCAATGAGGATGCCACCACGGGTGCTCACGGCCGGCAGGAAAACAAAAGCATTTGCAAAACGGGGACCTAGTATAGAACTAACAAGCTGCTGATCCACCACGTCCAATTTGGTCTCTTGAAGGCAAACCACCGTTGGGGAGATAGAGCTAATATATTGGTTAACTGCCCACTGTTTAGCTGGGGAGTTTAATCCCCTTACATTCCAGCATAAGAGTTTTAGGTGATCTAACGACATAGTAAGAGGCAAAAAGCAACAACTGCCGTGCCCTCCCAGTACTTAGGGCGCCAATACAACCGAGAACAACCAAACACGTTGTTGCCCATCTTGTATACGTCAACTTCTGGAGCATCTAGCCAAGCGACGAGGGGGAACGGAGGCCACCAGCCAAAACATGTCGCTTGAGCTCCCATCTGCATACCCTTAGATCGCTGGCTGCTGCGGCGAGGATGTGGTAGCAATCTTGTCGTTGCCATGCAGCAAGGCTTGTCCACCACCACAAGACACCAACTCCCTTATGGCCCTGACCGCCGCCAGACTGACCGGTTGCTTGAACAGCGAGGCTAATTTCCGTGAAGTATTTTCAGGGGAACTGTCAGCAAGTCCTAGTTTTTTCGATAAAACTTCTAAAGCAAGGGCAGTAAGGCCCTTTCCGGCTGGGTTTTTAGTAGCCAGTCTAGAACTACGCCTACTCACCGTTGGATAGTTTTTTTCCTTAGATGTCCGTTGTACCTTTGGCGGCGTGGGCATGATCGGCTGGGGAAGGGCTGCCGCGACTTGAGACAGGAACTCCTCTAGCCTATGGTGGAAGTCATCCGTGATGGCAACTGTGTTTCCTTGTGAGACAGCATCCAACAGAAGAATATGGGAGTCCTGTGTGTGAAAAGAAGAAGATGATCTCATGTCATGAGCAACAGCGAGCACATTTTCCGCTTCTATTCTCATGGGGTCGAATAAGTTTACGTCATGCTGGTTATGTAACAAAACAACTTGAGATAGCCCTAGGGCATCAACTTCAGAAAAATTTTCAGCCATGTTCTGGTGTACCTTAAGGTCCACTGTTGGTGGCCGTCCAGCTGTGCGGTGTCAGTGCCCGCCCGAATCACCCGAGACGCTGTGTCCACGGGCGACAGGGCTGAGCGCTTCATAGTCATCGTGGCAACCAATGCGTGCCTAAATAGATTTCACCCTACCACAACGCTGCTGCCCTTCATCATGGTCTCCATCTCCGTCATCATCGTGGTCACGACGTCGTGATGACCGCTCATTTTGGTTGTAACAGTGGCCATCTAGGGGAGCAAGCATATCTGATCCGTCCAGGGCGCCCAGGCGCCACTCAAAAGAGCGTGCATGGTGCTGCCCGGAACGTGTAGAGAATGTGTAATCTTCTACCTTATCAAGATGGATTAGCAATTTGTACGTGTGGCCAGATTTTGCACCATGGACATAGTCATCATAAGTTTTAGTGCACACAAGAGGAGTGTCTATGGGTTCTTGAATAGGGTCAGGGTTTGTGATAGTTAACCAAACCGATTTGGGGATGTCTTCTAGGTTTGCACTCCAGAACCAAAGATCATATGTCTGGGAGAAGATGTTCCTCCGGGAATACTCTTCAAAGTAGTGGATGGAGCAGAAATGATTGATCACCTACACCACCGCCGACTCCAGCCAAGCGTGCATCGAAAGACCCTCAATGCATAGACGAACGTGGAAAGGCAGCGACGCAGGGCGGCCGTGGAGCTTTACGTCCCATGCTCGGAAGGTGTAGACACGGCCGTTTCTGGCCATGGTTCTCGCTTGAAGAACAACCTCTCTAATTGTAGTATCAGACAGAGTCACAAGATAGTCCTCTGGGAAGTACCGAGTCACCTGGAAACGCATGTGGTTGACGCCAAAAAAAATCTTGAAGTCGTCGGCAAACTGGTTGATGTCGGCCTTCTCTCGATCAGGGGGGATGTCAATCTCCCATGCCACCAGTGAGTGGTTGGAGAGCCGCCCTACCTTGTCATCTATCTTTTCAATAGCAGCTATGTAGCAGAAGTCTTCCGTCGGACGCGTATTTGCGGTCCCTAGCTCTGCACACTCAGGGCGACGAGCAGCCATGGCAGCGGGCGGTTCTTTCGTGGGGGGTGATGGAGAGGTGGGGTTGGCTGTTGGGGAGTGATTGCGTAGTGGGGAGGGGAAGTGACGGAAGCTGCTAGTCAAGCTCTTGAAGGCAGGCCTCGCATTAAAGACGCAGTTGGTGGAGATATGGCCTGAGGTGTTACAGCACCAGCATCTCACCTGTTCTGTGCACTGAGCAACTATATGAGCAGTGGACAGACAATTAAGACATTTACCTTGCATGGCCTGGAAGAACTTTTTTCGCTACACGGAACGCTGATTTTCAACTGTTTGCAGAGGTGCACTGTTTAAATGTTGTTTTTTCCTCCACTAATATTTTGGCCTAACTGGAATCTAAGAACCTTCCTGAGCGGGACCGATGCGCCCAGCCAACCATGAGGAAGAGGGAACCTAGTTATTCCTTGAGTGTGTAGCTCTGTCGTTGTGGTTGGTCCTCACATCAATGCTCCGTAAACTGCCTTGGGAAATTAGAGATTTTGCCGCAGCTTGTGTCTGAAGGGGCAGTAATTGCGGAGCTACCGAAGTTGGCAGCAGCGGCCCAAGCCTAGAATGAATCTTGCGACTGTTGGAGCAAGGAGGTTCCTCAACCATTACTGCTTTTGCCTTGAGAAGTTTGAACTAGGAATTTGAAAAATTCAGGGCAACTGTGGAGGAAACTTTTGGATCTAGGCAGGAAGGGTCAGGAGCTGCTGCGGATACCTGGTCTGAGGGCAGATCTGCATTAGCTTTCGCTGGGCTTCCAGGACGGACGCAGGGGGACCTCGCCGGCGGCGGCGAGGCATCACTCTCTTCTGAGAGTCCAATGAGCTCGAAAAGGGAGAGAGGGGTGGGTGCTTCAACGGGAGAGGAAGGAGAAGGCGAAAAAAGCTCAACTACTGGTGATGCGAGGATCTGAACTGGAGGCGGTGGTGGGCGGGAAGGGCTCGTCGAGGGGCACCTCGCCACCGCGGGAGGGGACCGCCCCTCCTCCGCTCTCGACATCCCTGACTCGTATTTCAGGATTTCATCCTCTGAACAATATCACTAGCTCCCAGTGGTAAGATTCATGCTAGATGTAAAATCCATATGATAAAATATAGTAGATTAAATTTTTATAGTCTAAATAAAAACTATATGATTTAACTAAATATGCTTAATCCATTAACAACTACTACCTCCGTTTCAGAATATAAGTCAATCTGATATTATTCAGATTCATCAATAGATCAATAAATCTATACACGTATATTTAACAAACGGAGGTAGTAGATTTGAACAGCTCCATAAAAAATTCTAAATGTGGCAAACGGAGCCTAATAAGTTCATGTGTTTCTTTTTTCTCGAGAGGAGATCTGATTCAAATCAATGTCGCGTCACATAAAGTGCAGGCAGAGAGGAGGCAGCATTCCACGCGAGCGACAAAAATGGACGGCTACCCCTCGCCGCGTTCCCACAACCACCACCCTCCGCCGGAGAGGAACGGCAGCTCCAGCCTCCAACTACGACATAGAGAGCATGGTTGGCGGCGGAGGCGTGTGGCGCGGCGCTGCGACTGGGCGGAACGGATTGTCGGAGGTGCTGCTGCGGTACGACGATGACGGCGCCGGCGGCCCGCGCTAGCCGCTGCCGCGGAAACGCACGATGAATACCACTTCCCAGATTGCTATCGTCGGCGCCATCGTCTGCCCCGTCGTCTGCCTCGACTACGAGTACGCCCCCCGCAAACCCTCAGTCCTTTCCCTTCTGTTAATCTTACTCGGTAGTTGAGAGGAGGATTTTAATCTTTATTATTTGGCCGTGGTGATCTTGATTCTTGAAAGGTGATCCTTACTTTTAGTTTATTGTTTGACTTGGACACGAGAAAGTTAGGATCCTGTGGTGCATTTGGAAGATAAAACGTGATCCTGATCTCCTTGATGATACTAAAAAAAGGGGAAACGAGTGATCTTGATGCGCCTTTTTGTTGAAGTTCGTAAAGAATCATATAATTGTATAAAGGGCGATCTTCTTTGGTGAGCTTTCGAATATATTTTGCTAACGAACACTTGCTGTTGCTGTAAATTATTAACTATGGAATCGATTGCACGATGCTGGTATTGAAAAAGAAAAGTGGAAAAACTAGGGCTCTGCTCCGGAAATGTGACAAATACTTTTTGTAGTGCAAATGGAACAGCATAAACACGCCTGACCGACTTGACCGTGCTTTCATGTTGTTGCAGAGAGAGAGAGAGAGAGAGAGAGAGAGACTAATGTAGTTGAATTAGTATGTTTTTACGGACTACAACATACAAAAGTAAAAAAACCCAAGAAAGTGAGAATAAACCAACCGCAAAAGTTCCTGCAATTAATTATTAAGGAAGTCTATGGATGAATTCTGAAGTGAAAAAAATAAAAGTGTATTCAAGAATGGACATGTACCTGTTCCCTAAGCACGTTTAATTAGTCACACCCTTTAACTTTTATACTGTGTGTTTCAGAATCGTGGATAATGACCTTTTCAAGCAAGATTGACGATCGAGAAAGAAGAAGCAGATATTTCAGTATATTGTTCTTTAATGGGTCTTAGTTCTGCTTATTGGCATGTTGACTGGAATGGTTTCTTTAACAATCTTGCGGTTAAAAATATTGCTGGATTCAAATTATTGCTCACAAGTGATCTCATGCTAAAGCATAGGTAAAGCTTTCACTCTGGTGCTTTTGATATTCTACCATGAGTTGCAGATTAATACCTCCTCCTGATTCTCCATATGGTTTATTAATTTAATTCAATGCAGTACTGTAAATTTATCGACGGTGTGCTAGTTCCAGTGCAGGTACTTCACAGCATTTTTGTCATACGGAGGTTGTAATCTAGTATTGGCAACCACAGCGGCAGCAATCAGTGCTTACATAGCACCTGCTGCTGCTGGGTCTGGCATCCCTGAAGTTAAAGCATATCTTAATGGGAGTTGATGCTTATTCTATATTAGCTCCCAGTACACTATTTTTGTGAAGGTAAGATTTTACTCAGAACTCGGAATAACATACATTCACAATTGAGTAAGATATACATTTCAAGATTTTTTACACTGTATTCATTTTTTTCACCAGTTTATATTGTTCGATTAATTATGTCATTTCCGACATTTGCATACCATATTATGAAATTCTCTTGGTACTTGTCACAGAACCTCCTAAAAAAATTTCAGTCATGTTGGCTTAACCCCATTGATGTTCTCTTTTCAGCTATGGTAATCTGTTCAAGCTGCTGATTACAATCTACAATAATTAAATTCGTATAAAATATGGCAACTATAATAATTTGGCTAACAAGAAATAAATCTAGTTGATATAGATTGAAACCAGCTGGTAAGCAAGGACCAATCCGGATCAGTTTGGGTTGGAGAACCCTTTCTCCAACAATAAGCATGAATTCCACTGCATCTGTTACATTAGGACAGTCATATTCATTTCATTATTCTTTTATATTTTCAGCAATTACAGTAAATGTGAAAGAGTGTCATTGTTAATATGTTTTTCAGATTTGTGATGTCAAAGGCAAGATGACACTTCAGATTTTGGAAAAATTATCACATGTGGAACTTGCAGAAAATCTGCATTTGATTAGCTTAAATGTATATGGTTAGTAACTTCAGAATCATGATGTATAACAAGCTTGATGGCATATTGGTTCAGACGCAGGCATATTTTGCCAATTGTTGGTCTGAATAGAATCACCTTGTTCTGAAAATTTGCTTTTGTTGCTTTGCAGATATTCGGTTCATTACTTGGAGTTTCAGCTGGATTTGTACTTGGGAAGGAAGGTTCCATGGTACATACAGGAACATGCATTGCCAACTTGCTTGGTCAGGGGGGTTCACACAAATATCATCTTACATGAAATTGGCCGAGATATTTTAAGAATGACAGGGATAGGCGAGATTTGATTACTTGTGGATCAGCAGTTGGAGTGGCAGCAGCAATCCATCCGTGCGCCTGTTGGTGGTGTGCTCTTTGCTCTCGAGGAAGCAGAATCGTGGTATCACCTCTTTGGCTCCTTTCCTTCTCAAGCTGTTTTATGATAATCTTGTCATCGCTTCAATTTGTTATTACTGTGTTCTGAAACTGGAAGTCTCTTTACGACACAAGTAGCCAATGCCAGTGGGTATATAACTTTAATATTTTAAAATCAGCATGGAAATGTTGTGAATTGCAATATTAGTTCTAGGTTAGAGCAGTACCATAGGACAACTGGTCGAAAATGGACAGATCTCATTACAAGTGTAGTGGGTGGATAACTGGGTATAGGGCCAAAAAGCAACCATCTTTATTTGAAGTAAAAAAGCAACCATCTAGTGGTCATAGTAATTGTATCCATATTTAAAAGTTTAGTACAAATGCAAATTCTACCTTACCTGGTTGAATTCGTATGCCCCTATAATGACTAGATATGAATGACCGTGTGTCCTCATTCTGTACAGCTAATTATTATAATTTTTAGTTAACCAAATGAAATATCAATTTCACTCTAAACAAGAAAATTGTCCAATTAACTAAGCATGAGGCAATAAAACACATATATTGCTTTATCAAATTCAAATTTGGCTATGGATTAGACAAAGCAACACTTTAGATGGAAATACCTAGATCCATATTCTTTGTTGGCTTGTTGCTAATTATAATTAAAATGGGAGAGAAACAATTAACCGGATAAGATTCTACAATGTTAATATCCTATTGGATACAATAGTCTAACGATATGGATAATCAGTATCTTTCTTACATCCATAGGGTATTAGGGTGGGTGATGTTATTGTGTGGGCATTTGCATTTTATTTCATCTGCTTTCATCTATTCCCATGAGGATAAGGTTCTTGATGTGATTCTTTAGGTGGCGCAGTGCTCTTCTATGGAGAACATTCTTTACCACTGCTGTTGTTGCTGTTGTGTTGAGGGCCCTGATCGAGTTCTGTCGTAAAAATGCTGTCTCTTTTGTCTTGGAGGGTTGATTATGTTTGATCTAAGCTCAACCATCCCAACATACACTGCCCAAGATATTGTGGCAATAATAGTCCTTGGAATAGTTGGTGGTGTCTTTGGAGGCCTTTTCAACTTTCTCCTGGATAGGATTCTGCCCGTTTACAGTATTATTAACGTGTATGGACCAATAGTATACATTGATTGTTACAACTGGCAGTTTTATCTGTTATTGCAACATGAAACTCATTTACATTTTCATGCTTGCCTGCAGGAGAGGTCCTCCATTCAACATTCTTCTCACCATGGCAATATCAATTATCACCTCAGCATGCTCCTAGGCTATGGCTCCTATGGGCTCCGATGGCTTACTCCATGCACCATCGGCCGCTCTGGAAATTTTAAGAACTTTCAGTGCCCACCTGGTCATTACAATGGTCTTGCATCACTCTTCTTCAACACAAACGATGATGCCATCCGCAATCTGTTCATCAGTGGCACAGAGAAAGAGCTCCACAAGTGCACTCTTTTCGTTTTCTTGGCTGCTATCTACTGCCGTGGCCTCGTGACTAACGGTGTCGCTGTTCGATCTGGTCTCTTCATCCCTGCTATACCTGCTACACTTCTTGGTCCCATATCTGATCATGACAGTGGTCAGTGGCCTCTTTGCACTACTTGGTGCGGCTTCTTTCCTTGGTGGAACAATGAGAATGACCGTACCAGTCTGTGTGAATGTGATCCTTCTGGAGCTCACAAATGACCTTCAGATGCTCCCTTTGGTCATGCTCGTCCTGCTGATATCAAAGACCATAGCCGATAGCTTCAGCAAAGGGGTCTATGATCATTGATCAGATTGCAGTGATGAAAGGTTTGCCCTTCATGGAGGCACATGCTGAACCATACATGAGGCACTTGGTTGCTGGTGACGTTGTGTCTGGGTCACTTGTCTCCTTTTCTGGCGTTGAGAAGGTGGGGAACATTGTTCATGTGCTAAGGATCACGGGCCACAATGGGTTTCAGAAGCTCCAGAGCTGGTTGGGTTGGTGCTCAGGTCCCATCTGCTGGTTCTGCTGAAAGGCAAGATGTTCATGAAAGATAAGGTGAAAACTAGTGGTAGCTTAGCTTCGTGTTGCGAAGATCGAAGACATGGATTTCACTGACGAGGAAATGGAGATGTCGATCTCCATCCGGTTACAAACACCTCACCATACACAGTGGTTGAAACAATGTCACTTGCAACGTCAGTTTAGACGCATCCTATTTGTTGCTGTCACACGCCGATGTTCTTGCCAAGATTCATCGAAAATTCGCCAGGATCCTCCTACAAGAACCCCGACGTTGGCACGAGGCATCTACTGATCCAACCACCGAGCATCCGTGGGCCCACAAGCCAGTGACAGGGGCACCCCCAAGACATGAACAGAAAAAGGGGGGAACAGTGACAGGCAAGACACCATGATTCTGCCTCTGTAAATTCCAGCATGTGGTCATTGCCTGCCTGCTAGTAGCCTTGTACTACTACAATCTCTCCTCTCCCAAAGGAACATGTAGGAGTATATTTTTATCAGAGAAAACCTATCAGGAGTTCAGGACCAAGGTGCAAATATAGGTAAGCAGAATAGCCTTTTTCTTTGGCATGCATGACAACTGCGACGAACAACTTTTTGCACAAACTACTTATCAGAGAGTCGGTAGCACTGCTATGGAAATTAGATTGTGCGCCTTTGGAAACCTTCCTAGCCATTGGTCTGGTTTTGTTCTCTGCCTTTTGTGTGTCAGTGGGTAGAACTGGTTGCGTTTCAGGTTACAACCCATGTGAGCAAAAGGAACTAGGCATCATGTTGAGAGAATTAGAGAAGAACATAGGCAGCATGCGTACAGCAGCTACAGTGTACTTTGAGAGCAAAGATCTTGGGGCGTGATACGGGAAGCTGGCAGAATTCCTTAGCTTGCCTTACAAGCGAGGCAAGCATATATGCAATAGATCCATTGACCATTGCATTTTCTTGTTTTTGTCTGGGAGCTAATAAATCTCTTTCTTTGTTAATTCAGGTTGGGCCCCGTTTGGATTGTGACAAAATCACATAAGACATAGAGGTTTTTAATCCAAAGGAATTGAGCACGGTTTCATGAGTTTGGATCATATGAAAAGAGAAAATTTCATATATGTCACTGAAAATTCACCGATTTTTATATATGTCACTGAAAATTTACTATTCTTATATGTGCCACTACATTAATTTCTATGTCCATATATGCTATTGCCGTTAGTTTCAACCGTTAGTCAACGTTAGTTTTTTTCTCTAAATGTTAAAATTGCCCTCAGTTTATAAAGCTAGCTAGCTTGATTTGCTTTTGGCTGGTCAGTTGCGCTTGATTGAATGAGTAATTCATACACGCGTGCCGACCAGAGCAAGTGCTAGCTAATTATGGAGCTTAAATCATCCTTGATTTTTAGTGACCTGAGAGCAACTTTGGTATTTAAAAAAAACTAACGTTGACTAACGGTTGAAACCAACGACAATGGTATATATGGATACAAAAAATTAAAGCAGTGGCATATATGAAAACAGCAAGTTTTTAGTGGCATATATGGGAACCGGTGAATTTTCGGTGGCATATATGGAATTTTCTTATATGGAAACCTCAGGGAGCTCGAACAGTATGTATCCCAAAGAAAAAAATCACCAGAATTCCCATTCAAGCTCCATCTTGTTTTCGAGCATGTTTGTTTCAGCTTCTAGCAGTTACAGATACTTCTATAATTTAAAGTTGAAACAAACGGTCTAGATTTTTAACCTAGATTGTGAAAATCTACAGTAACTACAGAATCTAAAATTAAACGAAAATCTAGAAACTGAGAAACCATCTCTATATTCTCACTAGCTAATTAGTTACTGAAACAAATAGTCGATCGGATAGAAACAAGGCGAACTTGTATGGGAGGCAAGTCAGGCACCAATCAATTGAAACAAATAGTCGATCGGATAGAAACAAGGCGAACGTGTATGGGAGGCAAGTCAGGCACCAATCAATTGCCACCGCCTTAAACAAATGCAGAGATTATTACTCCTACTAAAATTGTGTAAGCAAATATATATCTGAACGTTTATTATGACTGCCAACTTAGCTTTAAATTGGATCAAATAATGTTGAGCTAAAAAAAATCTCCAAGTAGGAGCCAGGGCTCTATTTTTTATAAATAATTAAAATAGCTTACACATAAATCAATTTTGTTCACAGCACCAACTTTTTTAAAAAATAGAGCTCTATTTTTATAGGTAATTAAAATAGCCTACATAAAAATCCGATTTTATTCACAACTCCAAATTTAAAAAATTAGGCTTATAAAATCCCCACGCACGCATGCCTCTGCTATTCATCCACGAGACCACGACCCGGGCGAATTGATGACCGAAAGCTAGCGTACACGCTCTATTTACGCCGGGGCACACGTACGGTACTGCACTGTACGTAACGTACCCCTCGCCGGTCGGCCGTTCTCTCGCGACCGATCACCGTACGTACCGTCCATCCATCATCACGTTTTTTTTAATCCCCTCGAGTTTCGCATCTCGATGAGATCGTGATCAGAGATCGATCCACGATCTAGCGACCGGTCGCCGGCTATCCTATCGCGTCGTGGCAGCGGCGAGCGGCGGGCGGCGGGCTGATCGGTCGTCCGTTGGCTGGTACTCCGGTTGGTACGCCGTACGCGCGCGTACGTCGTACAGAGCTACGTGGCGCGGTTGAAACTTTGAAATGGTTTGTAGCGCGTCTCGTCTAACTGGGGGTGGTGTTTGTCTTTTAAATCTTATTTGGTAGGTGACGAAACGCAAATCCCAGGAAATGTCATCAAGAACAGAAGTTTCACGATTTACCACCAAAGCAATTTCTCTCTTTTAACACTGCGGTTGGCAAGCCGTGGACTATTTTTTCCAGTCTTTTTATGTTGTTCATGACAGAACTAGCAGTGGCCTTAATTATTGACGTCCCTCTAGCTCATACATTGTCCCATGTCACGACTCAAAGATAACTATATACTGTATATTTTCTCCGTCTCATAATATTATAACTTAGAACTAAATTTGATATTTTATAGTATAATAAATCTGAACAGTTACACTGTACTGTTCAGATTCGTTGTACTATAAAATATTAAATTCGGTGCTAGGTTATAATATTATGAAAGAGAGTATATGTGAGCCGTCAATATGCAGTAAAATTTGGTTGAAGATAGGTCTAGACACACAACCGGCTACGGAGGTTAGAGGTACTTCAGCATTATAGTAACAATAATGCTTCATTTAGAGTGTCTTTAACATTAAAAATCAGACGGTGTTTAAAATATTTCATCACGTTGTCAAAAAATATTTTAGTAAATTAAATAGAGTGAAACATAGTGTTTTCAAGAGAAAGTTAATAAAATAGTGATGAAAGTAAAAACAAAGTATTATTTATTAGTAAGAAAATAATAATGTGAAGCTATATGTAAAATGTAAGGTCGATGGTATTAAAGTAATATAATTTGTTAATTTGTTAACTGAAGATAGCTAAAAATTCTTGAGAGATGAAATCTTTTTTAAAAGAAAATTGAAGGGCTGGAAGTGGATTCTTTTTAACAGACGTATTACAATTTTTATGAAAAAGTTTTTCTTACGAAACCGTAAAAGAAGCATGTGCAGCACCTGGTAGCTTTATAAATTAGGAATCGATGACATAACTTTGATCAGTGGCACATTTGTTTCCTGTTTTTCTAAAAAAAATTGTAGTAATATTTAAATTTTAAAATCTAGTTTTAAATATTATACGAAGGTTCTATCATATCATTCAGTTATTTCTCTCGCATTATATCTGCAACTTTGCACTACACATCTGCACACCGTTTGTTGCTCTATAACTAGAGTCAGATCTAGAATTTTAGTTAATTGGTTCATTATAAACTTATCATACCTGATTTTAGAATTTTAGTTAGATATTAAGTTTATCAGGATAAACTAAGGAAGATAATTCTGTCGTGTGACAACAAGGTTTCTCACGCCATCAGCAGCGAAGTACTCTAGTGTCCATTGATCACCGCAGAATCGACCGGGAGATCCAGCAAAAGATCGCCCACGCCAAAAGGCAGATCGTGCAAAATTACTTCTCCAATGGTGAAAGTAAGAAAGAAGATGATCGAAGAAGATAGAAAAAAAGTTGCATGCCAGGTGTGGTACTAGAATCACGGCCCGGCCGTGAAACCGGACGGAAGAACAGAGCCGGGGGATACCGGATACCCACGCGTACAACGGATACACACACGTCGCGTCGCCGTCGCGTCGCATCAACGTCAGTGTCAGTACTAGCTGCAGCAGCTGCAGAAATACATATCCCGGGCGCGCGGCGGTGATGCCGAGACGGCGAGACGGCGATCTGCACGTACGGGCGGGCGCGTCAAAACCCCGTACGCGCCGCGCCGCGCCGTGCAGCGTAGAGGTCGGTGCGGGTGCGCGACCG
>KE371907.1:800780-818934 GCA_000418225.1 Zizania latifolia
TTATATATTAAAAAGATAATTACGTAAGTCTAAAATTTTATAAATTATATATATACATAAGTCTAAGACATTTCATTCGATAATATATTGAGTTACATCGACCGGTTTGATAAAAAAAACTTATTAGAAAAAATATGATTAACTTTACATTTCATCAATTTAAATTTTTTATTTTTTTACATTCTGACGACATAAATATAAATATAATTTTTTTACTAAAAATATTTTTCGTCGTAAAAACGCGGGATGGCCGGAAAAAACAGGACAAATAATGGCCTTATCCAACCCTCCCCGTAGGCATGCATGTAGGGCCGCCTGTATGCATGTATACCTGGAACTGACGCTGTCACATGACACCCGTGCTCCAACACTCCACAGACAACCTTAGCTGTGCTAGCTTGGTTGGTGAGAACGGAGCCCAGACACCCATGACGCGTGCACTGCTCACAGCCATGCATGCAGCAGTGGCAGATCGGCGGTCCGTCGTCCTGAGGATCTCCCCGGAGATCTTCTAGGGTTTAGCTCGGCCCCCACCTGAATAACGCCCTGCCACATCCCAGCATGATTCACATCTCTCCAGCGATTTGGATTTTGTTCTCTTCTTCCGATCCTCTCGCCCGATGAGAGAGAGAGGGGCCTTCCGGCAGCTCAGCAACCTAACGACGTCAACCCATGATGAGAGGCCAAGACGTCGCCGCCGCCACCGTAGTACTCTAGTGTATCTATACTACTTTAAAAGAATCAAATAGTAGTGAATCTATCATCTACCTATTTTTATTGTAGTTTTTATAGTTTACTCCTTGAAACTATTTAATATTACACAATAATCCAATAGAAATGGATTGACACATATAATTAAAAAAGTAAATAATATATATCGTATAAAAATATATTTGATTTATTTTAAACAATATTACACTATTTTTCTTTTGTTCATAACAAAGCATGAGCATTTTGCTAGTTGAGTATCTGTGTAAGAAAATTATATTATGTTTTTAGATGAGTGAGTATTAATATAAGAGTGATAGAGTAGAGTAATTAAGTCCAGATATACTATAAGTGCATTAAAAATAAAATTATCTTTTATAAATAAGCATTGTTACGGTACATTCTACTGATAGTGTTATACCGCTAGTATATCAATCTTAGCTGTCAATTTTAAAGGGTAAATTGATACTTTTAATTGATTATAATTTAGGCATAAACATTATTAACGATTTTTTATATAATATTCCATAAAAATGGTTGACTTATTTTTGATGTTTTAAAAGTAAAGTATGGCAAAATTACCATTTTATCTCTTCACATTATTTTTTTGAACGATTTTACCCTCTATATATTGTATTGTCTCTCATCAAGGTAGTAGTAGAAATTAATCTGAACCGTTAAAAGAAAAAAGATTAACAGTTAGAATTTATTTTACTGTCGGTAGAATGCAGCGAAGAATCTCTCTTCATAAATATAAAGCTTACTAAATATAAATTCTAAATTCTAAAATTTATTAGCCCTCACGATCCTGACTACTATTCACTACTAAAGCAGTTGTTTTGATAGGTAATGCGTCTTGTCAAGTGTACGCACTGATTTTGTAGAGCCTAAATGAAAGGAGCGGTTTCTGCTATCCTCGTTATTTTCTTATGGATGGTGTTTGTTCTGCGATGTACGGAAGCCACGATTTTATATAATTCATTTTTTTAAATATTTTCATCTTTTTCTGAAACATAAGGTGTTTTAGAATTTCTAAGTATTTTTATCTTTTTTCATATTTGCCATTTTTAAATAAATACTATTTCTCTGACAAATGAAAATTCTTATTTTTTAAAGCCAAATAAATAAGGGACAATAAAGTTGTTTGAGTTGATTTCTTAAGTTCTATACACAAATCCAAAACTATTATATAAACATAAATACGACATCAATTTTCTATTGAAATGCGTTGACATATCTCCTCGTTAGTTTAAGCTTTTTGAGTTTACCTGGTCGGTGAATGAAATCGCAATATGCTATCAATGCCAATATCTTGCGGCTTAGACTAATTTTAAAAAACATAGTACATACATGACAAAAAAACAAATAAATTTTCTAAATCCTAGATGAAACGTGCGAGAATAACCATATCTTCATACGCATGGCAATTCAGTCTGTAGGTCTGATGTGAATATATAAATATAAAAATCTTACTCTACAAATATTTTTTATTACGATAAATTTAGACGTCTTCTTTTTATGTTTATTTTAAGAATAAATAGTCCCCCTCCATTACAGAGAGATTTGATAATTTACCACAAAAAATAGCTTCATAATTTTAACATCCTATCTCATATTCATTGATATAAATAATCATACATGTAAAGTGACATTATAGTAAAAAGAGTCATGTTACGAGTAACAAATGATCAATTTTTTCCTCAAGTCGTAGGGTCTCAATGTAACTATGCAAGGAGTGTGGTGAAATATTATCAAATTGTGAATTGATTGACGATGAAACTCCACAGCTACAGCGAAGAAAACCGAGAAAAAAACGGCCATCAAGCCGTGTCATTTTCAAGCGGATTTTTCTGAAGCTAATATTATTGCTCCCTCGGAGAAAAGAAATGGAACGTCACAGAGAAGAAGTGTACATCACGTCAATTCAACTAGATCCTGGTCCTAAGAATAATCAATGCTACTACTATTTTCTGCACTCCTAATAGGTATATTTGTTAAAGAACTTCGCCTATCGAGTTTAGTCTAAAAAATTGATAATGAATAAGAAAAACAATAAAGATGTGAGAAATAGAAAAAAGTCTTTTTTATTTCTAATAAATGTTACGGAGTACAATGAGAATATAGTCTCTCAATCTAGACTATGTATCTTAACCGTTAATATTTAATTTTTAAACGGTCCAGATTAATTTCTACTACTAATCTAATGAGGGGTAGTAGAATGTACAAAGGGTAAAATCGTCCAAATTTTTTAATGTCGGAGTTAAAGTGATAATTTTCTATGTGTGAAACCCTAGCAATGCAATCTAACATAGTTCTAAAGGTAGACATAGGCTAATATTATACGAAAAATCAATAATAACGGTTATACCTAAATTATAATTAATTAAAAGTACTAAACTACCTTTTAAAATTAACGGCTAGAATTGATCTATTAGAAATATAATAGTACTAGTAGAATGCACCTTAATGGTGCTCTCAATTTATAAGTAAATGAGAATATATGATCAGTAGCAAAACAATTTTCTAACAAGATTTATCATTCTTTTATATTTTTCCTTCTGGCGTGCCCTTTTCCCACTGAAGAATCTTTCTAGGCGTGACTACTCTCATTCATTTTCTGATGGAAAAGAAATGGCCCTGTCTGGTGGTGATCATCAGATATCCAAATGATTATTGCCCAGCTGCTAATAGGGCCATATTTTGGCGATGCCTTTTTGTTTGGAGAATCTGTACCACCAATCTTGGTGTAATCTGGGGCTGGCCCTCCTGTGGGGAGCCTCAAATCTTGGCAGGGCCACTGCTAACTCCAAACAATCCAGTACTACTGTGTTAATCATCCCCTTTTCATTGAGTTGGTAGGCCATGCTTGATGTGCCCAGTTTTCAACTCCATTGTAGCCTTTCCTTTCTAATAAAGCCACAAGATTTTGGGTGTGATATGCAACCAACATGTGAGAAAGATAAAGATGAGAGGGGCATAATAATCACTGTGTCCATAATACCACACCATGACTGACAGATTCACAATAAATTGGCCAAAAAGATGGGTCAGTTGCAAAATCTTTAAAAGTATTTTGCTTAGGTCAATTGGTGAGAGAGAGAGAGCATGGCTTGATGGCGCACGATCTTGCCATGGATCGGTAATCTTTACTTCTCAGCTTTTTCTTTTCTTTTTTTTAAAGTTCTTTCTCCTGCTGCTGGCTGCTCATTATTCAGCTGTGATGCAGGCTTGACATGTGCCATCAGTGCACTTTTGAGGAACAGAATCAATAGAAAGGTGTAAAGTGACCGAGGTAGCTCCTCTCCCTTTGCACGCATCATTAACCAGTTACCAAAGAGAAGGGAAAAGAAGTAGCCAGTGAGCATGCTGCTCTTCCAAGTTTTTATAACATGCATGTATATGTTCAGACTTCAGATTCATTATATTCAGGCTTGTGAGATATCAAAAGGAGACGGACGATATATGCTCTCTCGTAATGAAGGCGACCGACCATCAGGGCAGATTTGTCTGGTGCATGCGCGGTGCTTTGCCCTTGCCCACTGAGCTTACTGTCAGTGCAGCTCAGCAGCTGAGCTCTCAGCTGCGGAGATTTTATGTGAAACTGGGGAGGATTCCGCCTCTCGCAAGGCAACACGCGCATGTCGCCAAGCCACCCGATCGTGAGAGCTGCTACCCTTACTACGGCTCCCTCCGTGCCACAGTGCTCCCTCGTTTTTTTCAAAGGATTAAGGATGAAGGGAAAAATATTTTAATGTCCTTATTTATTTGATGATAGATATGTGCGAAACCAGAAATTGTTAGGAGGTAAGATACGAATAAAATTGAATGATGGATAGTTGATGGGACAAGTGATACTCTAGATATTTTGGTACAAAATTTAAATCATTTTATTCCTTATACTCTGTCCATATTCTAAAATACTGGTCATTTTAGTCCATAAAGATTATCCAAAAATGTATGTCGTTTTTGCATTTGTACTAATTAATTAATTATTTTGTGCAATTTTCTAAGTATTGAAAGGACAACTGCAAGTAATAAAGTGAAAATAACTTAGTTGTTTTTCCTAAGAGTAAATTTGCCTCAAAAATAATAGAATGACCATCATTTTGAGACGGCTGAAGTATTATATTATAGAACGGATGGAATAATTACTCCACCCAATAAAGACTTTATTTTTAGAATTTAAAATTTATCCCATATAGAATATACTTTTAGATTGTTTGTTAATGCAAGCGTAATTAATAAGCTCAAATTAACCAAGTGACACTATTTAGTTAGATTGGCTAAAAATTAGAGATAACGGGATTGATAAGTGACAACTAAGTTATATCTTCGAACTACTAATCTATCTAAAAATTGGTAAAACTAAAGTTTTTATGGGATAAAAGGAATACATAAGAGCATCTCTAAGAGATCCTGTAATTTTAATTTTCTAAATCTCATATAGGGACCATTCTAAACTCTATATTTCTCTAAAAATTAATTAATCTACAACAGTTTCCCTATAATCTCAATCCTTATTTTTTAAATCCTAAAAATATGGCAAATAAAACGTGGTGCAATGCTAGCATTATTTAAGTAATACAATAGAACATAAAAGACTTCATAAGAAGGAAAATTTTATGGCAAAAGGGACTTATTTGAGAGAGATTGAACAAAAATAGGGATTGGACATGATAATCCTACATTTAAGAGTGATTAGAGATAATTTAGTAATGGATTAAGAAATAGACTAATTTAGGAAAGCTGTTAGAGCTTTTATTTATTTATCAAAATATCTAAATTTAAATTTAGATAACTACAGAGATCTCTTGGAGATGCTCTAAGTGAGCATACTGAATTGAATTCCATGTTTTTTTTTGGCGAGAGCCAGTAGCCGACGCCGGCCAATCGATGCGAGACTGGATTGACCGATTAAATTCGTTTCTGGCTTCGACCAGGACGCGATCGATCAACATGCTGTTGGTGTACAACACACTGCTGACTGCTGCTGCTACTGAATAATAATACCGTGATACTGACCTGACCACGCGTGATGCGTTCTCAGCAGCGCGAGAGTACAGCAGCGACGTACTCCCAACTTACTACTGCCTGCGACTGCGATGCGATCGAGCAGTCGTCTGTTCGTATCGATCGACTGATCGCTTCTCCATTATGCCGTAGATCGTTGTGGGATTCGTGATTCGTGATCCGGTTGCTGCGCGTTTTGTTCAGGCGATCCTACTGCCACTGCGAGCTTGTCCGGCCGCCTTTATTGTTTGGTGTTTACGTTGCTGGGTGATAGGCCAGTCTTAACCCTATCGACTCTTAGACTTAGATGGTTTCTTAACATTAATTATATTATCATGTTAAGCAAAATTTGATATGTGAAATGATTTATTAAGATAAGAGAGAAATCAGGTCTCGTATAAGAAACCATATCTACACGCATGGCCGATTCTAGAGGGCCCTGGACCACCCTGTAATCTAGACCATTATACTCTAGTATATTAGAAATTGTTCTGACCTATTAGTTTTTTTGGATTTTTTGCTGGGTGGAGTACTAATAGTAGTTGATTTCCGAAGAAAAAAAATCTGTAGAGCTTCTGTTGAGCAGAGCTAGCTGCGCATGGAGGAATTCCACTTTGCGAGGGCTTGCTGCTGCTTTTAATTATGTCTTTGTTTAATGTGATCAATTCCTTTCCAATTTAAGTTGCATTGAACAATGTTTTATTTAAATTGTGCGAGACTATTTATGTTGTAATTTTACAAATTTTGAGTTTAAGTATTGTTTAGTAGATTTACGATGTTATGAGATGCAAATGCTATAGTTATATTATGTTTTTTTTAAAAAAAATCATATTATACATCGAGTTCATGGCGTCATAATACTTTAGCGTGTGAAATAGGAACACCTAGAGCAAAAAATCCTAGAGCCGCCACTATCTACACGATATGCAAAGAAGCAAAAAGGGGATTAGGGGAAAAGGAAAGAGAAGAAGATAGGTAATTTGATATAAATTTATTTTAAAGAAACTATCTATACGTGTGTCTATGAGTGATGTCTAAATAAAAGAGAGTACGATACTACTCATAGACACTATGTTAGGATTGTCTTACAAGTTGTCATCATTTTTTAAATGATGAATTTTTCTATTTTTAACTAATTTTATAAAAAACGTAGTTGTTGTAATATTAAAATACTTTTATTAACTCTTTCAAGTAAAATGTATATTTATTTTATACCATAGATATTAATATTTTTCTTTAAATTTGATTAAAGCTATAGAATTTTTTTAAAAAGATCATTATAATACGAAATAGAAACGAAAAGGGTAACGGAACGGAGCAATCAATCCAACATGGACGTGTTAACGAGGGTTGGATTGGAACTAAGGCTATGTTTGGTTTAGCTTTTCTAACCAGCTTCTTGGCCAGGAAGCTAGAAGCTGAACCAAACAGGTCCAAGGGCTAACCAACTTTGTTAAAAGTAGCAGCCTTTTCGTAGTACAAAGTGAAAGCTGGGGGACTCCAACTTTCACAGCTTCTTAGTTCAACTTTGAACAAAAATTACCCACCATGCTATTACAACATACCAGTTCGTGTAAAATTTAAAAGGCAAAATTTTAGTAAAATATATAATTTTAGTATAAATATTATAAAATTTCATAATTATAACGATTTATATGTAAAATTGCATATTAATAATGTAACCAAACACTAGGGGCTACCAAAACAGAAATCTACAGTTATTCTAACCAAATAGTTTCTCAGCTTTTCCACAGCTCATATCTCACAGCAACTTTTTATAGCTCACAGCTCATAGCAACTTTTCAGAATCTACAGCTCAATCAAACACACCCTAAGTGTGGTCCTTTGATGGTCAAGATTCACGTGTGTGTGTCGGCAAAACTAGTTGGCTAGCCTCATTGTTAGTGAGACAGGTGTGCGCACCATAAATGAATGGATGGATAGATTAACAGTACAACTTAAAATACTATTTCCTCTGTCCCCTAATATTATAATTTATGATTATATTTGACATTTTATAATACAACGAATTATCGAGATTCGTTATACTATAAAATATTAAATCTGATCTTAAGTTGTTATATTATGGTACGGAGGAAGTATTTCAATCTGGCTTCCATAACCATGTGAAACATAGGTTTTTAACGATGGTTTCGTGAAGCTTAAACGGGTGGTTTTGGTTAACTAAGATGAAACATTTTTTGCTTCATTAATTCTAGGCACTGATATTTTTATATTCTATCGCGATGAGAGAGAAAAAGGGACAAAAAAGACAATTAGGGGAGATTTTGGCACTCAAAACTATCCAATATTAGACACAATAAGTTAATAACCTCCGTGCAAAACTTTTGACGGTAATATGAGCAACTAGAAAAAATAATGATAAATTTAAAGTAACCAAACCCCTAGTGATAGTTATGCGAATAGTCCATAAAAACATTATAAATGGTGTCGATTCGGCTGATATGCATGCATACTTAAGTATTGAAAACAACTCATGGAAAATACGCATAACACAAGCGATATAATCTACTTTCCATCAATTACTACATGCTTAGAAAAAAGAAAAAATTTACGGTCCTTCGGAGGTACCATAATTTTTAGTGTTAATTTTATTACCTGTCGATATCTCAGGCACTAAAAGGTACTAAAACTAACACTAAAATTATGATACCTCTTGTACCTCCTCAAGAACTATAAAACCACTCTAGAAAAAATAGAAATTAGATTTCATAATACAAGCTATATTTTATTTCCATGCTGAAATATTGTAGTTGAAGTGAAGCAACTCGGGAGCCAGGCACTTTAGGGCATGTTTGGTAGGGATTCCTGGGCAGACACCGACAAGTAATAAAATTCACACTAAAAATTATGATACCTCTTGGTATCTTATCAAGAACTGTAAAATCACTCTAGAAAAAAATAGAAATTAGATTTCATAATACGAGCTATATTTTATTTCCACGCTGAAATATAATAGTTGAACTGAAGCAACTCAGGAGCTAGGCATTTAGGGTCCGTTTGGTATGGATTCTTGCGCTGATTCTAAAGAGAATATCAAGAATCTCTACCAAATAGGTAAAAATAGAAGTGATTCATGTTAGAATTTTGGATAATTGATTCTCCTTTTTTACTGTGAGAGAGATCGAATCAGGTGAAACATTGAATCTCATGAGAATCGGGCTAACAAAAATTAAAAATATCCATAAAAGTTAATGAGAATATTTATACATGATTGGAGTATACTGATACATCATATAATATAAATAATATGATTTATACTTTATATTATTTGTTCATTTATGTTTATATAGTTTTAGATCATATACTACAAGCCATCACATATATAATACAACTCAAAGATAGAGGTATAATGGTCATTTTATACCACTATTCTCTCTTATAAAAATTAGAATATAGTCATCCAACCAAATAATTTTATAGCTGAATCTGATTCACCACATAATCAATTTCAAGAAGGATCGAAATTAAAATCAGCATAATCAGAATCTTAGAGTCACGCCAAACATGCTCTTACTAGAATGTGGTCAACCCAGCTAGAGATGGAGAAAAATATATAACACATATTATTGATCTAACTATCGATAACTAAGCACTAAAATTTTTATAACAATTTCATAAAAATTACAATAAATTTAGTCACTCCGTTTACTTTTTAGTTCTTCGATCTTATAAAAAATATTTTTGTTTCGTCTTACGTATCATCAACTCGTAAATTAATAAGTTTTATTTTTTAATACTTTTTATATATCTCTTATCTATGACTTTAATCTTTAACTCTTTAATATTATCAACCACAACACTTTAATCTTTACCCTCTCACCGCTAATTTATTAAATTAATCTTAAAACTAAATTCTCTATGGTATAGAGAGAATAAGAACTGCTAAGCCTGATGGTCCAACCGTGATAGAGCTGTGGTCGCCGTGGCCCCACGAGCGACTGCAAGACTGAGGAGAGAAGGCACGGTTCCGTACGTGTGGCTCAAACGCCGGCGTCTCCGACTCCGGAGTCCCGAGTCCGGACGCAAGGTGGCATCAACGCGATCGATCTTGTGTTGAAGCAGGAGGCAGCAGAGGCGCAGAGCGCGGGCGGGGCCGACAGGTAGATCTGACAAATCTGCAGCGGCCAGTGGTATGCACTATACAGGGGGAGGAGGAGGAGATCCCACGGGCGATCCATGCGAGACGAACATGCCGGCGTCGCGGCCTCAACGGCCGGCCGCATCCGTCGGATCACGCGTACGGACGGCTCCGATTCGGAACATGTGGACTCCGACTGCCTGCCGCCTGCCCCTGGTCATTGCCAAAGAATGACCAAAGAGCAGAATGCCGACATGGGCAAATATGTTTCTCAGTGTTTTTTTGAGCAGTTTTACCTTCCATTTCTTATATTCCTTATATAAGTTATTTTTCACTTCTCAAGTCTTTCAGACATTTCTTATATTTCTTATATAAGTTATTTTCTACTTCTTAGCTTTTTTTAAATATAATTTGTTTTAAAACTTTTAGTCACATTTGTTCTTATTTTTTCGTCTATTATATCCTTGTCATAAATTCTACCTCTCTCACCAATAAATAATTTATCGTTTTTAAATCAGAATAAACAAGGGTCAACAAAGTTATTTAAATTAATTTTCTAATTTTTATACACAAGTCTAAAACGGCCAATGTAGATAATTAGATAGAGTAGGGTGAACAGAGAATTAGGGCGACCACACTACATACATGCCAATGTTTGTAAAACTGGTTTGAGACTGGTTACCACCTAAGGTCATGGTAACCTGATTGGGTGCATATACACCGAGTTTTAAACAATTTAAACTACAACTATTATGTTTTCATCATTTGTATATCGTCATTATACTTATTAGTATTGTAGTGTACCCTTATTTATTTTGCTCTAGCTCCACTCTTGTTATCGATGGTGTTGGGGAAATATGGCCACCATGTCACCCTGACAGCAACAAAGACTGTGGAGGAGTCTCTTAAGATCACGAAGTCGCCTTAGATTGAACCACCTTAGTATACGTTTCGTTCCGAAGTATAAGGACTTCGAACAAAGGCCGAAGTGTTAAGGCTCTGAACAAGGGCAGGAGCCTAGCTTCCGAAGCTAGGAGGCTTGAAGCTAATACCACCTCAAAACGGGAGCTAAACAAATAGCTCCCATCCTCTCCGACAAGACAGGCAATTAATGTTAGAAATCTTGAAGGCTGAAAAAGTAACCGATTATGGACTTTTTGTACATATAATAAATATTTAAGCATTCATACGGTATATTACTATGTAGCCCGTATATAGCTTTATAAATAGTACTGACATAGTCGGTTGTATGTAGGGGATACCTTCGTAATTCCCAACTAGGATTTTGCATATAAATACCGAGCCCCTTTCAGATGGTACGAGAGGTTGAATTATCTGTAATCAGAACAAGGTTCAAATACTCAGAACACAAGACGTAAGATTATTAGGAACTTTCCTAACTCAATGAAGAGAAGGCTATTATAAGTATGATGGTTTGTTTATTAGGGTTTACGTAAGTTTTATTATATTTTTTCATCGTTGTCAAATGTAACATGAATTAGGAACATGACAAGCCTCCCAAGTAATCAACAGGGCACTCCTGCCGAACAACATGCTTCTACTAGTAGGCGGATCCCTATGGTACCAACTTATGTTCCTGACAGTTGATTCATAAAGATCAATCATCTAGTCAACGGCGGGCGTTACCAGGTTTATACATTGTACATTAGATATTCTGTTTATGTGCTAATAAAACTAACAAACTGATGCGATATTATCTTACTGTTGTAGTTTCTATCAAAAAACTTTGGTGATATCAATAACATTCACGCTGGTGACACCCTTAAGATATTAACAAGAGATGGGTGCACCACAAAGGTTGAGGTTGCGAGCTGTAGAGGTAGGGTATGCCTCCACAAAGGGTGGCCTGAATTTAGTAAAAGAGCCGGTCTAACACAAGAGGACTATGTGGTAATAACAATGGGACGGGCCCCATTGATTGCTATTGTCAAATTTTACACTAACTTTGGTGATGAGAAGGCCCTAACGGCCATAAAAGTGGAGGACAACGATAGTGGTATCTATAGCAAACTGACATTACTTACTAGACATGTATATTTTATTTATGTACTTAAATTAATTTTTTATAATGTCAGGAGAGGGTCCTAGCAATGTTACGAAGAAGAAGGGGAAGCAGATAACTAGGGAGGTCAACACCGACCAAATGGACCAATTGAAGAACAGCTGTTATTTTGGCAATCCAACAGATATAATGCAAGGAAGGCTCTCCTGCAAGACATATCGGTAGGTTTATCCTCTAAGACTTGGTTATATGTCTGCATAATAAATAACTCGATCATCAACAAGAAGTCGGTGGTAAGCTATTTGCACATGTCGGTGGTTAACTCGATCATCTATGCACTTGGCCTTGTCTAACTAGCTTTGTTTAAATTTTATTGTTATAGTACTTTTCACGGCAGTACTATGAGAAGTACATCACACCTCACCTATACCAGCAGACCACCGAGATTCAAGTGGCAGCAGCAGGGTCTGAGGTAGTCCCAATTGTGGTGCATAAATCCACGGATGGACGGTGCTACCTAACTACTGGTTTTAGCCAATTTCTTCGAGATAACGCGTTAGAAGTTGGCACAATATGCTCCTTCCATTTTAACATTAACAATGGTGCAATTAAGGCTATCATGTATATGATGTAAACCTGGGGTATGATGTCTTCCTATCTATCTTTTTTTTGCACGAATAACCATTGTGCATATTATACTTATTCTTTTTCTTTAGGGAAAAGGAGTACAGGGTGACCATAAAAGAGGCGGTGAAACTAGACATGTACAACCTTAAGCAATTCATAGCGGGTAGGCAGAGAGAATCTCCGTAGGACACTATTCAAGTCCTTGATATCACTCTTAGGGAATGCCCTAGTGAAAGTTAGAAGTTAGCTAGAAGTTAGAAGTTAGGGAATGCTCTTATAGAACTTTGTTTTAGCCATGCAATTTCTTCGAGATAACGAGTTAGAAGTTAATATATGTGATATTAATTTGGTTATAAATTTTCTATGATGAATTGTCTGTGATGTGCTTTGAAATATTGGATATGTTGGCTGCCAAATCCTGGCTTTGATTTAGGATGCGGTCTAAAAACAATTATTTTTTTCAAAATGACCATAATATTAGTGACGGGTGACAATAATCACCCGTCACTAAAGGGCCCTTTACTAACGAGTGACATTACGATCCGTCACTAAAGGGCCATAACAGGTGAGACGATAGACCCTCCTTTAGTGATGGATGAATATTGCCACCCGTCACTAAAGGTTGAAGGTTGACCCTTTAGTGACGGGTAAACAACCATCACTAATGATGTTACATCACTGACGCGATAAGAGTGACGGGAGACTTGCCCATCACTAATAAAGGTTATTACCCGTCACTAATAGGGTTTTCTGTAGTAGTGGTATAAACTATACCATCAAGAGAAAATAAATCATCATTGCAAACCAAAGCATATCACATGTCATGATTTTTAATTTCAGCATGAATAATTTTAGTTGCAAGCATAGCACAACCTTTCAATTTGGCTTTTGCTGATTTTTAGATTTAGCATCAAGTTGTTTGCTCTCATTAGCAGTCCTCTCCCTATTAGCTTTAACAGTTTCATCGGGAGTTAAAGGTAACAAAGTATTTTTTATGTCCTTATACATAAGAATGTATTTATTACTCCTACCATGTTGAAGTGCATCATTATCATATTTCCAAGGATGACGCAACAAAAGAGAACAAGTTTGCATGAGAACCACATCACAATCAACAAAATCAAAATATGTACCAATGGAAAAATGAATCTGGATTGTTTATGTTACCTTAGCCTTATCAAAATCATTAAGCCATTGGAGATGATATGGATGTGGATGCGAACGTGTGGTCAAGCCAAACTTCTTGACCAAATCATAACTCACCAAATTATTGCAGTTTTCTGTATTAATGATGACACATGCAAGCCTGTTGTTGATGATGAGGAAAATCTAAAACAAGTTATGACGCTGTTGTTTCTCGACTTGCTCCATCTTTGCACCAAGCACCCACTGAACAATGACACTCCTGTAAACCATTGTATCATCATAGCCAAATACTTGGCCATCATCATCATTGGTGAAATAAAGAAATAAAGAAACACAACTTTTTCTACACGTTGGAGTGAAAACGGATCGGATACAAACGAATATTATTGATATTATATTCATTTTTATATTTTTATTTGGATTCGGAAAGGAATACCTAGATACGGATACAAAAATGAATACTATCAGACCCAGATAAAAAAGAATACAACTAAAGATATTTATTGAAACAAGAAAACCATCTGTGCATGTTGAGAATGCAAATGTTCTTTTATTTATTATAGTCTTATAGAGATATATAAAGTAAGCCATTTTAACTAGAATGTTCACCAAATTCAAAATTTTCTTTAATTATAAAATCTTTAGAATGATCTCCTTCCCTTTTAGTCTCAGAGGAAATATTGGATTTTTAACCATAGAAATCTCCCAATGCCTAAAATTTCTACATTTTAAAAAGTTTGTAGAAATTTTTTCTCTTCTTTTTCTTTCATTTTTTCTTTCTATCCTAACTCTTTCTTCCTTTCCCTTTCCCTCTTCCTGCTTCCACTTCTCATGTGTCGTCCTCTCCCTTCCTCTTCTTCCATGGGCTGCACTTCAAATATGAATCTGTATCTATCAAATACTAATGATGTTATATCTATATCTATATCTGTATATAAAAAATCTATATCCATACCTGTATCCAAAATTATTTTAAAATTTTTGATCCAAAACTACGCGTATCTATTTTCAAGTGTTTCGGACGAGAACTATCCGATCCGTTTTCACCCCTACCTACACAATATGTCTCTGTATGATAGCTTGTTTTTAAGATGTTCTTAATAGAAAAATATGTTCCCACTTGTAAGACACGTTTAGCAAGAAATTGTAAAATGGGATGTGACACAAATATAGGAAAGTGTGACCCATAGAAAATTAGCACTTCTTCCATCCCAAAATGTATGGGCTTTTAGGCTTAGGCATATTTATTAATGGGATGTATAAAAAGACTATAATACCCTTCTCAAGATGAGTAAGTGTGTACCCAGAAATATTTGGATGGAGTAATGATTAATAAAGTCTAAGGATAGTAGATGTACTTTATAGATAAAAGTGATCTCTTACTATTACTGGATTGCTATATTTGGAATAAATTTTAAACTAAGACATTATATTTTGAACGGAGAGAGTATCAAATAGTGGAAAAGAGAAGTCTAAAACAATTAGGGCTTAAGCCTAGGCTTGTCTCCTTAATCTCTCTTAAAACTTAACTAAAAATTATGAAAATCTTGATGTTTCAATGTAAATTGTATTGTTGAGCCCTCGTTTTGATGAAATTGTGGCTCTGCTAAAAAAAGACCTACTATATATGCAAATTATTGTGACCTTACGACCTGTTTAGGCTGTTTTCATGGCAATGAACTTTTTTTGAGCAATCCACACAACACAATGGGGTTTGTATTAATTAAGTCAGAGAAAAATTACAAGATTACAACCCTAGGATATTGTAATCTGAAAAAAATAAAAATTACACACCACACGGCCCTATAGCAACCTCCCACGAACCAAGAGCAGCACTAACAAAAAGCAAGTCGTCGCTAAGCGAGACCGGCCAATGCTAGCAAGAGAGACACCAACAAGTCCTTCAAGATGATGCCTCTAGGGAGGTCACAACGCAGAAGCACCACAATCATCCGATTAAGAGCCTTAGACAATGTTTTCATCAAAGAATTTCGTGACAGGGTGAGAGAGCGGTTACGTGACAAATCCTCAAAGGAGGAACATGATGTCCGAAGGCGTCATCGATATCGGCACAACCAAGTTGGGCAAGGTTTTCGCCTGAACCAATCCCCCATTTGAAACAAGAAGAAAAGAAGAGAGGAGTAGTATTGCTATAAAATAATTTTTAGCTCCTAAGGTTAAACCATTTGGCCATTCCTACAGTCAAGGTTGCTCTGATTCCAACTTGTCACGCCCGGAAAATTCAACCATTTTCTTGCGATTTATTATGCGGAAAGTCCCTTGTCTAGCAATCAGCCGAGGCACACAATAGATAATTTATTGGACATCGAAAGCATTATTATTCACAACGAAGTAAATAAAGTACTCATTTCAGAGGTAGCATTGGAACCTCAAAACAATAATGATCAACATAAATAACTCCTAATAACTTTATTGATGCAACGGTGACTCCACTTCACAGGCAGACTTGACTAGGCAACAGCTCAAAATGCGCCACCTTCATCTTCGCTGATGAACTTTTCTTTTAGTGGTGAGGGAATGCAAGGGTGAGTATTTTGAATACTCAGCAAGCCATCCAAGTAGAACAGTCATAATGCACAGGGGATACAAAGGACGGCATAATAGGGTTTATTTGCATAAACAGAACATTAAAGATAGATAGAATTTAAAAGGTAATTCTAATTAAGTTGGAACCTTAGAATAATATTAATCCAATCACACCCAGAGTCATCAGGCCCAAAAGAACCAACCATTCTACTCTAACTAGAGCTATCTAGGTTGAACAAAAAGTAAATCAAGTTAATTAAGTAATCACGGGACTAATCACGAGTAACCTTGCATTGTCGCCCGTAATCGTGGGCACAGCTATTCAAATAGTTTTACTCTGATCAGAGGTGCATAACTTTACCCACAAGACACAACCCTATAACATATCATCATGTGCCTCAATACCACCATGATACCTTAGAAAAGAGCTGTGATATAACCATCCACTTAGATCCTCCAAGCTTCACATCCTATGACCCATCTACCCGATCCTCCCCTAGCGCTTCAATCTAAATAGAAAAGACTTACCCAGTGCAGAACTATCGGTCATCTTGATGCTTCACCCAGGATCTCTAGGCTTCAGGTCATACAATTTCTCATGCTGGCTTGTGGTAGCGCGAGATTACATTGCAAAAGTGGCCCATGAACCACTCCTTAAAGTGTCATGAGTACAACTAGCAGAACCACGGACCTTGTACTCACAACCCACCTTAGTCATATTTTAGTAGCATTTAATTCATTAACCAGTTCATTAACCACTAGTAATCATATAAGCCAGTATTAATATGACAGTAGTATTAAACAGCATGATAAAATATGATACTAGTTTCTAAGCAGGGCTAAGCAATCCTAGACATCTAGATAAATCATAATAAAGATTCATACTGGTAAGGTTAATTAATCCCTAGGTAGATAAGGAACAGGTAAATAATCAACATGGGGCATTACAAGCGGGGTTTATATCCTAATCCCGGTGACATTCTAAAATAAAACGCACTTTTGAATGAATAGTAGCTTTAAAACATGGGTTTAACATGATCAATAGGGGAACTTGAATAACTTGCCTTGCTGGACAGAGATGAAAATAGGCGAATACTCGACGAACACAAGCTCTTAAGACGCTTCGGAAACTAAACAGCAGTACAAGAATACAATAATAAATTAAAACAGTATATATGCACATACATTCTATATGTGGACATATTTTTAATGGGTAGATCTCATTTTTAGAAAATTTTTGCAATTTGAATGGTTAAATTTGGAGTTCAGATGAATTAGATATGAATTTTTGAAGTTTAAATATGGTTCTGTTGAATTCAGAAAATAAAATTGAATTACGACGTAATACCGAATTATTTTTATAAAGAAAAATCGGAATTATGGCGTCAGCAGAGGGTTACGCGCGCGCGAAGGTGGGGCCACATGGCAGCCATGTGACGACCACGCAAGCGGGACCGACGGACGTGGCGCTGACGTGGCGGCCACGTCAACGCCACGCTGGGGTGACGGCGGTGGCATGGGGACCAAGGGTCTCCAGCGAACGTTGGCCCGACGACCGGCGGCAAGGGCTCCGACGAGGTCAGGGAAGCACGAGGGATTCACCTGGAGGGGTCGACGACAGATGGCGGCGACGGGAGGCGACCGGTGGCGAGAGAGAGACGACGAGCGGCTCGAGTCATCGGCAGGGAGAAGGCTTCGGCGATCGGTAGTGACGACGGAGGGGCAGACGAGCATCGGGGGACGACGATGATCGTGACAGTGGGGTTGGTGGTGACTGGCGGCCACTGGAACAGCGGCGACCAGCGGCTGGATGCGGCGGTGAGCGATGGAGCAGAGGGCGCACGGCGCTATGGCGATCGACGACGCTAGGGCAGCGACGGAGGGGTCTAACCGGAAGCATGACGCACGGGGGTCCTTTATATAGGGTCGGCTGGCGGAGTTTGGCCTGGATACGGCGGCGCGGCAATGGCGGGAGGCAGTTGCGGCCGGGA
>KE371907.1:824890-837942 GCA_000418225.1 Zizania latifolia
ATACCAGCTAGCTTCGCCGCTTGTTCATCTGTCTGTTTCCATGGCAGCTTCTGGCTCTCTCTGCTTCTTAGTTGTCATTTCTTCCATGGCTTCTGCTCTTTTCCCGCTTGTTCCTAAGCAATTCGATCCGAGCTTTCCGTCAGTGCAAGTGCTCTCTTCATTTTTTCCTTCTCCTTTTCCTTTTTGCCCCTAATGAGTATGCATGTGGCCAAAACTGCAAATTGTGGCAACTGTAATCTCCTCCTTGTCTCTGTTTTTCTTCTCGGTTCCTTTTCTTTCCCTCGCCGCCGTGGTGTTCTGTTCATGTGTGACAGCAGTGGCGCCCTGCTGCTATAACTCTCTCGTTTTGATCACTTTTGCCTCAAACCATGTCACTGCTCGACACGACAATCTGAACAGGAGCTCTATTTCCTGCAGTTATCGCCGTCGACAGCGCGAAGAAGGCGATGGAGTTCCTCGGCCTCAAGGAAGAAGGCAAGGTTAGAACAATTTCTGCTAACCATTACTACCATCAGTTGCCACAAGAAACCAAAATTAACCCGGCGCAAGGCACCCGTTTTTACTACTATTTACCTCCGTTTCTCGCCGCGGCGCTGCACCGCGCGCCGGCGGCGGCGCACCGGCCGTACGCCGTGCGGCGCCTGCGAGAGCGCATGCGCGCTTGAGGGTTTCTGTGACTGTTCCTCTCTTCCTTTTGGGAGGAAAAGGTGGCCGCTTTTCATGGGGAGGAGGCAGGGGGTTAAAGAAAAGAGAAAAAAATTACCGTCTTGCAGCGGCCTGACAGAGCTGTCCGGTGACCTGATGACATGAAGCTTGGGTTAATGGACTGGTTAACGGCATGATTTGATTCTTGGTGCCCTGAGAGCTCAACACAATATGGAAGTATATTACCGCCTGTAATTAGGCTGAATGGGTAGCTCTTCTGAACATGTGCAGGAGCAGGCAATCGATATGGTGCTCACTGACTACTGCATGCCTGAGATGACAGGGTATGAGCTTCTGAAAGCCATCAAGGTATACAAATATTACCGCAGCATTCATTTCAGGATTGTGCTAAGTTCTGATGTCCCTAATTACTAATTAATTAGTAATTACTTACAGTAATTTTGATGTCCGTTTGCACAGGCGCGGAGTCCTCTGAAGCCGATCCCGGTGATCGTCATGTCGTCGGAAAACGAGCCCCAGAGGATCAGCAGGTAGAGAGCCTTTCACCCTTTCCTTTTGTTCATCCAGCATCTATTTTTGTGCCAAGTTGATGCAGCTCTACGGGATAAAAGGAGCTGCCTTTGGTCCCATTGCCTGCTACACTGTAGGAGTACAACTGAGCAGGGCTGTACAAGGAGTAATAAACAATAGCCATTTAAAAAGCTTGATAGAGTTGTAGCAGTAAATACCCTCTCTGCTTGTGCCTGTACTTGCCTTGATATTAATGGGAGTGCTTTGCTCGTCCACCTCTGAAGATGCTGCATCAGATACAAAGATCCACGACATTTGTGTCGTTCATTGATTGATGTCTCGTGATCTCTGATATACCGTGGTACTGCAATTGGAAATCCTGCAGCTGTAGTAGTAGTAACAGGTTTTAATGGGCATTTTCCTCTGAACACAGATGCTTGAATGCTGGCGCTGAAGATTTCATCGTGAAGCCTCTTCAAAGCAAGGATGTACAGCGGCTCAGGAACTGCTCGTCGGCGACCACGCAGTGCAAGGGCAAGAGCGATGGCAAGCTGCTGCCATCAGACCACGTCGTCGTCGATGCTGCCGCTGTCGCCGAGTCGCCGCCTCCGTCCCGGCGGCGGGCGCACTTCGCCGGCGTTGCCATGGTACGCCCCTGCGTGCAAAGAACCAATTTTCTCGCGTGCAAAACCACCGCATTCCATCTGAGTTCAGAAAGAAACCATCGCTCATCTTGTACTCCTCTTTGGTGATGTTTGTTTTTTTCCAGGTCCTGCACACGTCGAGCGTCGAGCTCTCGCAATATTTCCCTTTCCTCTTCAAGTTCATCCTGCTGGTGTACGCCATCCTGTGCCTGGGTGAGCTTTTGCGCAGATGGTCAAACGGCTGCTTCCTCTCGCTGTGGTGTGCTTGACAGTTGGTGCAGTCCAAGGCAAAGTCAGGTTGCAGCTGCAAGCTCTTCTTTTGCTATAGCTTCTGCACTGAAGAGCATGGAGAGGAAGTTAATCAATGTTTCAACAGACCATGGAAGTTTTAGGTAGATTATTTGCTTTGAAATTCTAACCGGGATTTTGGTTCTTCTTGGCCATTGGCTGATGAAGAGGAGGGAGGAAAAACCCTTGTCTTGTATCCTTGACTCATTGTACAAAATGCATAATGAGGCAGTATCTGATGCCCTTTTTGGCTGGGATCTTGGCTGGTATGACGATGTGACATTCAGAGAACTTTTTCCTTGCCCTTTCCTTTCGCCGATGGCAACTGCTCACCTGTAATGTAGTTAAGATCCCATGAGAAAAGAACTACACAAGTTGACAAATGCAACATCAGATGCTTCTGATGGGAAAAGAAACAGAATACAGATATGTCGAGTTACACTTCGTCTCAACGGCTGTAAACTAGTAGTAATTGCATTCATACCGGCGAAACTGCGCAATATAGTGTCTTTTCAGTTGTGATATCTCAAGCTGATGACTTGAGATTCAAATTACAGCTATTTACACCCCCCTAGCAATGTACATCTGTAATGTTCTAAATCTTTACAGTACCATCTCCTTGTGGAGGCATGGGATCACCCCTCTTTTTGTGCTACTTCTGATTCTTGTGTCATGACCATATGCATAGCTGCATGATCCTTATGTTCTACACTTCATCACCTTGTGCCCTTGTCTAATTAAAAGTTCATTCAGTATGTCTTCCTTGTAAGGGCCCGAATCATGCAGGACCTTAATAACATGCTTAACCTGATATTAACACCAAAAGAGAACATTAAATGGAATTGAAGAAACACATCCTAGCTCTGGGAGCTTTCATTTCCTTTTGAAAAATCATGACTTGCACTCACAAGTATTTATTTGGTTAATGTGTGCATCGATATTCTTTCTATGGTAAATCAATATTTACTAAAATATTCCCTGTTTTAATAACATAAGCATCCACTCTTCTACACGAGCAACAACAGATATCGTTTAGCGATCCATTTGACTCAAAACGATTGAGACTAATAAATGACAGAGTGACAACAAATTCATCAGTCGTCTCCACAATTCATAGTATAATGTGAACATGGCGTGAATAAAAAAATGGCTTTTAACATCAGGTTTAAGGGTGACACATACTGTACATATTGCAAAACTCAAGAGCATTCAAATCTGCACAGCAGATGCATATCAGCCATCATAATACGAGGCCATAACACTGGAACCGTTTAACAGAAAACAGGACAAGATTTCACATTTAAGGGCACTAGATATAGTACTAATCTGCAATGAGTTTGGCTTTTGAATGGCAATAGTACACTACATAACTGCAGTGGATTCAGATGGCTAGGATGGCAAATTGCAAAGATCCTTACCAGATATACATAGGACTGAGCAGGAAAGGATAGCTTAGTCACGTATAAGAATTAAGTGCGCATGTTGTTTTACAGCTAATAAAAAACTTATTGAAAACATTCAGATAATTCAGATTAAATATCTGAGCTGTCTCATGTGCAAGATGACTGTCCCAAAACCAGGATCTAAGAAGTAGTGGCAACTTTACGTTGTCACTGGGAGGTAACCACGCTGGATCTTGTGCTCTCCCTGAGCAGTGAGCATCTGCCTCCACCTTACTCAAGTTCAATTCTATAGCTGCTTCAATTGCCTGAAGCCCTGAATAGTATCTATATATTACATAAGCATGCAGAAGGAAGTCTTAGGAATCCCATTCTTACATACCTTGTGTAATTTCAATTTCTCCAGTGGTATTGCATCCTGATTCTCTGCATGAACCCACTATCCTTCAACTTACTGAATTCACCTTCAAAAGGAAAAGTTATATGTAATGATGACACCTTCAGCTGAAATACAGCAGAAACCAAAAGATTGTCACTTGGTTCTGGGATTCATGTAGAAAATGGATAACTTTAATAAACTATTGCTACATCACATATCTGAAAATCTACAATAGAGAACATCATAAATAAGAAACATCAGGTGTAAATAGGGACACGACTTTAAATATTTTCTTTCTTTCATATCCACACTGACTTATTGCTGACAGGTCAGACTCCAGCACAAAGCAGACTAAAGAGTTTGTGCAATTCAATGAAAGGAACTTTGCTTTCTTGAATATTCGTTATAAATGCTGACAAAATAAGAAGACATTTTATATGCTATCTCCGTTTCAGAATGTAAGTCATTCTAGTCTTATTTAGATTCATCTATATCATTCCAAAAATATTAATCAGGAAACCATGGCTCTCGCTCTCACTCGCCCTTGCGCCCGTTCTCGCCCGTCCTCCCTCTGCTGTGGCTCGACAGCTCTGCAATGGACCTCCTCGTCGTAGCCGGGTTTGATCTCTTCTCTCTTCCTCCTCTTCCCCCTCTTCTCCATGGTTGGCCCGCCTTTTGCCCTGCTCGAGCTTGAGAAGGACCCTGCCCTCAGGCACCTGGTTTCTTCTTGGGATTTCTCGGATGGACTCTCCTTTCAACAGAAAGTCCTTTCTTTATTTGGTTCGCCTGTTCATCACCCGTCGTCTTCTCTAAGTGAGTTGTTCTTCTTGCTCGCTGTTTTCAGACGCTATACTTTCCGGCTTTCGGAAGCTTCGGTTAGCCTGGCTCTTCATGCCTGTCTTGGCGGTTCTCCAGCTAGTTTTCATGTTCAGTTTCAATGTGACAGGCATTACAGATTCTCAGTGGCTTCTAAACAAGTGGGTTTACTCATTTACAAGCTGAAGCGTTTCACCTCCAACAGCTTTGACATCTACTTCCACCTCTGGAGAGATGGTGGCGCCAATTGGCTCTCTAAGAAAGCTCGCTGGGAGCGTGAAGAACTTGCAAGCTGGTTTGTTGTCCACTCCCGCAAGCGCTCTCGGTCTTCATCTTCCAAGCCCAGGAAGGTCTCCTTCTCAAATGCAACTACTATTATCAGTTTTCTTATCGAAGACCCAGCTCATTCTAGTCCAAGGCGTGCAAATTCAAATTCAAATCCCCTCCCCAACTTTGGACAATCTCAAGCTTGCGGATCTTTCTTAGTCGGGAGCATTGCAGTCCATATCTCCAGCACAACAACCTCAAGAACTGAGCTCCTTGCCAGTCACAAGCTCCTCCCGTCTCTCCTCAGGAGCTTCGCCAGTTCTTGCTCAAGTCCAGACAACACTGTTTCAAATCCGAGCCCTAATGTCCCCTTTCCGGAAGGTTCCTCTCTCAGCTAGAGGCCCAGCAATGGCTCGGCTGCTACTATTCCAGTGAAGAAGATTTTCAACAGAATCAAGGGTGATCTGAAGCTGCTCCACTCTGTCAGGCTCACGCCAAAAAGTGTGCTATGCCACGCAGGAAGTCCTTTCGCGCTGACAAACATTTATTGTCAGCCGAAGCGCCATCATGGTCTTCTTCGCAGAAAGGCCCCTTGTTGTCTTCTTTGTCACAACTACGGCCATACAATCCCTATTTGCCTTAGGAGGAAATTGCTAGCCAACTCCCGCTGGGTGAAAAGGCAAACTGCCACTACCACTCCAAGCGACGCTTCGCCGGCCTCGGGAGTTGCTTCTTCCGACGCTTCTACCTTGGCCATTGTGGCTGTGAGCAGTTCCCCGCAAGCCTCGTCTTCTCCGTCTGTTTTGCGCCTCCCGACCCTCCCCAACTCAACCTCTCCAATGGCGAGCTTCCCTGTTGATCCTTTTCCGTTTCCGCCTCGTGGAGGAATCCTCAACGATGGAGGCGGCCAACTCCGCAAGCTCCACAATGTCATCACCGTCACTGGCCAACACACCAAGCGCAACGAAGACCTTGCGATCGCGGAATGTGATGATCACTTTGATCGGATGGAGCGTCAAGAATTCCTGCACCTGATTCATCACCACCTCACTCAAGTCCTTCATCAACATGTTTTAAGGTACATCATTTACCCCATTGGAGTTGGTATTTTCAAGATGGGGGACTTATTTGAGAGAGATTGGTTAGTCTCTTCGGGCCCTTTTTGGATTGGGGAGCGGCTGGTTCGTTTTGTGAAGCATGATGAAGCTGCCAACCATCGAAACTCCCCGGCTACACGCATTGGCTGGATCATGTTCCTCGCCTACCCCCTAGATTTCAAGGATCTTCACTTCCTGCAGCAAGTGGCGGCCTCATTTGGGAAGCTTGTGTACTGGCATTCCGAAGATCCCAGCCTGTCTCGTGTTCTGCTGAAGGTGCTTTTCGAGAACACACTTGACATTCCCAGAAGTGTCACTATCAAATCATGCCGCTTAATGGATGGTGAAGGTCGCTCCTGGACTTTCTCTGTGTATCTGCTGAACAATGAATTGGCTGACCTAATCCCTGGTGATGAAGACGGCCTTCCCCCAGACGGTGGCAACCCGCACCCCTTTAACGGCCAGGTGTTCCCCGAAGAGCTAGCTTGGGTCCAACAATGGGTTGATGAGAAGCTGCTGCACCAAAACCCCTTCAACCCATTCCCGAATCATGGTGATGGTTTTTCACAGAACCAGAACGAGCAGCAGGATCAATAGCAATTCGAGCCCAATGAAGCCTGGGAGAATGCTTGGGGTGATTGGCACAAAGCCCAGCAGCACCTTGTCCAACCCCCTCAACTCGAGCAACAACAAGAAGAGCACAATGTCGCTGCCTCAACCATCTCCAACCCTAGTCATAGCATCTCCGTAACAGTTTCAGACTCATTTCGTGGCAACTTGATCCTGATGATGACAAGCCAAGCTGCTTCTGCCATGGATGCCCTTCAACCCAGGATAACTCTCCCTGGTGCCCCTCTTGCCATAGAGGGCCCCATCGCGGCCCAACCGGCTATCCTGCACGAAGCTCCTTTCCAAGCTCCCAGGCGTGAAATCACTATCGCCTACCAAAGACGTCACTTCAAACGCAGCATGGACCCCCCAGCCTGCCTCCCTTTCAAGCAAAAGGTCTGCGCCTTAGGTGTCCTCTCTGGATCTCCGTCGGAGTGCCTGCCTGCAGAACAAGCTCCAGGGGTTTAGAACTGGAGAATGTTCCGGCCAATCTTCTGGGGATTCCATGCAGACAGCTAAAGTGGCAAAGAACAAGGGCAAGGAGATCCTTCTGCCATCCTGCCCAAGCCTCCAGGATTTCATTAACTCCACCAAGGCTGGTATGGCTTGCGCCCCTCTCTCTACTGGCCAAATTCAACACACTGCAACCCACATCTGTGGCATAAATGCAGAACTGGTGACTGAGGAAAGGCTCAACAAGGTCTCTGACACTGCCCTTCAGCTGGTCCTAGCCCTGGATCTTCCGAACAGCACCAATCATGGGAATTAACTACTGGAATGCTTGCCCTACTTTTGTCCCTACTACTTCGCATCAGGCTTTTGTCGGCACCAACTACTGTTTATTCCCCCACTTTTGTTGGGGTTACTATGTTATTGGACATGGTTATTTGCTGCGTTTTAGTAGGGCTTTATCTATTTCGTTTATTGTCCGCCCACTTTATTTCTTACTCGTGGCAGTTTTCTATTTTATTGGGCTTCTGTTATCTCCTAGCTTTGCTTCGAGACTGGCTTTTCCCACTAAGATTTTTTGTTATGGGTCGTTTCAGTGACTGGCTCATTCTTAATTGGAACATCAGAGGTCTCAATTCCTCCCCTAAGCGTCTTGCTGTCAAAACCTTGTTTATGGATAGGGCCTTCTCAATTTATTGCCTTCAGGAAACAAAGATATCCTTCTTTGACCACTCTATCATCCGAAGCTTTGCCCCCAAGCGCTTTGATCAATTTGCTTACTCACCCTCTAGAGGCTCTGCTGGTGGTATTCTTGTTGGCTGGAATGGCTCTAGGTTCTCTGGTCAAGTTCTTTCCTCAGATGTTTTTCAATTGACAATCCGTTTTACTTCAAAGATTAATGGTCAATCCTGGAACCTCTCCTCGGTTTATGGTCCCTGTCATGGCCCAGATCGCATCTCTTTCATAAATTGGCTGCTTAATATCCCTATTGCCCCCTGGATAATTGGATGTTTCTAGGGGACTTTAACTTTTATCACTTTGCAGATAACAGAAATAAACTCCAGCCTAACTTCTCGGACATCCAGTTATTCAATAATTGCCTCAGTAGTCAAGGCCTCCTCGAGATCCCCCTTAAGGGCCGCCGTTACACTTGGAGCAACATGCAAGTGGACCCCCTTTTAGTTCAACTAGACTGGTGTTTTACTTCAGCCAATTGGGCCTCCCAATACCGCAATACCAGCTTCAACCCTTTGGAGAGGTTTATTTCTATCATGTCCCTTGCCTGGTTCAAATTGGTACTTTCATTCCTCGTTCTCGCATTTTTCGCTTTGAGAACTACTGGTCTGCTCTCCCTGGTTTCCTCGAAACAGTGGCCTCTTGCTGGAATAACCAACCTGTTCTCGGGAATCCTGCTCAGGAGGTTGCTCACAAATTTGCTAAGCTTCAGAAGCACCTCCACTCTTGGAGTCGTCGTCTGGGTTCTCTTGACTCCTCCCTGAAGGCTTCTCTCTTGGTGCTTAATGCCCTCGATAATTTTGAAGAGATTAAGCCCTTAAATACCCTGGAATTCAATTTCAGAGCTATCTTGAAGGACCATATTAATCACCTGCTAAAGCTAAAGCAAATTTACTGGAAACAATGGTATACCATCCGCTGGACTTGCCTTGGGGATGAAAATACAAGTTCTTTCAAGCTGCGGCCACAGATCATCATCGTCGCAATGCCATTTCCACCATTCTCCTCCCAGGAGGGATCTCTGCCTCTTCCCCTGAGGACAAGGCTGAGGCCTTTCTTGATGCCTACCTGTGCAGAATGGGTTTCTCAACTCAACCACGCATGCATTTTGACATCCCCAGTCTGGTCACTAGAGTCCCCCTCCTGGACCATCTTGCCAACTCTTTCACCACTGAAGAAATTGATACAGTTGTTAATTCAATGCCCTCTAACAAAGCCCCTGGTCTAGACTGTTTTAATGGTCACTTCCTCAAGACCTGCTGGCCAATTATTAAGCACGACTTCTACAGGCTTTGTAGGGCTTTCTCTGACTCGGATCTTGATCTTCGGGCGGTTAATGGTTCCTTTATTACCCTAGTGCCCAAATCTGACAGCCCCATTACTGTCAATGATTTCAGTCCGATCTCCTTGGTCAATTCGGTTGTCAAAATCATCACCAAGGTTCTTGCAAACCGCCTCCAACCGGTGATCCAAGGCATTGTTCATAAAAATCAGTATGGCTTCATCAAAGGGAGGTCAATCCAGGATTGACTTGCTTGGGCCTTTGAATTCACTCACCAATGTCACCACTGAAAGAAGGGTACGGTTCTCCTAAAACTAGACTTTGAGAAGGCTTTTGACACTATAGAGCACTCAGCCATCCTTCTCATGCTTGAACACCTCGGTTTCCCGCCTAAGTGGGTCAAGTGGGTCTCTACAATCTTTAGCTCTGGTCACTCAACTATTATCCTCAATGGTGCTGTGGGCAAATTCTTTGACTGTAAACGTGGCGTCAGGCAGGGAGACCCCCACTCCCCTCTTCTCTTTGTGATTGCCGGTGAGCTCCTCTAGTTCATCATTAACAAAGCAGGTCTTCTTGGTATTCTCAGGGCCTCTGCTTGCCACTCCCAAGAGGACTTCCCAATCATCCAATATGCTGATGACACCATAATTTATTTGGAGGCCACCCAAAGGAACCTCTTTAACCTTAAAGCCCTCATGGATTCTTTTGCTCAATCAACAGGGCTTCGGGTCAATTACAGCAAATCATGTCTGATCCCCATCAATTTGGATGACCAGAGCTCAGCTATTTTGGCCAGGACCTTCGGGTGCTCTTTAGGCACCCTTCCAATCCCTTACCTAGGTCTCCCCCTGGGCGTCAAAAGGCCAAAATTTTCAGATTTCAGTTCTCTCCTCTCCAAGATTGAACGTCGGCTCTCAGCCACTTCCTACTAGCTTTCCACATCTGGCAAGCTTCAAGTGGTTAATTCGGTTCTCTCGGCTCTTCCTACTTACACCATGTGCATGTTTGGACTTCCCTCAAAAGTCATTAACTACATTGATCGGACCCAAAGGCACTGTCTTTGGAGGGGGCCGGACGCCCAAGCCTCCCCTAAGCCTCTGATCGCATGGAAAAAAGTCTGCAAGCCAAAAAAAGGGGGATTGGGAGTTATCAATTTGAAAGGCCAGAACATTGCCCTTCTTATCAAACACTTGGACAAGTTTTACAATAGGCATGATACCCCTTGGGTTAATCTTATCTGGTCCTCGTATTACAAAAATGGTTTTGTTCCACACCTACTTCCAAGGAGAGGTTCGCCCTGGTGGGCTGCAACTCTCAAGATGTGGCCCCTGTTCCACGCCATCGCCAAACCTTCCTTGGGGGATGGAGCTTCCATCTCCCTCTGGTACGATCTTTGGTCTTCTCAGCCCCTTGATATTCTCCTGCCCAGGTTATTCTCATTTGCGAGATCCAAGAAGACCTCTCTGCTTCACTTCATTCAGCAGACGGACATGCGAAGACATTTTTACCTCCTACTCTCCCTTGAGGCTCTTCTGGAGTATCAGCAGCTTCAGACCTTACTCGCTCCACTGGCATTTGACCACAGCACGGCGAACACTTGATCTTATATCTGGGGCTCCAACAAGTACCAGTCTCAGAAACTTTACTTAAGCTCCTTTGCGGCATTGGAAATTCACCCAATCTTCACATGGCTTTCGAAGTCCAAATGCTCAAATAAACTAAAGGTCTTCTTCTGGCTCCTTTTACAAGATCGCCTCAACACTAGGAACATTCTTCGGAGGAAGCACTTCACCCTGCCAAATAACAACTTTGACTGTGCCCTCTGCCCCGATGGTTTAGAGGAAACTTCGACTCATCTGTTCTTCTCCTGCCGCTTCAGCTCCGCTTGTTGGTCTCGCATTGGTATCACCTGGGATACTTCACTCTCCACACCTGATATGATTGCGGCAAATCGACGCAGCTCCCGGTGGCCCTTCTTCATGGAGATCATTCTGGTGGGCACCTGGACTCTCTAGCTCCATCGAAACAACCGCATTTTTCACAATCAGCAAGCCTCGGTTGCCTCCTGGTGCTCATCCTTCCGAGCAGAACTTACTTTACAATGTCATAGATGTAACGCTGTAACCAAGCTTCTCATCTCCCTATGGCTTGATTCCTTGTAATCTGTCTCCTCCCCCCCTTTTGTGCTACCTGAACTTTATTTATTCCTTTTTTTAATATATAACCTCAGTAGGAGCCTCTCCTACTGGTTATTCTTAAAAAAAAAGATTTATCTATAGATCAATGAATCTAGACACATATGTATCTAGATTTATTGATCTATGATAAATCTAGACAAGACCAGAATAACTTATATTCTGAAACGGAGGGAGTATTAAGTAACAAGCCAATCAAGTAAAGAGTCAAAAAACAATAACATTTTTTATAAATCCTCAATGGTCAATAAAACTAGTAAAATTATACTTCAAATCAATAACTGCAAGAGTTCTAATTTCAATACCTTGGTGGTCAAACTATTCAAACCTTTCACTAGAGCTTTAAAATTTTGATCCTTGTATGGGGTATCTCGAAGTAATATTCTTTGACCAATTAATGGCTACGAAACATGAATACGTCCCAAAATTGGCATATTCGTATCGGATATTGTATCTGATACTATACATATCTAATACACTTAGATATGTATCTAATACATATTCGATATTTTTTTATATTAAAAATAAAATAAATCGGATACTTCCCCGATACTTCATGGATACTTCCTAGATAATTCAGCAATGTGGGATGTTAGAGAGATGGGCCATGATTTTGGTTTTTATGGTGATGTCGATTTTCTTCAACAAGTTTAATTTTGTTTGGATGAAACAGACCTAGAGAGACTACTAGAGGAGGTAAAATAAATGTGACAAGTTTATTGTAAACACAACAACAATCTACAAAATATCTCGTGTTGTTCTTTTGTAAAATAAATGTGACAAATTTATTGTCAACACAATAACAATCTGCAACATATGTCAGTACTTAAAATCAAGCTTGAGTGTGCAGTAAGCAAAACTGAAATGCCAATATGATTCAATGAGCAAAGTTAACCACACAAAACATACATACATACATGGGTATACCAAAAAAATGTAATGGTAAAACATCCACTAGAACTTGTTATTAAGGAATCAACAAGTGATGTTTCATGCACTCACCTTCACCACAGAACCTGATTCCTCTAAGCTTGAGAGGAATGCATGAGTTAGAAAAGGATTAAACTTGTCAGGATCAACTGAGTCAACTGCACAGGCATCCCAATCTGCCAGAGGAATGTCCATAATAGAAGAAACAACAACAATTGAAACCTCACGTGGCTTGGTGTCTACCTGAAACCAATGAACGGTTAGGGAAGCCATGAGTCAGGCGCATATGTACTAGAAAAGTTCACCCAATTTAACACCTCTGAGGCTGACCCTGTGGGTGTTCAGCAGATGGGGTCAATTCACGTGTTCTTGTGTCTCCCCTAATCCAGCCAAAAAGTGCAATAACCTTCAACTGCAAAGCCGATCTTTGGAAACCTAGGTCGAACGGTGAATGCCCCTGCAAAACGTGGAATCGTGGATGGAATTCAAAAGCATGAGTTTCAGAAAAGAATTCAGCACAAGACCAAAGAAAAAAAAAGAAAAAAACACTACGTGAAATTTATTGCCAGGATAGGTGTAACTCCTGTGGTCATCTTACACAACATGATTACATGATCATTGTATAGAACAACTCTTGTTCATGAATATCATGGGTGTTACTCAGATAAGAGAATTAAACTAAAGATGACTGCACTGGGTAGTGGGTGATCCTGCTTAACAAAATCCATATGTCGTGAGAGCCCCGATATCAAAATGATACAGTATAAAATTAGCAACCAAATGA
>KE371907.1:838733-860158 GCA_000418225.1 Zizania latifolia
TTAAGTTAAGTATCATACAACATATATCTCAAATAAAGCTCAACATAAAATTTTGACCGATATAATTGATGTTGACTAGAATGACAACAGAGTTGACCAAAATATCTACAAAATTGATCAATATAATATCGTAACTAAAACGGTATTTTACTTAACATATACTGTTTTGAGTGTCAAAATAGCATTGAGAAATTACTATAATGGTACGATTACTTAATATATACCGTTTAATCTGATGCTTGTTCACACAGAACATAAAGAAATCACTTGTCATAAATTATGAGGCGAACACTCAATCGATCATTGTCGTTCTGTGCAGTTACAGAATTGAATTGGGCTTTCTGTTTTCAACATGGGCATCTTTACGTTACACTCGACATGAATCAACTATGACTGGCCCTAAGTTCTATTACTCGGTTCTCACGGCAGTCTATTTCACACACATGGTACACAGACTTTGAAAGGTTCACCGGCGACGGAATTTAGGACGAACAGAGAAAACACCAGGCCTCAGCTCATCAAACCGATACCCATTTTCAATGAGGAAGCCCCTGACTGCAACAGGTAGTGAAGCTTCTCCTTTGCTGTGCTTGCCAATCCCTGTAAAGTGCAAACAGAAATAAAGATTACATTGCATCCATCCAGGGTCTCCACATCCACAAAATTGCAAACTAACACTTCATTAGACGATATATTACCTGTGATCACCTCTAAGATGGCCTGTCTAGGACGAACAAACACCACCTTCCCTGGGCCAAGCTCAATGCTTGAACCAACCTTTGTGGGTTGCAACTTAGCTGATTCATCAGTTGAAGCGGCACTATTCCATGTTGGCTGGAACTCTATCCTGTGTAGATGCCTCTCCAATACTGCTACAGCCTCTGATGCATGTAGACCGTGCATGTCTACCTTCCAAATGCCATTGTTGCTGTTCCTGAGGCGAAATATTTCTTCTGCTGCCTTATTGTTCAGCTTTTCAGCAGCAGATCGCTCTTCTTGAGCCCTGAGAGAAAGTTCTTTGGCAGCAACGTGGTCCCCTCTCAAGAATGCATTACTGGCAGCCTGAGAATGCTTTGAGGCAGCCCTATGACAAAAAATGTCTCGTTATTTCACCCGAAAGACTTGACTTAGTTGTCCACACAAAAATGAGGTGTATGGGCAATGAATACAAAAATGCAGAAGATGATTTTGGCATATCCCAATTCTTTCAATATCAATATAGCTTTCTGATCAACTGTTGTGCCATTGTTTAGTTGTAACATGTTTTGTACAATTGTCTGAGTAGTAACCGATTATTGTTAAAGGAGTTAGCTCTAGTTCATTGTTCTCAAGTTCTACGAAAGTGCTGCTGGCATCAGTAGCAAATATCACACTCATGCAACTAAGGCATGAATAGTGGAAGTAACGAAATATGATCCTACCATAAGCAAAGTCTGCACTCAAACGACCAACTCTTTTAACATGGCATTTAAGCCATGTTTCTACTTTCTATCTAACCATAGGACCCAACTTGAGATTTCTGTCGTGAATAAATCTTGTCATGAAGCCATTCTGCCCCGTTGCCCCCCCACGTTGAGTCCTAGCTATTGCTGTATTTACTGTGTTGAATAAGCCATTCTTCCCAACAGCTAGTCTTTGCTGGTCATTAGCAGTTTATTCTGTTTTAAAGGCAGTTTAGTGCTGGTAATTGGCATGCAGAAACAGCAGTAGTTTATTGGCATTAGCATCAGTCTGTTAGCAGTTTTTACTAGCATTCATCCTTGTAATTGCAGTGCTTTCATTTGCTGTTTTGAATACAAAAACTGCCTGCTGCTCATTTGCATAGTACGGCACAAAATTTCTGTCTCTCCTCTTTCCACCTTGCTCCCATGCTGCTAGCAGTGTTCCTGCTTCCTTGCGCACAGGAGAGTGAGAGAGAGAGTACACTGTTTTGCAAGGGAAAAACAGTGTGGCTGTGAGAGAAGAGTGCTAAGTGTGCACTGTGTTCTTGCTGTTCTTGCTGTGAGCAGTGAACAGTGCGAGTGAACAGTGCACGTGAGAGAGTTCTAGAGAGGTGAGAGCGGTGACAATTTCAAGGCATACTTTCTTGAATAAATTAGTTTTAACTTGTCATCATGTACATTATAATAGCACAGTATATGCAGAGAAATTAGACATTATCATCATACGCACAATACAGAAACACTTGCAATACACGTCTTCTATGCATAACACAGTGCAAATATTATGCTAATACCAGATAATTCAAGAACCTAATGTAAACAAGGATTTCAAGAATACCTCATCATCTTCAGTGCATCTTTCCGGTGGTTTAGGTAATCATCATCGAGCTCTTCCAATTCCGGTTCTACGGGCATAGATGACATATTCATTGGCAGAGGCAACACATGTGAGCCATTTAGATGTTTATCGACTTCTGTAGCATTTTGTGATGATAAACCATGTGTTTCATTAATCTCAGAACAAAATTGAGCAGGCATTTCATCCTCTCTTGTCATAAAATAAGGAGGGGCCATAGCTTTCAACAAAGCAGATGCTTGACCGACATCATCATTCACAGAGGCCAGTACGTCCTCAATTAAATTACTGTCGGCCCAACCATGAGCATCGCTCAGCAGCTTAACTTTATTTTCAGATGCAGATTTTGCACCACAATTTGCATTCTCCATGTGATCAGTAAAATGCTTACTCCCGTTTTCACTACCAACAGTAGCAAAATCAACAGGAGGACGAACCACTGATGCAAAAGGCTTTTTTGTTGGCCTACTATTTTCTGCAACTGAGCTGCTACCAGAACTGGGGGCTATAGAATCTGAAAGAACTGGAAATGAATTGACATCAGCGTCATCCCCTCTTCCATCTTTGCTGCGCCACTTACGATCAAAGGCAGCCCACCCAGAATTGGGTATCTTCTGCCTATACATATTTACAGTTGGCACAGCCGCACAACCTTATAAAATATCTTATTATCAGCTTACAATAAACAACCCCCAAGTCTTGCTGAAAGGACGCCCTCCCTTTTAATTGGCTCAAATTAGCAAATCCAGAAATCCACCAATGCTGTCCTATAATGAGGGCAAAAGGTCAATCAATCAAATACAAACTTATCATAAGAACTTAAGAAAACCGCTAAAGGCGTTAAAAAAAGTGAAATCGACAAGCTACTCCTTGCACAAGTCTAGTACTCGTAATATGGTCTTGAAGTCATTTTTGGCGCTAAAATTGCCACTAACGTTTGGTCCAGCATTGTAATGAATAAAAATGGTATTTTTGTGCAGCAACTTTTAACTACCGCAGCACTGCAGAAACGCGTTTAGCTGTTGCGAGACATATCAATCAATATGGACAGCTACTGCCTACTGGCTAATTTGAGAGCTTTTTTGCTCATAACAATGGACGAACAAGTAGAAACAAGGCATGGAATGCACATAAGGCGCACAGAATTAACTCTTCTAGCAATGAAGAATGTGTAGGCTCCTGCGACCCCTCATCATCCCCAACACCCGCACCCATCCACAAAATCCAATACAGCAAACCGACACCAGATACACCAACCGCACACCGATCAAAGCGTCCAATCTCCTCTCGCGGATTCTACTTACCTCGACGGCGGCCGTTATTCGGCGGCGTTGACCCACAGCTCCCGGAACCACGGCGTGGAGGGGGGCAGATCGGACGTGCGGGAGGCGGCCTTGCTCGCTTGGGAAGTATGTGCTGCGCCGGCGCTTCCCCGGAAATCCATCAACCAGTCACGGCGGATTCCGGCGAGCAGAATCTTGGCGGCGCGGTTCGCGGAGGGGATTGGCAAGGCGGAGGAGGCCGTCGTTTATATGGGCGAACGCTCCGGGCGGGGAAAAGTCACGGAGATGCCCTTCCTTTGGAGGAGTAGGTGTATGGCTCCGATTCGGACACGACTCGTGTGGCGTGCGGTTCGCTTACTCGCGTGGACTGATTGGGTGCCCATTTCGTCCACGCGCATCTTTCTTGTACAACCTGTAACTATAAAAATAGCCACAGTCGCAACTCTCACAGCTAACGGTGTGCTGTACGTTTTACAACTTGCACAGACAGTATTAATTTTTGAATTAAATAAATCATAACAGACGTAGAGACTAACATGAACAAAACTATTATAGTAAACATGAACATCCTAACCATTATCTCACAAAGCATGATCAAGAACTAAAAAAAGATCACAGCACGCGTACTATACGTTTGCAGACGAGGAAGCCACGACCGATACAGATAGGTTCTTGTTGGTGTCGGATCGTAGATGACGGTGACCAACGGTTAACGTAGACGGAAGGCTTGCTGTGTTGACGGACATGAGTAGTCGCGCGGAGCTCTTTCCAAAATTCTTATTCGTCTCCTTCCGGTGCAGAATCACATAAAGGCGAAGGGTTCCGGAGACCTGCTCTTCCGTTCACCGATGCACGCCGACGCATCGGATAGAGAAGGCTACAGCGGCGGCATGACAGAGAGAAGAGGCAAAACCCTAGCTCTGTTTTATCTGTTACGATCTAATCTGGTAGAGGCCGGTTAGACATGTATTTATATGGAAGCCGGCATGATCTCGTATCGCGATTACGATCTAAACCGATTCGGTTTCTATATCCCGAATATAGGCCAAGTTCCAAAAATTAAAACTGCAAAAGGAAGTCGTGTCCCCTTCACACAGGTGTCGCGTGCCCGTGCCTAGCGCGGCGAGACGAGCGAGCACACGTGTGGAGCTTTCTTTCTCTCTCTATACAAATAGCTTAGTAGAGTGGAGACGATCTTACTAAATAAGTTGGTTATCTTCCACCTACACTAGCAATATAGGACTAAAGGTTTCCACCATCCTCTTACATGGCATGGGCCTTTGAGATTTTATTAGAAATTTCTGAAATATTAAAGTGGGCCTAGCCCAAATTCTAGCAGGTATGAGCTATAGAAAATATTCAAAATTGTTTGATTAGAGTATCTATGGATATATGATAGAATGATTATATGAAATTTAAGGCTCATTTAGCATAGCTCCAGATCCATAATTTTTAGAGCTGATCCAACCTAGCTCTAAGAAATCCTAGATTTGGATTCACGGATGGAATTAGAGTACTTAGTTAAGTAATCTAGTTTTTATTTTAGACTAAAAATAAAAGTTTAAATTATATTATTATACTATACAAACCTCATATTTAGCATGAATTTCGGAGTTAAAACTCTATAAAACAAGACCTTAACAATAGAAAACAATCATTCCATATCATACCTTAATTAACAATGAATATAATAAACTCATTCAGGCTGATAAAGGAATTAGGGAGCGCAAACCAAAAAATTACGGAATCTCAGGATAAACAATTTTCACTTTATACTAGAAGTTGTTGTAGTTAAAAAACGATACTTATTTGATTCGACTTTCAACTTTCTAATAAAGAAGGCTATGTAGCAAACACCAGTCAGATTATGTATCTGTGTGTTTTTGATCTACTGGTGCAAACTTCCCAACACATCGTAGATAAAAGACCTATCTTCTCAATCTCAATCCAGCTGCATCCTGTAGGTTTTCTCTTATCCTTTGGACTTCATCAGCTTCCCAACGTTCTCAATGCCGTCCTATTTCCCATCAGCTACACACATGTTTGACACTATCACATAGTTGTTGATGTCCTCGACCTCCATGGAGAACAAGCGATTAGCTGCAAGTTTGCTGATTCTAACATCTTCATGCACCTTGCACACCCTAGGCCCGCAAGGAGCTCCATGCGTCGGCGTTGACCACGTGCGTGAGGGGGCATATCATGGCAAAACTGCATGCATCTTGGAGACGTCCACCACGAGAAAGAAGGTCAACCATGCATGCACAGTGCTCTTCTGTTGTTTCAACTCTGAGCATGTAACTATGGCATTGTCTCACAAGTTGCAAAACTGAACTCAAATGGATGCAAGCCAAAAGAATATTTGTAATGCTGATAGTATCAGGATTTAGTACTTTAGATTGCAACTTATGGTTTATGGAACAGACTAAAAGCTTGATCAATGATCACACATATCATTATGTGCATACAACCGGATCATCAGGTTTCAAGTAGTCAGGTCTCTCTCAGCCATCTGGTTGAAGGTCGTTTCAGTGTCCTCTATGCAGTAATTTTTTAGGTAGCAACAGATCATTGTATTTTCTGTTACAACGTTCCGTCCAGCAAGGTTTCTAAAGAGTTTGTCTGCATCATGTGGGTAGCCACACTTTGCATAAGCATCCAAAAATAGTATTTGCAACTGAAGTCTCACCAACATAACCGACTTGCAAGGAATATTTGTTGGAATAGTCCCACATTGATTGTGGAAAGAGTTAATCTAACTTAAATAGTAGGAGAGTACCTCACCTCATGGGCTAGCTTTTGGGGTGTAGACAAGGTACACCGGAAGGTGTGTGCCAAAGGCTAGATCAATTTCTTCTAGGGTGGACCGACAAATGGTATCAGAGTCGAGTTTACAATCTTTAGTGTCCATCCAGTGAGACTGTGTGGTCGGTGAGTGCACTAAGAGTGGGCCAACAATATCCATGAACTTCTTGAACCATCTTAATGTAGAACATACATGGATGACATTCAAGATCGTGACCAAGTCCCACTGAGTTCCATCATGCCATATTTCATCAACGAGTCTGAAGAACAGTTGAATACGGTGTTCATTGTTTGCACAAGCAGAGAGAATTGCATTCCAGGATATTGAGCTTTTGTTCTAAATAGTGAAAAAAACTCGAAGAGTGGCATCAAACCTATCACACTGGCTGTAAAAACTGACGGTAACATTAATTAAGGATGTTTCTTGAAGAAGATCATGATGTCAAAAAAATATAACCATGAATTTTTATCAAGCCCAATCTGACATCGTCGACTTGAGAACAAGCATCGAGTAGGCTGATAAGAGAAACAAAATCAGGAGCCATGTCGACCATAAAACTATGAACCTCTTTTCCATAGTACCTCCCATGCTCCACAAGTGAACAGAGAGGAAGAACATTAGCCAATGTTGAATGGTTTGGAAGGCATTCCTCTGAGATCATCTGACCAAATAGTGCAAGTGCTTCTTCAAACAAGCCGTTCTCAGAGTGTCTAGTGATGATCAAATTCTATGAAACAACATCCTTACAACAAATTGTAGAAAATGCCATATGTGCATCATCCATAGCTTTGCTCTAGCCACATTTTACATACATCGATATCAACGCATTTCCGCAGAGTATCAAATTCCACCCGTCTTGATAACATAGCCTTGGCAATTAGACGATAAACTGGAGATAATAGAAAATAAGGAAAAATATTGGAATATATGGTTTGTTGAGATTAGGAAACAAACATTCTATTAGTCCTATGATTTCGCTAATGATCCATGACTTCCTGTAAATCAGCTTGTGATTGATTTGTTGCTGCATGTTTATGTAGCTGATACGGCACAAAGTAATGTCGATATAAAGCATGCTCTGCCTCTGCATTGGAGACAGAGGCAAAACCAAAACAATCTTCCTATCTGTTCATGTAATTTTACATGGTATCATAACCTTAAACTCCAATGAGATGTCAACCACCAGCAACAATGGATCCACCATTGCCCCTGCCATTGCACCTTCCACACCTAGCCTGCCCACACCCTCCTTCTCTCATCTCATCATCATTAAACTCACTTGAGAAAATTACCCGTTATGGAGAACTCAGGTGATGCCCTACCTAAGAGGGCAACAACTACTAGGCCTCGTCGATGGATTTGAACTAGCTCTGGAGAAGATGATCACCCAGTCAAGTAATACTGAGACAACGCAGATGGTCAATCCATCCTACACAGGATGGCTAAGCCATGACCAAATGGTGCTCAGTACAATCCTAGCGTCCCTGTCACAAGAAGTTCTTGGATATGTTCTCTTCCGGACATCCACACGAGATGTTTGGATGGTCTTAGAGCACATGTTTGCATCGACATCATGCGCAAGGATCATGCAGATTCATCGGGAACTTGCTACATTGCACAAGAAGCCAAAAGAAACTATCGTCAACTACTTCAGCAAAGTAAAGAAGCTCACAGATATTCTAGTGTCTATTGGTCATCCTCTACAAGATAAAGATGTTATTGACTACGTCCTCACTAGTTTGGATATCGATTATGATTCTCTTGTCACTTTGATCACTACTCGTACTGATCCTATCTCCCTGAATGAACTTTATGCTTACCTTGTTAGTCATGAATTACACCTTGCACATCATAACATGGATTACCAGGGAAAGCCCTCAGCAAATCTTGCCTCATGCCACAGCAGAGGTGGCAGATCAGGAAACATAGGTCATGGTCGTGGCCGTGGCAGAGGAGAAAACCAATCCAGTGGCCAATCCAATTACAATGCTCCTCAACAGCAACGCTCCTCCACAGAAAGACCAATCTGAAGTGTGTGAGAAGCCTGGACATGTTGCAATTGATTGCTAGCATAGATTTGATCATGCCTTTTAGTCGAAACCAAGATTGGCAACAACAGCTGAACATCGAGCAGCAACTAACAACTCTTATGCAGTGGACACTAACTGGTATGCTGATTCAGGGTCAACTGATCACATAACCAGTGATTTGGACAAGCTCACCATCAAGGAACATTATCATGGCAAGGATAAAATTCAGGCGACAAACGGATCAAGTATGGCTATACAACACGTTGGTCAATCCTGGCATAAAACATCTACTACCCCTCTACACCTTCATCAATGATGTTCGAGTGTGGCTTAGGTGGTACTAGTCTCTAAGTCTTATTTTTCATCAGGGCTTCAAACTCTATATCATGGTATTTTTCCACTTGGGATCTTCCATTGCTTCTTTATAGCTCTCAGGCTCAATGATACACATAGTAACAGAGAAAACCTTCTTTTTATTCACATCATACCTTGTTGTGCCATCAGTGGACATCTTTGGTCTTCTGATATTATTCCTCAATCGAGTCTGCATAGTATGTGTTCTCATCATCTCGGTCAGTAGGTACACTTATAACCTCCTCCTCTTGGCTAGCATCAGTATTAACGGTATCCTCCTTACTTGCACTTGCAGCGGGTGTATGATCAACATTACTTGTAGCAGGGTATATGATCACCATTACTTGCAGCAGGTATATGATCAGCATCACTATGATTTAGTCCCCCTCTACACCTTCGAAATATCTTACATGTTCCTCAAGCAACCAAAAATCTCTTGTCTGTCCACAAACTCACTTCTGATAATAATGTATTCCATGAATTTCACCCTGAATATTTTGTTGTAAAGGATCGAGTCACGACGAAACCTATTCTTGAGGGCAAATGCAAGGACGGCCTCTACACTTTTCCTATCAGCTTTGATTCATCAAATAAAAGGGTTTATTCTAGTGCCAATATTTCTTCTGAAGATTGGCATGCTCGGCTTGGACATCCTGCCTTTTCCATTGTTGATCAAGTCATCAAAATAAATAGTCTTCTTTGCTTAGTCAGTTCTACCATAAATATGTGTGATGCTTGCATGCAATCACAAAGTCATCAACTTCCTTTTGCTTCTTCAAATAATAGATCTGTAGCACTTTTAGATCTCATTCACTCAGATGTATGGGGATCTGCTCGGAGGTCTGTTGAGGGCTACAAGTATTATGTAAGCTTTATGGACGATTTTAGCAAATTTACATGGCTTTATCTCTTGAAAAGTAAAGCAGATGTCTATTAAACATTTGTGAAATTTCAGTCCTATGTTAAGCGCTTGTTGAATAAAAAGGTTGTTGCTGTCCAAACAGATTGAGGTAGAGAATATCAACATCTCAATTCCTTCTTTAACAAAGTAGGAATTCTACGTCGTGTTTCATGCCCTTATATCCACCAACAAAATGGCTCGGCTAAGCGAGAACATCAGCATATAGATTGAGGGAGGCTGTTGGAATATATGGTCTGTTGAGATTAGAAAACAAACATTCTTTAGTCCTATGATTTCGCTAATGATCCCTAACATCTTGGCTTCCTGTGAATTAGCTTATGATTGATTTGTTGCTGCTTGTTCATGTAGCCGATACGGCACAAAGTAATGTCTATATAAAGCATGTCCTGCCTCTGTGTTGGAGAAAAGGGCAAAACCAAATTTGTTGCTGCTTGTTCATGTATCCGATACGGCACAAAGTAATGCCTATATAAAGATGCCCTGCCTCTGTTGAAGAAAAGGGCAAAACCAAAACAATCATCCCTATCCGTTCATGTAATTTTTTAAAAAAGCATGCAGAGAAACGGGCGGCATGCAGCACGCCATTCTAGGTTCAGGGACCGTGCATGCATCGTAGTAGGTCATGCTGACATATAAATGCAGATAATTTAAATCGGAGAAGTTGCTTTCAAACAAAATTTAAATCTGACAAAGAAGTGACAAACCATATTGTATTGGAGATCACAAAGCACCCCGTGCTCCGAAATCAAGAACACAAGAATACAAGATGAACGCACACTAATTTGATAGTTTACATGGTAGATGGTTAGAAACCACAACATTACTTATTTGATAGTTTATATACAGATGGCTTCCACACAAATGGAGAAAGGTGGAAATGCGGCAAGATCCATAACATAGACCACCACTCACAAGCTTGTTGCTAAAATAACAATCGCTGAATTTCATCAATGCATCCAAATTACTTGGAAACCTCAATAGCAGGCATCCTAGACTCCTAGTGATACTATATACATATGCACTCCTATTTACACCTAATTAAGCAATGGAGAGAGGGCCAAAACGTCTTCAATCTTGCTGTTTAGCACTTCTCGCCTAAACCTGGGTACCTGACAAGAACCATGGCTCCTACCAAACACAAACAATTTGGGAACGGGACGCAGTGCACAATGCCTCATCCAGGCGGTACGTGCCAGAACATGACCCTGACACTGTCAGTCCAAAAGCCACGACAATTCAAGACAAACGATAGATGGAGTTTTCCCCTAAAGATCGATAGATCAGAATTAGGGCAATGTCAGCGGTTAGCAGTCCTTGTTGGTAATTGAGGCGAGATTGTCCAGGTCACCATGTGGAATGACGGTTTGAGGTGATGAGTTCATGCCACTCAACCTGACGGTGTCCCCTATGACTGGTAACTTAGACTTCGGTGCCAACAGTTTGGCCTCCTCGTACGTGTAAATGTAAATTCGTTTCACCATGCTGCAAAATTCACTGCGACAACATGCATTGCCATCTATTAGGACTTCGATATCAGAAAATCACGCCAATAATGCAAAGAAGTGGTAAGTATTCTTACTCCCAAGGATCATCCCCGACAAGCATCATATCATCCTCATCATCTGTGTAAACAACTTGCCATCTCTTGAGTGTGGAACACAACTCCCCTCGTATATCAAACATCTCTTCCAACTTGTGCCGAAGATCACCATAACCACCTAGTTTTGTCAAGTCCAAAGCCCTTCCAACTGCCATTCCTTGCATAATTACCTACATGAGAAACAGTCATCAAATACTCTGCATGCTCCAGCATCTTAAAAATGAAAATAATGTGATAAGCTTTCACCTTTGTACAGCTCCTCACTTGACGACTTTGGGACTCAAGAGGGGAACGCTCGCTGCTCATAGCAGGGGCATCAGATTTATTGGCATTGGATGGCTGTGAGAGATGATCGGAATCCATGTCTATAGATAGAACAGTTTGATCATAACCGACACCTGAAACAGTAGGCACAGGCAGTGCTTCCTCTACAGCTGAGCTTATCTCAATTCCAAATAATCTGCAACCAACAGTAGTTGATTCTTGCTTTCTTTCAACTCTGACTTTGTTAGTACTAGCAGCATAGGAGTCAACTCTTGAGTCCCTCACAGACCAGTAGAACTGATTGTTTAGTATGGATGGTTCATTCTTTGAACTGAATTCAGCATTTGATGATGCTGGGAAGATTGAACTGGGAATCGAAGGAAATATCTCTCGAGCCCGTTGTGGTTCTGAAAACGAGAGAGTTTGGGTTGATTCAACGGGAGGTTTCCATAGTCCTGATAGAAGTAGCACCAGCATTGAAATGTTAAGTAAAAGAAAGCTGGATGATACACTATAAGTTGTATGAAAATTGCCATCCATGACTACGACCTGAGCCTAGTATTCAAGAACCAGAACCATGTTACAAGTGCTAAGGACTTCATTCTTACCAAAACTTGGAGGAAGTTCCAAAACCACAGAAGGTGAAGCTGGAAGTCGTGCACGCTTATTCCTCAATGGAGGTTGAGGGGGTTGTGGATTAGTAGCATCCAATGGTTCCAGTTCCCATGGTGAAATTCTATCTGGACGAAGAATGGACGAAGGTTCATCCCATTGGACCTACAAAAAATTACATGACAAAATCAGATCTGGAACATCACAAAGAGAACAAGACAATGAACCCACAATAAACTAGCTCATGGATTTCCAGTCAGAATCTTAATTACCTTCAAAGATTTCCAGTCAGAATTTGCCCATGGAGATGTTGACATTGCTGGCATGCTCCCAATACCAATAATTGTTCCGCTGAACCTGTGAACAACGGAATGTTTATGATATGCACCTAAACAGTAGGAGTAAAGCCAGCATCATCTTGTAGAAAGCAAGCCCAAAATTGTACCTTCTTTCAGGAGCTTCATCGCCTTCAAATTTCATCTTAAACCTCATTCCAACAGACAAGTTCTGCTTCTTAGCTTCAAGGTACTTGTTAACACTTACAACAAACTCAGACCGGCTTGTTCTGGGCATAGAATAGAAAATGTTAGTTCACTTCATCAAAAGGAACGAATGGCTGGAAGGGTCAAATCATAGTACATAACACTGTCAAAGCCCAGACAAGAAAAAATTATGTGTCACACCTAAGCAGAAACCAATATGCCAACGATTACATATTTGGGTTTGATATAGATCTATGCATCAAGTATTAATGCTATACTAGCCTAGATGGGGAAGAATTCTGCTTCACACCTAAGGACGATAGGCACAAGCCATTAAGTAACAAAGTTTGAGACTAAGAAAAGCAAGTACTCAGTAGAAATCATTGTTTCATCTTGCACTATACCTCAATACAATAAAAAGTCAGAAAAAAACGTAAAACATAACTATGAAACAGAAGGCAAAAACAAAATGAAATTTTATCAAACCTAGGTTTGTAGAAAACTGAAAAGAGGGTTCCAGTGGAGATAGCATGGGAAGCTGTTGCAAGGACTCCAAGATGCATGCTGTGGCTTGATATGACAGATGATGGCATGTTATCTACTTGTCGCATAAGCCTCCTTACTCCAACACGTAGCTCACCATTTTCACCCCTGTCAATTAGTGAAGAATGAGTAAGCTCAATGAATCAGTAGTGACTACAGATTGGGTTCTTCACAACTAAACTGAGCAATGAGAAAGACAGATGCACATAATGCCTCCAAGTGACATGCTTAGTATTACACAATTGTGTACCTCAGAAAGATAAATGCATCACCAGCAACCAATCTTTTTGAGCTGACAAAGACACTCCAACCAGTTGTAAGCAGATGCCTCCTAGGTTGTCCTGAAATAACATGGAAAGATATGAGATTGAAGCCCTAAATGTGATATATACCTTAAATGTTCCAAGAACTACAACATCGGTAGTTCTTGCATGTTACTGCACAATGGAAATCATATGTAGCTGTCAAATAAAGTGCTACACCAAATCAATAAGAACAACATAGTGACAAGATGGTCAAAACATAATCAAGCTGGATGATGAGATCACAAGCTCACCACGAAAGATGTGACGGAAATGCCACTCAGTTCCATGGAGATCTTTGGCAACCAATTCTTGACATGGTGGATTCTGAGACATGTCCTGAAAAGTAACCACATCATTCAGTAATCCATATTCCATAAACTGATGATACCTGAAGATATATGACACTTGGATATAATTATCTAGACAACTAATGGGGACATAATATGCTTTTGATGCTGACCAGCTGAGGAAGACACTCTTCTGCATGTCTCCTAAGAACAGAGAAACCGCCATGGGTGCTTGTATCTGAAGCAGTTAATGTCTTGCAAAAGGAATGAACTGTGCATTTCTCAGGTTCTTGAGGTTCAGGATCTGGACTGGTGAGTTCACTTTGCTGATCAAGCAAATGCAAGCAAATAAATCAATGGACGTGCATGAACAAAAGGCCATGAAACTATTGAAGTGTGCAGAAACAGGAAATGAGAAATACTACAATAGAGCGCATTGCACAAATGACATCTACCCTTCCATATTGGCAGGGTGTTTATAGAGAAATACTCACATCAGCTTCTGGTTGAAGCATAATTTGAGCATAAACTTCATCTGAATCAGCTTCGGCCTGCATTACAGAATAAGCCAAGTATAATATTTCTAGCTACAGTAATTGGACTGACCATTTCTAGCACACTCACATGGGAGGTTACACCAGACAGATTAAAAAACACTGACCCGGAGTTCTACGTTGACCACGCTGCATAGGATCTTGGATGGTAGATTGAACATCGACAGGTACTGGTCAAGCTGCTGGTTTGTAGACGCCTCAAGCTTTTACAACAAACAATGATCAGTTTGAGGAGCAGAAAAACCAAAATTAAATAAAAAGGACTAATCGATGAGATTTGGCATGAAGGATTCGTAGATCGCCGATCGACGAGTACCTGTTCCACATGGCCCTGGGGAAAGTAGTAGACGCGCTCGCCTCGCTTAGGGACCGTGACCAACGGTCCAGCACAAGCAAACCATATCTCGCGGAATAGTGCATCGCTGCAGGTTCCTATCAAAAACCGAGTGATCAGAACAAGAGAGACGAAGCAGGAGACCTAACTAATTTTTACTCCATTTCATAGTGTCAAAGTTTGATCTTTTAATTATGAGTTATCCTAAACATGTTTGAAGAACAAGAGAAAAAAGGCGCACAAATGATCCAAGACAAACTTTACCATTTATCGCCAACAGAGAAGCACCAATTAATCAGCTAAACTACATAAAAGGCATTCCCTAAGATCCAAACGGAAACGACTGAACAAAAAGGATACAAATTGGCAGCGAAAGACCAACTTTTTCCCATTTGAAGGATCACAATTCAGAAACATCAAGCATCGGTGCGAAAGGATGGTGCAGAAAACATGGAGCCAAATAAACAAAAAAAAACTACAAAGGCATCAGCAAGAGTGATGGCAACTCTGATCAAATCAAACAAAACAGCAGGGATGGACTAGTTTTTCGTTTGGTAACATGGTCGAAAATTAGAATAAATTTCTGCAGTTTTTTTAACACAAACCAGTCAACTGCTCAAGTCCACTTAAATCAACTATTTTCCCGGTCTCAAACAACCCAACTTGCCTCACCAAATTTCAACCAAGCCAGATCAGCAGCTACCCTGCTACGCGAAAAAGGGGCAAAATTTCAGTAGGAAAATGCGACGAAATCGAACCTGAGCCACCAGCCACGCCACCAGGATTCGCCATCTCCATCGCGGCGGCCATGCCTCCCCAAAAACACCGCTCGAAACCAACACACCGACGAGAAACCACACGATCTACTGCCGCTGACGTTGTTCCGAGCTCCGCTCCATGGATCTGCCCTGCCCCCTAGATGACGCTCACAGCACGGTCAGGTCTCCAACAACCACGGAATTCCCGCTGCCTCGGAGGAGGGGGGGAGGGAGATCTCGACGGACGAACTTACTCTAGGCGTGGTCGGATGGATCCAGGCCCCGGTTGGCGCGGAGCTGTGTGGGGGAAGGAGGTGCGCGCGTGCGGTGGTGGTGTTGGGGAGGAGACAGGCGAAGGAGGTGTGAGCTTGCGGGTGGGTGTGGACGTGTGGTGGTGGGTTGCTTGCTCGCCTTCGGCTTTGGCTACTCCCTGGCAACTAGACTCGTCTGCTGGTTTTGACAGCGAGCGGCGGTCGCAGGTGGGGAGCAGGGGAGGGGAGGCCGGGAGGGGAGCTGAACGAGACAGAGAGGAGGAAGTGGTCAGTGGATGCCTGGACGGAGGAGAGGAGATGGGTGGTGGGTAGTTGGCGCGTGCCCAATTCTAGCGGTAAGCCTCGGGTCCTGTGCCGCGCCGGCCTCTCCCGCTAATAATTAGCACGGTTGGGCGGCACCGCGCCGCATCGGACGGCGGAGGATGCACCCCGGGGCCATCACGCGGTGGCGCGTCGCCGCCGCGGCGAGGCGTCGTCCCGTTCACGTCGCGCGAATCTTTTCTCCACTGATGCGTGCGTGCGCGCGCGCCGTACCGGTGCGCCGCTGCTCCGTCCGTCACTCCGTTCGCTCGTCCGCGGCGCGCCCGTTTGTTGTCAGTTGTCACCGTCGCTCGCCGATGCGACGCCGAGCGCGCCGGGGCCCAGCCGGATCCGACATGTCTCGTCGGGGATCTTCTGCGCCCGCGACGTGCGACCGCATCTGCGCCGGACGGCCCACGCAGAGACACGCCCACATGGCCATCGCCTCGGCTCGCCTCGCCCTGCGGCTTTTTGCCGCTGTGGACCTGTACCACAAACGCTGCTGGCCGCTGCGCGTAGCAGTACGGAGCATAGCTGCAAGCTGCCTGCGACTGCGAGGAATCGTGCGGCGCAAAAGCTCCGTGGCCTACAGGCTACAGTCGAGGAGACAGAGCTACCCATTACTCTTGGCCCGTGACGGCGGTGCAACCGACGCGTCGTCCCATGGCGTACCGCTGGCAGGTGGGCCCCGAGAGGCTAGGCTTAGGACGTTTGGTTGTATACATTAGGTTCAGTCACGTAAGATTCGCTTGTTTAGTCGACTATTTGTCTGTATAAGTAGCTGCGTCCGACTCACCGAGTGTAAAAAGAGCTTCTTAGCTTAATTCTATAGAAACGAGTATGAAATTCTATAGAAACGAGTATGAAATCCATTTCTTCCTATCCTGGTTTCCTGACAATTAAATAATCAATGATGTTGTTAGTATATCATTAACACATATTAAATGATAATAATGTATTTTAAATAATATTAAAAATTATAAGATAGATTAATAATTATAATAAAACAGTTGCACATAATAAATATCATAGTGATTTATTGATTATCAATTTTTATCTCACGCAATGTGCGTACATGTCAGCAATCAAACATCATCTCACTTTAATCAGATTAAACAGATATAAACAACCAAACAAATATATATTATATACATCGAGTCTATTTAAGTTAAGCTTAACTCATTAATATAAATTAAACTAGATAAATACAGGTAAAACAATCTAGTCGCTACTCGCTAGCCCATAGCAGCAGCAGCATACTACTACACTACACTAGCATGTCCCTCACCGACCCGACATGCAACCGCACCCACCACAAAGCCGGCCACTGTCGCGCCGAACAAAGCAAGAAGGAAAAGCAAAGTGCCTAACGCCTCTCGCTTTCTTCGTTTTCTCCCCGCCTTGCGCCGGTGGGCCGGAGATGTCATGGCGCGGGTGCGCGTCCGGTCGCGTGGAGGCACTGACAGCCACCGTGTGGCGGTGTGGCCACACGTGATGTGAGCGGCGAGGCGACCGGCCGCGAAGTCCAACGGCGCAGCTGGACCGGCGGCTTCGTACGTGCGGGGTGGAGTGCACAATTATTTTGCCAAGATTATTATACGATTGTATTTTTTTATAAGTGGGATGTGCTTTTAAGCTTGTTAATTCCAATTCCATTTTCGGAGTCTATTTTGGTTTGGTTTTTAGATAAAATATATCAGCTAATAATCTAATATTGATGCACCGTTTAGAGGTTTAATAAAATAAAATAAATTCATTTTATATAATATTTTTATTTAAAATATATATCGATATAATTAAATATAATATATTTGAATATGTTGGTATCTCAAATAAAATGTATGGCTTAAATATAATATAATATCTTAGTTTCAGCATTATGCAACACATATCTTAAATATAATTTTAACCAAAATATATTAACCGAAATGGTCGGTATAAGACAGTATTGACTAGCATTGAACACATAATGATATGTCACTTAATATGTATTGGTTTAAGTATCGAAATAATACATATCAATCATTCTGACCATTACTTAAATAGAATTAATAAGCTTAATCTAGGTCGCACAGTACCATACTCACATTCACACGTATTACGTCGATGTATTCTACACAAAGATTGGAAAATGGAACGCAAGGACAAACGCTTTGACCAAAACTCATCCGCAGGTGTATATACTATTAGGTGGACAAGTTTCACTATAATGACCAGAAGAGTATTTTAAAAACTTTAGGGGAGCGTTTGTTACTGGTAATGAAGATTCTAGAGGTGTGCATGTATGATAAAGACGAATGCTAGCGTAAGTCTAGAATTTATAAAAATTCATATCTCTTCAAAAAGAGTAATATCTTATTTGCTGTTGATAAATATATATTTCTGGTACTCAATGATGGTAGTCTCTAATTTATATGTGAGGACCAAGATTTATAAATTACAGTAGATTAAGGTGTCTTTTAGGTGTAGAAGATAGAATCCTAATAGAAACCAAACATTGCTTAATTGGTAAGCTATCTTCTAATAAAATTTTAAACTGTAAACTTATAGATATACCAATACGAATAGTTACATATGAAATATGTTAGTCTAGTATACTCGGGTTCTGTTCCCGGGACTTTTTAAATTTCATTGCCTAAACTTTTATAGAGAGAGCTCCCTAAAAAATTTACTTCCTACGTTTTTCTTTGCTCTAGCCCATTACACGAATCTCATCACTTATATTTTACTCTTCAAAATTTAGATAGGATAAAGGTGTTTTTAGAAAATCCATAGAATAAAGAGAGCCTACTTTTAGAGGGTTGCTAAATTTTATCTATAAAAAGTGAGAAATGATTCTTTGAAGATATGTATTAAGTAACCGAGTTTAATGATAAATACACGATTATATTGTGCTAGTATTTTCTAAAGAAATGGTTTCTTCCGGTGGACGAACAAAATCCTGACGCGTCATTAAGCTCGCTGGCACTAGTGATCTTTTTTCATAATGTTTTCCAACGACAAACTAAAATCGAGGAGAAACATGTGAGGAAAATTAAACGAGCATGATCGAAGCAGCTATTGGTTGGCACTTGGCACTAGTCATCGTGTTCATAATGTTCTCCAACGACCAACTAATCGGACGAGAAACACGTGAGAGGAAAACGAGCACGAAGCAGACGTCGACATGGGAAGGGAAAAGGGGAGAAATTTGGACGAGGGAAACAGGAACCGTGGCCATGTCGTTGTCGCCTCCCATACACGGTCTTCGGTCTTCTTGTGTTAATTTTGGCGTAGGTTTCTTCTCGTCGGTCGTCATAGGAAAAGAAATTAGAACGAGGGCGACGTTTTTTTTTTGGTTTAGGTAGCTGCACGCACGCACGCACGCATGCATGCCTCCTGGAGCGCACGCATATTTCTTCGTTTTTAGCATGGTCTCTCTTCTCACCCAGCTTTATTATGTGACCATTTCTTGATCTGTTCAGATTTGTGCGCACGACGATGATGCAACAGGCCAACAACCAGCCACCAGATAAAGTGATGAAATTCTGGCTACGGTCGATGCAAGGATGATGCTACCATTGTTTGCTTGAAGAAAATAGCTACCTTGTGACATATCTTTGAAGTTTGGAGCATTTCTATTTACTTAGAGCATCTTCAAGAGAAGCTCTAAAAACCTCTTTTTTCTAAATTTTAGATATTATAATTAAAGATTAGCTTCAACAGATATTTTAAAAGACTCCCAAAAATAAGATGTTTCCTAAATCTTCTCAATCCTCCTTACTCATAGAGAGTGACTCTCATTCTCTATCCGTTCTGGTCCCACTTGCTGGTGATATAAGAAATACAAATAAAAAGAAAGATAAGAGATTTGATAAGTAGGGTCTACCTATCGATGGTATAAGAATAAAATATAGGAAATATGGTATCGAGAGTAATAAGATTTAGAGATTAAATGTTATTAGGACGACTTCCTGTATAAGATTTTAGAGAAAAAAATAACAAACCTCTTAAAAATGCTCTTAGAAGGCTGTTAGCCATTTACATGATTTCCGCGTGGGTGTTAAACAACTCCATGCATCCTCGCAAGAATACCAAAAATTTTCATGTATTTCAAGCGGGAACAAAAAAATATAAGTAGCAAATGTTCTCAACGCAAAATACGAATGGTGACCGCGAGACGCAGATGCGGTTAAAAAATGACCATCTGTCCAGCCCAAGCGCCACAGGTTGCCACCACAGGAGGGGACACGGATTTCTACCTTAACGTGTAAAGTCAGGGATACAACAGGATTATTGTGATTTAGCATTCCAACTTAGTTAGGTTGAACTAAATACATGTCAGATCAAATTAACTTTTTCAACCGTGACTGTTTTTAAAAGTATAAATTAAAAGCCGTTGTAACTCTAGATTCTATAATTTCACAGTTTATACTATTTGATATTTCGATGATCTATATAAGCTTATTATATTTAATATTAATTAAGGTATAAAATCGCTGTTTTTTTAAGATTTCTGGAATCGTTCTATCGTAGATCCATATCTACTCTAACCAAATAACTTTAGAGTTTTTCTATAGCTCGTAACAGTTTTTATATCTCACAATAAATTTTTTAAATCTATGACTCAACCAGACACATTCATAATATAATGACTTTGGGAGATTCATAGCCCTACAATTCACATCTAATGATAAGATTGATGTGTTGTACTTAATACACAGTAAATCTGGCAAACCCTTTTGATACAAATTTTTAGTACTACTGCAATAACATTTCACTGTAGATCCTCCAAGTACTTATATAATGGCTCTCGCACTTCACACCCAGCTCCTCCTACCTAACTACTAAGAACGTGCATCCTGGTCAGAGGTCAGGTTCGGTTCGGCAAAAGCTAATAAGATAAAACAAAACACCCCAAATTAACGACTAGTTTAGCCCCCCTGCCGGCCGATGATTAGCCAATCTTTTAATGGTCAGAAAAGGCAGGGGCCAAACAATAATTTACGCTTAATGATTGCCCTTAAACAACTTGACACTCTCGACTAGCTTGCTTGGTTGCTGGCGGGGAGGAAGCCAAGGCAAGTGAGCAGCTTAGCACTAGCAGCAGACTCTGATCATGCTTTGCTCGGATAAAAAAATAGTCTTTGGTTGATCAGGAAGGCCAATCCAACGAGGGAGAGAGCATGTATAAACTATGCTGGTGCCGGTTGCCTCCTGTCAGTCGCCAACAGCTAGCCAAGATTCCTCTACTTATTCTCTCCCGATTCCGTGTTTTTGTAGGACAACCGCAACTTGCAACTGAGCTAGCGACCAGAAAAGAAGTTGCTAACCAGGTTTAACAAAGCTGGAATATCAGACGGGGTTAACCGCGGTTAGACTAGAAACCATAGTTTTGTTAACCTAGGTGCTAACGTAGGTCTTGTGTGTGGGGGGTGGGGT
>KE371907.1:878486-930442 GCA_000418225.1 Zizania latifolia
CAACCGAAATAAAACTTGTTTTTACTTTATTATATGTATTTATCATTTATTAATATGTGTGTAAATTGAACCTATTTATTGGTTTATCATATTTTTTTTCATATATTAAGGTTTTTTTTAAAAATTTTGATAGATATTCGGTTCCGTATTCGTATTCGTATCCGCTCTATATTCGGTCCGTATTTGTTTCCGATACTATCCGCTTTCATATCCGTTTCCGGGATATCCGTATTCGTTTTTATTTCCGTGAAAAAACATGAAAACGGATATGGTAACACTTATTTCCGTTTGTTTCCGCTCCGTTTTCATCCCTAATACTAAAGGCGCACATAGTCCTCCTCTTTCAAGAATTGATCCATACATGTATGATATCATCAAAAAACATTGCAGGATATATATGGTCTGTTTGATACAACTCTAACTCTAAGATTCATACTAAATCTGAAGTTTGTATAGTATAATAAAACAGTTTAAAATTTTATTTTTAGTCTAAAATAAAATTAGATTGCTCAACTAAATACTCTTAATCCATCCATAACTATAGCTCCAGAATTTCTTGAAGCTAGGTTTGACCAGCTCCAAAAAAATCTAGATCTAAAACTGTGCCAAACGGATCCATAAAGTAGTGTAAGTCAGTGTATATAGCTAGATCCTGCCCGCTCCAAACCCACATGATAATCTGCACTATGATTCGATCTCCCTTTTGAAAAAGGGCCAGAATTCCCACCCAGATGTTCGTGCTCGAGCGATTTTGAGTGCAGCGATCCATGTCAGTATGTCGCGCGCCCATGCGGCCATGTCCAGTTGCCGCGCCATTGCAGTACAATGCGCCGCGGCCTCTCCACGACTCCATGCATCGTCTCCACGAGGCTAGGCTAGGTGCCTGCCTCTTCGTCTCTTCTCCGGCCGGCCGGCCGCGTGCAGTGTGCTCACGACGAAGCGCCGGGTCATGCATGTCCAGGACGGCGACGTCGTCAGCGGTGGCGATAGAACGTGTCGGCCCTGGCCAGCACCGGCAGATCTAATGGCCCTCTAATCATGTCCTCCCAAGTGGCGGGTGCTAGTTGAAATGGGAGTCTGATTGCATCCAAACCCACCCTGCAAATGCAGCTAAATGCTCCTGGCCATAATTAGGGGCCAAGCTAATACACAGAGATATTCACCATAATCATGGCTGGATTGTGCGATTGAACATTGATCGAGTGGTCAAGACTGTTTAGTGATGACATTGGGTGCAGGCTGGCTGCCTGAATTAATCCTGATTACACATGGGGCGAATGAGGTCTGAACATTTTGCAGAGAATGTTGCCGGCTTCTACTGTCAGCTACAGATTGTGTGTAAGATCAGCAGGTGCCATTTTTCTTTGACTTCCATGCAAATAATGCGGTTTCAATTCCTCTAGATGCTGCTTGTCTGGTAATTTCTTGTGGAAGTGTGATCTGAACCATCTTGTTGGAGAGAAGACTAGAAGATCATCGTGTGTTTCTTCTGGCCATGCAATGTTGGTTTGGCCATCACTTGACAAGGAATGTCCAGCCGCCAGAAAGGCCTAACATATTCTGCATTCTGCTGCATGCAAAAGAGATCTGCGTAGTTAGCGGATAAAATGTTGAATATATTCGCCCTGATGCAATTAAACCAAAGCTGCTTCATCAGTTTTTCCTTCTTGTGTATCTAAATAGCCTCTCGTTTTCAGTTTCTGTTTCTTTGGTACCCATTTCATTATCTAAAAATATATGTTAAAAGAGATCAGAAAAGAGAAGTTATCAAATATAGCTCCAGTCTCAAGATATAAAGCTTATGTGTTTTTAGGAAAGTCAACATTTATAAGTTTTGACTAATAATTAATTTAAAAATATTTTGGTTTAGTGTTATACATTTTAGATTGATATTTGAAAATATTTTCATACCTTGTTATCTTAATACTTATTGATAATATATAGTAAAAATAACCAATAGTCAACCTTTTATGTTAAAGACCGTGTAAAAATTCATGTCATTTTTTCTGCAACTTTAGATGAAATGATCAGATGGCCAACAAGCTTCTTGAGTTGGATTACAAGTGTCAATGGATTCACCAGTGCTGCATCCCACTGGGTAGGCATCAAATCAATCCTGAGCCCTCACTGTTCACTTGTCAAATGTAGGATTCCCACACCGCTACCACCAGCATCTACTTGTTTTTGTTGCTTGCAAATCAAAGATGGGAAGAAGTTGGGAGAGCAGGAAACTGATTCAGACACAAGTGGGCTCTCAAATTAAAGCTCTCGACAACCTCAACCTTTCATGGCCGTCCATGGAGTCCAAATTGTCAAGCCAAAGTTTGAAAAATTCCCTGTGCCAGGACGGAAAGGAAGAAGGCCTTCTCTCTTGAGCACATTTCTGGCAGTAGAGATGAACACATGGTGATCAAACTGAAGAATTCAGAAATCTTCACTCTTCAGTACACTTCAGTGTCCATGGATAATGGGGGTCAACATTCTTTATTGTGCTCTGACCACTTAGCATCAAGCCATTAAACAATTGGTGTTTCTTTTTGTCTACGGTAGTCTTTTCATTGGATCATATCCAATAGAATTAGGGATTGGAATTTTTTTCCTCCCCTCTTTTGCCTTTTTGTTCTCATTTATGTGGGCAAGGTAGAAACACCGATGTCCCCTAACCTTAAAATCTCCAATAGTGTAGTTTTTAGGGAGTGCAAGCCTTAGTAATTAACTTCATTAGTGGGGAACCAACAGCACTTAACTGATCAAGGGTCAAAAAAATTTGCTTTACTTTGTGCATTCTTTTTGTGAAAGCTAAGCTTGCTGTGCTAACCAGAGCATACCATGCAAAGACCCCATTAAGCACTCCTTTTGGTGAGGATTATTATTCATTTTAATCTCGGTTAACTCTGAACTTTCGAGTGTCTTTTCAGCAAACCACGGCTTTGACAATAGGAAACATGAACTGTCGGCAAGTGCAGAAGTGACTCTGCAAAGTTGAAAGATTTTCACCCTCCTTTTGCAAGATGTTTGCTGCACCCATTTCACCTCCTGACCCCCCCAATTGAGGTTGTTGTTTGCCACTGCATTTGCTTGACATTTTAGCCAAATCGGAGCGCTCGTGCGTGTGATCTTTTGATATGTTGGTAACCACTTGTACAAGTCTCCATTTGCCAGAGTCTGAAGTCTGAAGTCTGAAATGCCTCGACAACATGGTAAAAAAAAAGTAAAATGCCTGACAGTAACTTAGCCCACCTACTACCGCACTCGAAGCAAAAAAGATTTACTCCCTGCATTTTGCAGGTGGAGCACATCAACAACAACCAGATCGACACAATCGATTTTTTTAATAATACATTTTTTATTCAAAATTTTAAATCTGTTATGCGAATTTCAGAATTTACAAAAATAGCATTCTATCGATAATTGATGTGCCGATCTAGGCTGATTGGCAGATGGTATGCCGATCGGCCTAGATCGGCTGACGCCAGACTTCTATCGGTGCTTGATGTGCCGATCTAGACTGATTCGACCTAGATCGACTGCCTAAATCGACAACCTATCTACCGACACGTCGTTTATATAGGGGGGCCGAAGCCCTCTCCCAGCCACCCCACGCGTCCCAAGCCTCATTTGGCCCCCTCCTCCCATGTATGCCCTCTCCTCCCCTGTATTCTCTTCTTTAGGTAGTTGTAGGTGTAGGGTAGGTAGTTTAGGGTAGTTCAGTAGTAGATTAGGGATAATTTAGGAGTAGATTAAGAGTAATTTAGGAATAGTTTAGTAGTATTTTAGGGATAATTTAGGACTAGTTTAATAGTATTTTAGGGGTAGTTTAATAGTATTTTAGGAGTATTTTGGTGGTACTTTTAGAGGTAAATTAAACATAGTTTAGAGATAATTTAAGGGTACCTTAGAGATAATTTAAGGGTACCTTAGAGATAATTTAAAGGTACTTTAAACATACTTTAGAGATAATTTATGGGTACTTTAGAGATAATTTAGAGGTATTTTAAACATACTTTAGAGATAATTTAGAGGTACTTTAAACATACTTTATAGCTAATTTAGGGGTACTTTAGAGATAATTTAGAGGTACTTTAAACATACTTTAGAGATACTTAGGGGGTACTTTAGAGATAATTTAGAGGTACTATAAACATACTTTAGAGCTAATTTAGGGATACTTTAGAGATAATTTAGAGGTACTTTAAACATACTTTAGAGCTAATTTAGGGGTACTTTAGAGATAATTTAGAGATACTTTAAACATACTTTATAGCTAATTTAGGGGCACTTTAGAGATAATTTAGAGGTACTTTAAACATACTTTAGAGATACTTAGGGGGTATTTTAAACATAGTTTTAAGATAATTAAGGGGTACTTTAACATACCTTATTTTGTATAGTTTTCTTGTGCGTGCTAGCCTACTGACGTAAGACTCGACCGTGACTGCATCCACCACTGTTCTAGGTATTTCAACATATCTTACACTGTTAGATGTTTTCCGTAGTTCAGACTTAATGTAGCGATACTTTGAACATAATTTACATTTGTTGTACACATTGCTATGGAATGTTTTTGGTACTTCGGACATAGCCTCTATGCACGTAGTAATTAAATGATGTAAATTTATGTAATGTTTCATTTGCATTCTATTTTCGTTGCATGCTATGTTATTTCATATTTTGCGTTGTTTCTATATAATATGTACAGTTAAATGTAGTTCTGTTTAGTTAATTCGCATATTGCTAAATAAGTAGAATCGTACTGTCGCGCTAAACTTAATGTTTATAGGCATGTCAGATAGAACATCATTTAGGATTTACTATGGAGATGAATAAGTACTTATTGGTCATGATGGTGCTGACCTTAGTAGTTTTCAATGTACCAAAAATAGTTTAAGTCGGGTGGTGGAGCGTAGCATTGAGAGTGTTAAGCGGTGGCTGTATCATATTTTTCAATTGGATAGAGAGCAGTGAGAGTTGTATTTGTATGCCCGATGTAGCCGTGTGACCGAAGGGTATTTTTGGGAGATGGTTCCTGTTACCTCGATCGCTATATGGAGAGGGTATGTCAGAAAGACGCTAGAGCAAAGTTGGGAACATATTTTACTTATCTATTTTACTCCTCGTGCCTTTCCTACTTCAGACCTAGTACCTGACCAAGTTGCTGAGTCTGGAGTATAATTTGAGATTGGTCAGAGTAGTCAAGTTCAGGAGGTGATCCCCGAGATGGATGTAGTGCCACATTCTAGGGATGCTCTCCCGTCTACGACACCTAGGGTTGCTGAAGGGCAAGCTAATGAAGGGGAGGACATAGAAGCCATACCTAACCTGCTAGAGAGAGAGGACCAAGACTTCGAGATAGCAGTCGAGCAGGATGCCAACGATAACTCAGATGAAGAAGACAAAGCAAGAGATGACAACAATGACAACGAAGACGAAGACACTATGATTCCCAACGAGTGGCAAGCACAAGATTATGGCGCTCTTGCTATTAACGCGGGCTACGACACTCGTTGGGAGTATGGACAGAACAAAGTTCAAAAGAATACGGTGTATCCTACGAAAGAAGCAGTTCAAGATACCATGAAAACATGGGCATTGTCACTTCGGTGGTCATTTTGAGTCAAGAAGTCAAACCACACAATGTATGACGTGTGCAAGAGGGATGATTGCCTATGGAGAGTTCGCATACATTAACCGAAGTAGAGAATTCATTGGGTATGCTCAATTATTACCGAGCATACATGCGTGGTCGATACAGCTATAACCAGGCATAGGAATCTAAGTGCCAACTATATTACGGGGGTGATGTATTATGAGATTGTTGAAAATCTTAGTTATAAGCCCCGGGCCTTAATACTTACCATAGAGAGAAGATTTCAGCACATAATCAACTATTCTAAGGCATGGAGGGCTAAATAGAAGGCACTTGAAATGAGGTTCGGTATATTCGAGGACTCATATCATAACCTGCCTCTCTGTCTAGACGTGATGAAGAGGCGCACCCTGGCACATACCACTCGTTCGAAGAGAAGGATGTGGTATTCCCGGAGGGTGCTAAGATTCTACATCGAGCTTTCTTTGCACTCGGTGCTTACATCCGGGCTTTCTAGTATTGCCGTCCTATTCTTTGTGTGGATGGCACATTCCTAACTAGGAAGTATAGAGGTCAGATATTGACTGCTATTGGTGTTGACGGTAACAACCAGGTTGTGCCAATTGCCTTTGCCTTCGTGAAAAGTGAGAACCACGAAAGTTGGTTGTGGTTCTTATGGCACCTGAACATTAGGGTTCTTCAGGGCAGGTTAAATGTTTGTGTATTGTATGATCGACATGTAGGACTGATCAAGGCAGTCTAACATATAAAGTATGATCTAGATGAGCAATATCCTTAGAAGAACATTCAGTCTCGATGGTATATGCGCCATTTAGGTGCAAATTTCTTCCGTCACTTCAGGAAGAATAAAGAATTGACTAATTTGTTTAAGAGACTGTGTAGCTAAAACCAAGAGAGAAAGTTCAAGGCCTTGTGAAGGAAACTTGATGAGCTGACATCAAAATATAAGCAAGATAAGGCTGCCAAGCAGCAATCTGGAAGTGATCTAGAGCCAGAGCCGGAGCCATTTTGTTCTCTGCCCACTGATGATCAATAGACAATCCATAAACAGCAAAGGATGAAAGTTCGCTGCTTCTTGGATTGGATTAAATTCGAGAATAGGGAGCATTGGTCTCTATTGTATGACACTCACGACGTAAAGTATGTCATCATGACCACCAACCTTGCCGAGGTGTACAATTGAGTGATGCGGGGTATGCGATGCTTGCCTTTGGTTGATATTGTGGAAGGCATAATCCGTGAAACCACCTGATACTTCATGGACCAGCATACTGCTGCTTTGGTGGTGCACAGGGATGAGCACCTTCTGTATTGCAGAAAGATTACGGAGTATTTTATAGAGAAGAGTAAGAAGACAACCTAGCATCGTGCCATCAAGATAAGTTCCCGGAAACTCCGTTTCAAGGTAACGTGTCGAGACAAAGGTCAGAGAGGAACAAATCGGGATGTTATTGTTCATGAATGCACCGTTACCGACACTTGTCGGTGTACCTGCAATAAACCATCTCTCTACCACAAGCCATGTAGCCATGTCATGGCGGCATGCGTCATATTTGATATGACCGCCGGGGTGTACTTGTCTAAATACTTTACAAAGGAGAAGGTCCTTCAGACTTGGAGCGGTGAACTCCGAGGGTATGGGGTTGTCAGCTCATTCACATCTCTGCCAGATGGCGCACGTCGTTGGGTACCAGATTTCTAACGTGTCAACTCAAAGGTGGGAAGAAGAAAGACACGGCGCATTTAGAATGACATGGATGAATCTGAAGTAGGCAGATGAAAGAAGACGTGCTCTTTGTGTAACATGGTCGGACACTCATATAAGAATTGCACAGGAGCCGGCACAAGCAGGCGAGGGCCCACATGACATACAAATCACCGCACAACACACATTGTACATAGTCCCTAAGATGTACATACGTCCGTTACTTTACTATTATGTCATAGGTTGTATCTTCGTCACTAACGAGCTTTGTCTGTTTTACAACCTGCAGATGTGGGTAACGATGACTTCCCTTACGAGCTTCTCTCTCTCACGGTCGATGGGCACCACCAGGCATGAGCACTCACCTCCACCGATGAGGAGAACCGGGTAGATCTCATGCTGCTCGGAGTCCGGCCACCGCAGCATCTCTGAAGCATCTATCCCTGATGGGTTGGCAGGTTAGTTAAGCAAGCATAATGTCAGTTCATGTTTTATTTTTATTTCATCACGTGACTAACATTTTCTTCGATGCAGGTTACGCGGTGCTGGCTTACTCCCTCCAGCTAGATTGGTCACGGAGCAGCAACCAGGTTTCTATTCGATCGAGCTCTTATCATGGCATGGGTCGACAGGTGGAGGCCAGAGACATACACATTCCAACTGTGATTGGGGGAGGTGACGATTACACTAAAGGATGTGTCTTTCCTACTAGGACTTCCACTAGTAGAAGCAGCAGTTGTGCCTGACGATGTTAAGCTAGAGTGGCGCATTGACCTACTCGTGTGCTTCGCTAGCGTCCATCCCATCCTGCCTGACGGTGAGGCAGTCCACGAGTTCGACTCCACACACGGGTCAATACAGAGTTTGTTGCGTCAGTACCAGGTATATCGTTTTAACGGTAATAATATTAAACATTAACGTATCTTTGCTATATACTAATGTTTGCCCTTTATTAGGTGGAGCACCTAGCCACCAATGCTAACGATTACACCATTAGCCGACACCTCGAGGCTTACCTCCTTTGGCTTTTCGGCTGGGTGGTGTTCACCAGCACGCACGGTGACAGTGTCGACAAGCATCTGGTGAAGTTTGCTTGAGCCATTACTGATTTGGTGGACGATGCCGTGCCACAGTACTCATGGGGATCTGCCATCCTTTGCGCCACATACCGTGCTCTTTACGACAGATGTCGACAACGAATGAACAGCGTGCCGATTACTGGGTGTCCACTGTTGATACAGATTTGGTCGTACGAGAGGGTGCAGATTGGTCGGCCCTAGGTTGACATGGCACCGTACGTAGGGGAGCCGCCAGACGAGGACATCGACCGACTAACGATGGGCACACTTTGGTGTCGATGACGAGTAAGTATTTGTTGTATTTAATCATTCACCAAAATTAATTTCGTATTGACATTTTCTCTTTTGTAGCCATCTTGGGCCCACTCTCAGACTCACCTATCCTACCCGGACTATACGGCATAGGTTGATAATATTCGGGCGCACAACTTTCGTTAAAGACCTTACCTATCAGGCGACGTCATCAGGCATGCGCCTCACGGGCTCTCCGCCTTGTGCATGTGGAAGGGAGTCGCTAGCGACATTCCATGGGAGGTTAGGATGCAGCCATGGGTCAAGCAGTGAGAGGGTGCGTTGGAGGACCTAGACGAGGAGGAGGACGAGTACGACCTACGACATACCATGACTACCTCCGATGGTACTCCGTTCGCACCAGGGTTTATCTCGTCAGAAGACGGGGCGCTAGTCCTCCATCTGCTCCTGGTGTGACGTACGGATATCCTTCTCAGATGACTGTTGCCCAGCACGAGTCAGTAAGTACATGAATTGTTTAATCACTGATGATTAATACTACGTGGCTATTTGACTTGTTTATTTGTAGTCCGATCACGTGTGGAATGCACGGAACTATATCGATGGGATTGTTCAACGGTGGGTCAGCGAGGTTGGCATGGTGCACAACTCGCTGGACTGGACGGCAGTGCGATCGGCACTCGATGAGCTCGACACTTCTATCAGCCTCATGTCTGCACGGCCACCTCCTCGTGCTGCTACCCCTCAGCCACCTCGTCCACAGCCAGTCCCTCTGATGTCGGCACCCCCTCCGATGTAGCCACCGCAGGTTTGGTATCCGCCACACCAATACTTCTATGGTCCGGGCCCATCGTCGGTGGCGGGCCCATCGGGACATGCTGCACCACCACCGTTGGGATATGGAACACATGTGACACCTGGTGAGTATTGTATAATCTTACACCGATTTTCATCGTAATTTATCACTAATAACTTGTTGTTTGTACAGCGTCGTATCCATATCACTATTGGCGAGCTGGCATAGACCCCACATATCACAGTCCATCTCGACTGGTAGACTTTGGTACCGGTGGCCAGCACGACTCAGCAGGTTATGATGCCTGGGAGCGTGGCACCGCTGAGGTGTTTGGGCCTTCGCAGCTTCAAGGAGCCCCACCACCGACGCAGCCAGAGGACCAGCCCGCCAGGCCACCTAGGGTGCGTCGTTCGTCGGGTAGGTTTACCTTCTTGGACCAGCGACCGAGACACACTCAGGGTAGGTGTGGTGCTTAAGACGGCGTGCGGTTCTTATCATGAGGACGGATGATTTGTACTGAACTGTTTATTACTGTATGTCGTACTATGTCATTATGCACTTGCTATTGTGATTATGCACTTGGTAGTATCCCTACTTCTAAGTATTGTTTCTTCTTCTGCTTCTACATTATGATACGATGTATTTTACTAAAATATTCTGACTATGTATTATTCTGTGTAGCTAGATGGCTTCCTCCTCTACTAATCTTAGGGGGACCAAACATCCAGACTGAAGGAGAGATCCTTACGCTTATCTCATCCCTCCATGGATCGATCAGCCATTGTGCCATTGCAGGGATCGATGCCAACTAGAGACAGCAAAATGACATGACATTCGTAGAAGGAGGTACTTTCTTTGCTCCAACGTTGAGGAGGAGTTGTGGTACCTAAACGTTCGGATAAAATCAGACAGAAGGAGGTGCGGCTTCATTGAGTGGGTGGATACTGAGAACCCGATCTTTGATGGACGTTGGTTCTCTTCTAGCGAAACAAACGCACAGTATGCTGCAAGGAAGGAGGAGTACGAGCGTTGTGTCCAGTCCGAGCAAGGTGATTGGAGAATAAATCCGATCGAAGTGCCAACGTGGCTTCAACGCCCCAAATATCACTATAGAGACTACTGCCAGGTAATGACCACAATGTCAGGATGAGCTGCTGGTAGAAGATACTTTATATGTCCTACCATCGAGGATGACTTCGTGGTGAGCACGAAAATATTAAATTAGATCCTCCGTCCATTGATTACTAACTTTGATGTAAGTAACTACAGTTAATTGGTCTTGTAGAATAATCCAAAGAAGTGTGATTTCACCCAATGGATCAATGATTCAAGTCAACAATCCACCAGAGAGCCTATACGACAAGCCGAGAGTACGGAGGAGTACACACGGAGGAAAGAAGAGCATCGGCTAAAGGTGGAGCATGCTAGTTCAAGTTAGATGACAAATTCTCTAGGAATCCCCGAGTAGGAGCAACGACCTTCGTACGCCTGTGGTAGTCGTTGCATGCTAAGGACTTCGCTCAGAGAGGAATCAAGGGGAAGAAGAGAATTTGTGTGCCCCAACCTATATGACCACTTCGTGGTAAAGGATCACAACTAAATCACGGCTTATTTTTAAATAATTTTCTACTGTAACACTTACCTTTCTGTCCGTACGGCAGCAAAATGTAAGGAGATGCGCATTCCGTTGGTGGATAGATATAGCATCACCTACGTACGAGGATGGTTGGATCACAGAGGCAGAAAGTCAATCGGAGTATGAAACCAGGAGGAGGGAAGCTGATGAGTGAGCAAGAAGTGCAAGATTTGATGAAGAGAAAAGGCAACGAAGGGCATACCATAGGCAGCGAGAGCTCAGGTACAGAGAGAAAAGAAAACAGGTCAGACACGCCAGGGAAGAGAGACAACGGAGAAATCAGTAGGACCTCACGTCCGTACTACGAGTATGCCATTTGTAATATGTTGAACTAGTTATTGCGCCTAGTTTCTGTTGGATTACTTTTGAACAGATTCGAATATTGTGTTATGTGCATTGGAACCTCTTTATTTCCCTGCTCTTTACTACCTGCTCACCATTTGAATATCCTACACTTACACTCCAATAGATATATTTTATGAGCTTGTTTTCAGATGAGTGATTTCCTGTGAAATAGATATTGCAATCTCATTACAACTAAATTTCAAAATACAGAATGAGAAAGTTGACAGACCATCTGTAGACGTTTGCCACATGCAGGTTCTGTCGATGGATGATATGCCGATCTAGGCCGATCGGCCTAGATCGGCACATCAAGCACTGACAGAAGCATGGCGCCAGCCGATCTAGGTCTATCGGCCTAGATCGGTATACCATCTACCGATATAGGGTTGATCGGCCTAGATAGGCACACCAATTACTGACAGAAGGTTATTTTTGCAAATTCTGAAATCCGCATATCAGATTTGAAATTTTGAATAAAAAATGTATTATTTTAAAAAAAGTCAACACAATCCAATTGTGAAAGCGGTTTAATTTGACAGCAATTTTATGGTATATTCTATTGATAATTGAATGAATCTTAATCCTTGATCTCCTATTTGAGGATTAAAAATGATTTCTACTATTATCTTGATTTGTGATGGTAGAATTTTAAAGAGTAAAATTATCCAAAAATGAGTGATACGAATACGACAACTGACCGATGAAACAGATATATGAAGAGTCTCTAATGATGATTATACCCAAATTATAATCAATTAAAGTAGTAATTTACCATTTAAAATCAATAGCTAAAATTGATTTTACTAGTAGTATAATGTTATAGTAGTATAAAGCTATAGTAAAATAAACTGTAACAGTGCTCTAGTTTGGCGCCGGCCAGGTGCGCTTCCCTGTTGGCTGAAACCTGAATGTGCACGATGCATTAATCCAACAGAGTAGAATAGAGAAAAGAGAGAGAACAGTAGACCACAATGGAAAACAGCTGAACAAGACGATTACTGCTCGCTGTGTTTTCTGCTGTAATCGTCTCTGTATCCTGTAATGCCCTACACTGTTTTCTAGCTCAAACTCAGGGCCATGGTTAGCGCTGAATCTTGGCTCCGTTTCAGCGACCCATTTATGAAAAGAAGAAAGAAGAAATTGGTGCCTGCAACTGCACAGGCTACGTCGATCGATCACGACCTTGTTGACATTGCATGTCAGCATGATATACGCCATGATTGCCACGAGCATAACTGCATAAGCAAATAAGAGGAGGAAGAGAAGAAGAGATGCTACCCTTGTACTCACTGAGTCACTGATCACCCCACTATAAAAAACATACCGAAAATTACAACATAAAAATAGTTTTATTAAATTGATTATTAAATATGTTTTATACTTTATTTTTTTTGTTATTGTAATATTAATATATTTTTATTTAAATTTAATTAAAATTGAAAAGGTTTGACTTTTATTTAACGTGTGAATCGTAGAACTAGATATATATACTCCTAGCTAGGCTAGCTACATGCATGCATCCATCGCCTTCTCTCTCGTCTTCTCTGATGGAACTTCACGGCGGCAGTGGGTATGGAGGAAATGTCATTTCATAAGGCACAAGGGGATGTCCCTCATAATTTGCATGTAATTAAATAGTCATAGAAAATTCTTAAAGTTTTTTTAAAATTTAGATAGGTTCTTATACGAATATACGCGTTTAAGCTGATCTATATACACGTGGAAACGAAAATAACAAATCTGACTATAAATATTACTAATAATTCTGTTCTTGTTGTCTCTCAACCTATAGATTCAGTCTGAAATTGAAATGTTACGAGAGAGTATATAACCACTATCTTAATGTTATTATTTTTTCAAAATTTTTAATAACCACTTCCTCTAATTTCTTACATATATATTGTTTGGGCTTGTGCATAATAATTAACAAATCAACTTAAATATAATGATTTTATTTTTATTTATTTATTCTGCTTTAGAAAATATAAATTATTTATTTGTGAAAGAGGCATTATTAATTTGATAAGAAAAATATAAAAGAAAAGATAAAAAAATTATAACATAATTTATATTTGAGAAAAAGTCGACAAAACTAAAATTTATATTTGAGAAAAAATTGACAAAACTAAAATGTAATCGGATATGTAGTAGTATTTGGTTACGTTTAAAAGGTTACAATAAACAAACCACATCCTCGACGTGTAACATTTATTTGGTAAACACAAATATATAAGAAAAAAATTTAAAAAAACTAGAAGTTGTAAAATAAAAAGAGTTACGAAGCTAAAACGTAACTGATATAGTATTTAGCTAACATTTAGAAGGTTATAATAGTAAATAAGGCACATCCCTCTCGATGGATCAGTGGATGCCAGCAGTGCGTACCTCCTCGTCGGCCGGGGAACCCGTCGCCGGTCTCCACTTGTCGACGGGACGCCGGCCGGGAGGGACGACACTGATGCCGCGGCGCCGTGCGTGCGTTCGTCGAGAAGGGCCACTCGATCGTGTGGACTCCTTTGACTAGTTTTCCATTGACATCTCGACGACTCTTTTTGGATTCGGATTTGGATTCTTGGTTCAGTCGGTTCATGAGCATAAACAACACCGTCAGAAAAACTAATTAAAGCTCGCCGCAACCTGTTCGTGGTGGTGGGTTCGATGGATGTTCCGATCCTCTGCAACAGCTGGAGGCAATCTTGGCACGAGTACAACGTGCCGTCTGTTTCATGGAGGAAGATGTTTATTACATGCATGCATGCAAGCAAGTACATGTGTTGCTCACTTGCTCCAGTATCTATGAGGCTTTTGATTGCATATAATCTTTTTTAGATTTGATATAATCTCCGCTGTGTTGCTGTGCCATACTGAACAGTACTGTAAAGGGCTTAGCTAGGTTCAATGTACATGAGACACGATGGAGCAAACACAAAATAATCTACTTAAATATTTTAGCACATTAACTTCGAGTCTTTGACTACCAAGTACCCCTTTCATTCAAAAATATAAGATATGCATACATTTAAAAAGTTAAACTTTTAACTTCTAAATAATAATTAGGCTAAAACATATATTTTTATGTTATACGTGTGATATAGTTACATTCATATATGAAAATAATGTTATTTGATATTTTAATTTTATAGTTATAGATGATATACTATAAAAAAATCAATGGCCAAATTTTTACGTTAAACACCATGCCAAAACTTATCTTAAAGATTAAAACGCCAGCCATTTGCTCGCACGAGAGTGTTTTGAGCTGGCGTATTCGCTTCCCATTGTGTCTGCGTCGCGTTTTTTGTTGAGGCCTCACCCTGGGTTGTGTCCACTGGCTCGCCCCTATGGCTGGTGGGCCCTCTTGGCTGTTTTGCTTACGTGCTGTGGTGGACTGAGTGCGTGGAATATTGCTCACACGAGGGAGTTTTGTTCTGGCGTGTTTGCTTCTCACGGTGTCTGTGTTGCCTTTTTAGTTCGACGTAGAGATGTCAACAGGGAATTCTCCATCGGAGAACACCTCCCCATACCTATCCTTGCGGGGAAATATTTCCCTCATCCCCATCCTCGCTAACTATAATGAGGATATATTTTTCTCCATCCCCATCCCGCACGGGGAAAATTCCCCAAGAAGTCCCCATCCCCGCTAGACGAAACACACTACTGTCGCTTGAGCCGTTGGCCACCGTGCACCCCGTATGCGTGCACGCGCACTGACCACTAGCCCCCGTGGCCCTGTGCATGTTCCGCCATCGGCTTCCCACACGTGCATCGGTCGCTGTCCTCCCACACGGGCCGTCAGGCTAGTTACCATGGGTGCCATCTCGCCTGTACTTCCGTCGGCAGCTTGCTACAATGCGTGAAGTTCAAAGGGAGGCATGAAGAAATATGGAAGAATGAGGATGGGGAGAGATGGAAAAATTAGGGTCCAGTGTTTATATAGTATGTCTATTGGGCTGAGGTTTTGGGCTTTATTTTAATGAGCCAAGCGGGTCTCAGCGGGGAGCAGGGACGACAACGGGAGGATTATACCTGCCCCCGCCAAACCCGACAGGAATCATTTTTTCCTCGTATAAATCCCCGTGGGTAATGAATAACCACCATCCTCGACTCCTAATAGGGGAATTCCCCACGGGGAATCAGGGAATGGGTCCCCATTGACATCTCTAGTCCAACGCCTCACCCTGGGTTGCGCCCACATACTTGTTCCTATGACCGGTGGGCCCTCTCGGTCATTCTACTTGTGTGTTGTAGTTGACTGGGTATGTGAAGATGTGGCTCGGATGGAGTGGCTGGATCGGGACTGGGTGTGTGGGGATGGGACAGAGACCGAGTGGCCTAACTCCCGCTTAGGAGAGCGGATGTGTATCAGCTAAAGGAGTCCTCTATAGCCAACAAGAGAGAGGGCGTGTCCATAGGGGCATCAACGATGTTGCCTATCGGCTGTGGCTTGGGTTCAGCTAAAGGTAGGTGAGATGCTCTCTGAAAGGCTTGGGCCAATGGCCGATAGGCCTTTCCACGATTATGCCATCGATTTAGTCAACATATGACAGATATATATATAATAATAGTAGTGATCAGAACCACTATCTGTCCATATCATCGGTCAATGACTGCTAGGATTTGGGTCGATAGCCTACTATATGCTGAGATGCATGTTGGCTTGTAGAGAAGCACCACCACCTATTACTGTCACGCTGTTTAGTTTTTACGACTTAGGTTTTAGGGTTTAGGGCTATGTGCGACTGTTGTACAACAGTTGCAGATATTTTCTGCTAGTGCAAAAATCAAAAGGTCAGGACGCTGTGGTCGACAAAGGTTGCTCCTCTATCAAAAGAAAAGATATGATTCAAGCCAGCCAGTTATGACCGGTTAGGTGTATTAAAACCATAGGCTATTGGGAGCATCGGCGATGCTCCATGTTGGCTGTGGCTTGGGTTCGGCTAAAGTCCGATAAGCCGGTCTATGTAACTCTTGGGCTAATGGCTGATATGGCTTGCGATGGTCGTTTCGTAGGTTGAGTTAGCAAGTGATAGGTATATACGATAATAGTATTGGTCAAAACCACTATCTGTTCATGCCGTCGGCTGATGGCTGCTATGATTTGGGCCAATAGCCTAGTATATGCTGATAGGGATGGCAACGAGTAAAATACCCACAGGTACTGTCCGCCCATATCCATACCTGACTAAAGAATCATGTACCCATACCCGTACCCACTTATGGGTATGAGTTCTTTTCCATGCCTATATCGTGGGGGTAATTGATACCCGACGGGTACCCATACCCGACTCATAGAACAAACAAATAAAGAAAAATAAAGAAATAGAGAAGCTGGTGGTCGTGAAGGGAGCGTGACGGGACTGTAGATGGAGTGCATGGGGCCAGAGGCTGGTAACCAGGAATGCCTAGGGGCCAGCGGCGGGAGCACGGTGGGGCTAGAAGTGAGAGCGCAACGCCAATGAGCGCTTAGGGGCCAGGGGCAGGAGCACAACCGGCTAACGGGTAGTGGCACCGTGCATTTGCTTGAGACAAAAGCTAGGGCATAGAAAGAGTGAGGGACAGAGGGAGTAGGGGAGAGTGGGAGATGGAGACTCCAGGAGAGAGATTGAGGATCTATTAGGGTTTACTAGGCTGTTATTGGGCCTTTTTATTTTGGCCTAACTAAAATATTTAGGTATATGGGTAAACGAGTATATGTACTAGTTTTCCATACCCATACCTGTTTACCTGATGGGTATAACTTTGTTCCTATTTATATACCCGTGGGTACTAATTTTTTCCTATACTCATTCTCTAATAGAATAAATACCCATGGGTAAACGGGTATCGGGTACCCATTGACATCCCTATATGCTGAGATACATGCTAGCTTATATAGAAGCACCGTCGCCTATTACTGTCCTGCTATTTACTGCCTATGAGTTACGATATAGGGTTTAGGGTTTAAGGTTATCTATGGTTGTTGTATAACAATAGCGGTGTATGGGGTCTTGTTGACACCAGAATTTGGCACTATTGGCAAAGCAACGAACGTCCCTAGATTAGAGCCGATGTGGCAGGGAAGACCTAACAGATGTAGCGAGGCATCTATATAACTCTATGTGTTTATCAAGTCCCGAATGTTGCCCTGTAATAGAAAATAGATAAGATTTTTTCGTAGTTATCTATAGCAGGGAAATCTCGAGATTTGTTATAATTCGGGTAGGATTCCATTAAACCCACGACTATAAGTAGTTGTGCCTAGGGTCATTGTGAACCATCTCAGGATCAATCTATTCAATTTATATTCGGCGCAATGCCTGCTTTTAGGAGTAGAGGTAATGTAGTTTTTCTCGATGATTTCCTATCTCGGGTTGGGCTGCATCGATTTAGTTTGATCCCCAGCAAGAAACAAGTCTCGTCCGATGATTTCCTGTCTCGGGTTGGACTGCATTAGTTTAGTTTGATCTCCAACAAGAATCAAGTTTCATCACATGGCAGATGCATATGTTCAGCCAAGACTTTCTCGGTTCAGTCTGATATTTTGGTTAAGTTCATGCGTCTACTAGTTATCCCAATGTGTTGGCTCTATCTATGGCTACATTGCTCCAATCTCTTAGTTAGATCCGATATGTCCATCACATGTGTGCTAGATCTGTTAGCGAGATAGACTCTTGTTGTCTTCGACCTCGTTTTGTCTCGGTTTAGTCCGATATATCAAGTTGTTGTTAATAAGATAGATTCTATTAAGTTGGCAAATTTGGTACATCGTTTCATCAGAGTTCTAGCCAATGAGGTATCATGGTTACGAGAGCTTCATCGCGTTACCGGCCGATTGAGTTATCCCAATTTCTAATGTGCATCAGCTGGTGGCAAGAATATGTATCAACTCATCAGCCGATTGGTTCCATAGAATATTAGCCGATACTTCTCGGAAGATTAGCTGATATGCTATTTCCTGTGCTCATGTGTATCAGATTTTAGTTGATATGGTATTATCGGTTGACGTTGACATCGGCCCCTCGGCCGATATGCTAAGGACAAACAATATTTCTGAATCTTATCAATTGTAGGATCAAATTGACTGGTACACCTACCAACCATTTCTAGGCATTTAGGACCTACACTAGAGCTAAGCAGACTCTCCTAAGCCTTCGAGTGTGAAGGTGCAGAGATCCCTGTGTGATTTTTGCATAAATAGGTCTCCATCACAGACATCTTTTGCTACTGCAGAAATCAAAAGGTCAAGATGCTGCGGTCCAAAAGGGTTGCTCTTCTGGCAGAAGCAAAAGATATGATTCAAGTAAGTCAGTTATGATCACCCCTGTGTACTAAAACCATAGGCCATTTGCTTGTACGAGAGGGTTTTGGGCTGTCATATTTGTTGGGAGTATCATATCAGGTCAGTCAGCCATCATTAGTCAGGTGTATTAAAACCAGAATGCATTAGCCATCAGTTAGGTGTATTAAAATCGCACCAAGCCATTTGCTCACACTAGGGAGTTTAGTACCGTTGTGTTCACTTTCCGTTATGTCCACGTCACCCTTTTGGTCTGAGGCTTTGCGGTCGTCTGTGTCCACAGATACATGCCTGTGACTAGTGGACTGTTCAGGCCATTTTGTTTGCTTGGTGTAGTAGAGTGGGTGCGAGGGATAGGAATAAGATTGCCATCAGTTGCATCTATCGATGTGTGGCTGTGACCGGTAAGCTCGTGGATTGTTTTCTTTGGTTGATGTGGTGGACCTGGTGCAAATGGATAAGATTGAGATCGGGTGGGTCGCATCCCGTATCATCGAGGAATCGATGATGTTATCTGTCTGCTGTAGCTTTGGTTTGCCTAATGGCCACGAAGATGGTCTATCAAAGACTTGGGCTGATGGCTTTGTTCAGTCAACACATGATAGGCATATATAATCAGGTAATATTAGATATATCAATGATGATAAAAACTCCTAACATGCTATTGATTCAGTCTATGCTTAATGGAAATATATATATATATGGACTCTTTTATGGTACATCTCTTACCTCTTAAAGAGTTAAGAGATAGAATTAATATCAGTCATTGATTAGAAAAAAACAAAATAATCTATTACTTTTTAGAAGGTAAGACATTGATTTTTTTAATCGTGCATATTAGATCAGGGTGATCTATTACCTCATAGAAGATAAGACATCGGCATCATATCTTTTAATCGTAGCCGTTAGATCTATAAAAATGAATAATACATATTAATTTAATATAACTTAAAATTTGCCATATATAATAATAGTAGTCAAAACTGCTATCGGTTGATGTCTTCTGCTAATGCCTACTAGGGACGGCACTAGGATTTATTTTCCTATGTCCTCATCTTCATACGCCGATGTGAACCATCATGCACTCGAGTACTCCCACTAGCCTCCTCCATGGAGTTTTCTGCAAAAACAGATCAGGTTTTAGCAAAGGAAGACTGAAATATATATATCAGGTATTGACAAAAAACTTACCACGAGGAACATTGAGGAAAAGCATCGTCAACACACGTAAAGTGGTTTCCTTTAGAGAAGAAAGAGTCAAAGCAGTTGCTTTTGTTCCTTCCTCCATAAACATCACTAGAGGTACATCCCCTATATCTCTGCCTGAAATACGGTTGATTAGTGTTACCACATTTTCCAGAGGACATCCATACAACAAAGTAGAACATCTTGTTTGAAGGTATGGAGCCTCCTACAGAGAAGCAGAACAATAGTGACATGGGGACCTAAGGGAAGCCTTAAGGGCAAAGAGAAAGCATGAATAATGGATCCACCGGGTTCATGTTACCATTATGTCTTTAGAGTCAACATAGAGATGTTATATAAGGCATACTATGTTTATGAAACATTATTCTATTCTTTGAAATAGATTGTCATTATGGATCAACAAATGCGTGATTTGTTTATGAGACTCATAATATGACTATTTCTAAATAATCCCTGATCAGTTTTAAGTCATATATGGAACATATGTGACTGAGATTGGCATGTGTATTGATTAATGATCATGTCTCATGGATCATGGGTATGAAGATACCAACTCAATAACATGGACATATGTTGGATAGACCCATTATGAGACAATGTTGAGAATTGATGTGTCATCAGTAGGTCTTGGTAGTGTTTATTTAAATTCCTTAGACCTAAGATCTCCATGGTTCCCAACATACGTAGTGGCTTACTTTGGGACTACCAAACGCTATTTCATAACTGGGTAGTTATAAAAGTAGTCATCGAGTCTGTCATAAAACATGTATTGGGATGTGAGTGATCAAGATAAGATTTGCCCCTTCTTAACGGGAGAGATATCTCTAGGCCCCTCGATGTAATGGATTATGAAAGTACTTGACCATGCCGATGTAATTAAAGAGTTAATCACATGTTATAATCTAATACGAAGATCGAGAGAGGATCGAGCTATTGATAGGATGATACAAATCTCACCTTGTGCTTGATCAATATCGTGAGGCAAAGGGACATGTACATATAAAATATTACAAGGTTCAGCCGATATGATCTTTACGTATATTTAGGTTAATATGCTTTGCTAGAGACCGTTGTTAATGGAGTATAGAAATGAGTTTCCATATATTAGCAAGCTATACATGAACCTATAGGATCACACACTTAAAGGGTTGGAACGCTGGATTTGAATAGGATTCGAATTGGGCTCAGTTTGGATAGAGATCCAAACAGTTTGGATGGAGATCTGAGTAGAGTCCTAGTTGGCCCAGGTGGGCCCAAGCTAGGATGTCTATATATATGAGGGTGCAGGGTGCAGGGAAGCTAAGCTTTTAGCCTCCCATGTTGATGCGTTGTTCGTGCTAAGTTATTAGCCACCAAGAGCAAACCCTAGCCGCCACCCTCGAGCCCAACCATCTCACCGACCGTCTAGGTGCTAGTACACCATCAGCCGATGTTTCACCCCTAGATGTGTGGATATCAGTAGAGGCGTTGCTTTACTGCTTCACTGACCTACATCGGCATCGGCGTCGTTGATCGGATCGGTGATGTCATCGGCTTGAAGGAGTAGAAGTCCTCGAGAGTTCCCGACCTCAGGCAAAGGCTTCTCAAGGACGTCGATCGGCTTCTCGAGGAAGTCGACTGACTTCCTGACCTCATCGGCACACTCGAGTTGGATCGACTCTCTACTCTAACTCTCCTTCCACTGCACTGTGTGTCCGAGCTAACGATCTATAGTCCCTCTCAAGCAAGGCTTTCTGGTGTGCGTGGTAGGAAAGTTTTGTTTTCAGCTAGCATAGCCTTCGCATTCCCCAACGGTGATATCAGAGTCTTCTTGCTTAGATTGTGTTCTAGATCAGTGCATATGGTTGATATGCGGTTATAATAGATTGGATCTATTATGGTCAAGTTTGATCGGTTCATGTGATGAATCGATTGGCAGCACGGGTTGATGAGATCAAATAGTTTACGCATATCGTAATCCGGGTTGGTTATCGATCTGGCCGCCTCGAGCGCATCACCCGACCACCTGGTTGACCCCATCGGCTAAGGGAAAACTGGTTGCTGAGAGGTTGTCTCGGATCGAGGTAAATTGTTTGTCCTGAGCAGTTTTTCTAAAACAACTTCATAGATTTGATCTATGATTTTCGCCGGTGGACAGGGCACTGCCCTCAACCCATGAGGGGGCGTCCTCCCCCTCGACACCCCACCCGCTAACCAGCTAGAGGGACCATCGTGTGTGTGCGCCTTATATAGCGTCCTAGTTTACATCGTTAGCTAGAATGCGATTCTACGTCTAACTTGTTTTTGCAGAGAATGATGTGATTGGTATAGCCCTATATAATTTGTAAGAGATGTATGTGATGCATGTAACTCTTATGAATGGCTTGCAAGCCATGACCTTCGGCTATGTGATAGATGTCTCTGCTGTATTTGCCGACCTGCGCTAGGTGCTTGATATGTAATCTTTTGTCTCTAGCTATAGTAGTCTAGATATAAGATTGCAGGATATCAAACATGATGGTCTAAAGGAATGATGTGGAAGATAGAGATCATCTACATCATTATGGAGATGGAGATCACCATATGGGCCATACTAATTCACAGTTAAAAGTGTTTATCTGTGATATCTTCTATCATATTTTCATGCTATATCATGTTTGATATGTTGCCATGATAGGATAGAATCCCTCAGAAAAATTAAGTTTTCGATGCTTTTCCAATTGCTACACCTAACACGGTAATGTTCATCGTTTGGTGGGTCTGCCAAAGCAGAGTGCTGACGATTACCATTGTAAGTTAGGTTAGATGTCGGGCATCTATACGTGGAAGCTTTTGGTTTACTTAATAAGGTTATCAAAATAGTTTTAGACCTTAGGGCATCAGGTTAGGGCCAGAGCATGGAGATGCTAACCCAATAAATAGGAGTCACATGGAGATGTGATTACCAAGGTGTTGCTTACCCTATGCTATTAATTTATAGTGGTGATACCAAAGCTAACTAGGAATTAGTGAAATGAGGATCCTAACCCGCTATGGAACCGAGAGGGAGGTTTTTGGTTTCCAAAAACATAGTGAGAGAATCTTTTGTTAAATAGTTTAGTGAAAGATTAACATAAACATATGTGCTAAACTTTGCATATCTTATGTTGTAGATCATGTTAGCCTCTACCACGTCCAGTTCTTTTAATTTGCAATCTATCATTGAAAAAGAAAAGTTTAATGGAACAAACTTTATGGATTGATATAGAAATTTGAGAATTGTTCTCAAGCAAGAGTGAAAAGAGTATGTTCTTGAAAGTCCTTACCCTGATGATTTGCCAGATAATGTTATTATGGCTGCACAGCGTGTTTACGAGAAGCACACTAATGATGTCCTTGATGTAAGCTATCTCATGCTTGTCACAATGTCTTCTGAGCTTCAGAAGGAATATGAGAACACAAATGCTTATAATATCATTGTTGGTCTACGTGGCATGTTTGAGAACCAAGCAAGGGTCGAGAGGTTTAACACCTTGAAGTCCTTGTTTACGTGCAGGCTTGTTAAAGAGAATCTCGTCAATCCCTATGTTATCAAGATGATCCGTTATATTGAGCGTCTGGAAAAGCTAGGCTTTCCCTTTAGCCAAGAGTTGGCTACTGACCTGATTCTTCAATCCCCGCCATTGAGTTTTGAACCATTTATACTCAACTATCATATGAATAGCATGGATAAAATCTTGACAGAACTGCATGGGATGCTGAAAACCACTGAGGAGAGCATTAAGAAAAACAGTGGTCATGTGATGATGCTACAAAAGGGCAAATGTCAACCCCAAGTAAAGAAAAGTGCGGTCAAGAGAAAGTTGACTCCTGATGAGATCACGAGTACTTCTAAGACCAAACATGAGAAGAAAGGGGTGACTCAAAATGCAGTTTGTTTTTACTGCAAGGAGTCAGGTTACTAGAAAAGGAATTGCAAGAAATATTTGAAAGATATGAAAAAGAATGGAAGTGTGACTTCTGCTTCAGGTATAATGTTATAGAAATCAATCTTGCTACTTCATCTTCTGATTCTTGGGTATTTGATACCGGATCAGTTGCTCACATCTGTAAGGGGTTGCCGGGTCTGAGAAGAAGAAGTAGAAGTTTGATGAAGGGCGAAGTGGATCTTCGCGTGGGCAATGTGGCAAGAGTTGTTATGGTTGCTTGGGGAACCATGCCATTGACACTACCTTCATGACTAGTTTTAGAACTAAATAATTGTTATTGCGTTCTACTCTATGTAAAAACGTAATTTATGCATTCTGTTTACAAGCAGAAGGTTATGACTTTAGATCAATGAACAATGGTTGTTCACTTTATCTTAGATATATGTTCTATTGTCATATTCTATTGGAGAATGGAGTATATGTTTTGAACCTTGAAGGATCACCTATCTATAACATTAATACAAAAAGGCAACGTCTTAATAATTTGAATCCCATGTTTATCTGGCATTGTCATTTTCGCCATATAAATGAGAGATGCATGGAGAAGCTCCATAGAGATGGTCTTATCGACTCTTTTGATTTTGAATCATTTGAGACCTGTGAATCTTGTTTACTCGGCAAGATGACAAGGGTACCTTTCACGGGTCAAAGTGAAAGGGCAAGTGACTTATTAGAACTCATACATACTGATATATGTGGACCGATAAGCTCAATAGCTAGAGATGGTTTTTTAGTACTTCATAACCTTTGCTGACAACTTTATTAGATATGGATATATCTACCTAATGAGGCATAAGTTAGAGTCCTTTGAAAAGTTTAAAGGATTCTAGAATGAAGTACAGAATCATTTAGGAAAGACAATCAAGTTTCTGCGATCTGATCATGGAGGAGAATACTTAAGCCTTGAATTTGGTGATTATCTAAAAGATTGCAGAATTATTCTACAATTAACTCTACACAGAACACCTTAGTGGAATGGGGTGTTCGAGCGGAGGAATCAAACCTTATTGGATATGGTTTGATCAATGATGAGCCAAAGTGATCTTCCGTTATCCTTCTAGGGTTATGCTCTTGAAACAGCCGCTTTCACACTTAATAGGGTTCCATCAAAGTCGGTTGAAAAGACTCCATATGAGATATGAACAGGACGTCATCCTAATCTGTCTTTTCTTAAAATTTAGGATTGTGATGTTTATGTAAAGCGTTTACAGTCCGATAAGCTTACTCCTAAATTTGACAAGTGCTTCTTTATCAGGTATCCTCGAAAAATCAAAGGATATTGTTTCTATAACAAGGAACTCGGTAAAGTATTTGTTGCCTGACATGGTGTATTCTAGGAGAAAGAGTTTCTCTTAAGAAGGGTTAGTGGGAGCTCGGTGCATCTCGAGGAGGTTCGAGAAATAGCTGAAAATATTTCAACTCCTATAGAACCACAACAGGACAATCAAGGTGTTGAAGAACTTGTTGCACCACGTAGGTCAGAGAGATTGTGCCGAGAACCTAAAAGGTTCATATTCTTGACCACTCGGGATTGGGATGTATTCTTGTTGGACTATGATGAGCCCAAGACCTATGAAGAAGCGATGGTGGGACTAAACTATGAGAAATGGCTTGGAGCCATGAGATTCGAGGTTGAATCTATGTACACCAATCAAGTTTGGAACTTAGTTGATCCACTCGATGATGTAAAACCATAGAGTGTAAATGGATTTTCAAAAAAAAAGATAGATATGGATGGAAATGTTTACATCTATAAAGCACGATTGATGGCTAAATGTTTTAAGCAGATTAAATATGTTGATTATGATAAAACATTTTCACCTGTCGCAATGCTAAAGTCTAACCGGATCATTCTAGCGATTGCTTCATTTTTCGATTACGAAATATGGCAGATGGATGTCAAAACATCTTTCCTTAATGGAAACCTAAATGAGGATGTGTATATGACACAATCGATAGGTTTTGTTGATCCACAATCAGCTAGAAAGATATGCAAAGGGTTTGGTTTCATCAAACATGAAGAAAGCCTTGTGTTTACAAGAAGGCTAGTGGGAGCACGCTGGTATTTCTGATCTTATATGTAGATGACATATTATTGATCGAAAATGATATACCTATGCTGGAGTCTGTTAAGTCTTCATTGAAAATAGTTTTCTGTAAAGGACTTAAGAGAAGCAACATATATTCTGGGTATCAAGATCTATAGAGATAGATCAAGGAGGCTAATTGGATTATGCTAGGATATGTACATTGACAAGGTAATGAAGATGTTCAACATGCAGGATTCCAAGAAAGGTTTCTTGCCTATGTCAGATGGCATAAATCTCAGCAAGACTCGGTGTCTGAGAATAACTGATGAGCGAGATAAGATGAATGGGATTTCATATGCTTCGGCAATTGGATCCATCATGTATGCCATCTTATGTACACGCCCAGATGTCTCGTATGCTTTGAGTATAACGAGTAGATACCAATCTGATCCAGGTGAGAGTCACTGGATAGCTATAAAGAACATCTTAAAGTACTTGAGAAGGACTAAAGATGTGTTCCTAGTTTATGGAGGTGAGGAAGAGCTCGTTGTAAGGGGTTACACCGATGCAAGCTTCTAAACTGACAAGGATGATTATAGATCGCAATCTAGATTCGTTTTCTACCTTAATGGTGGAGCGGTGAGTTGGAAGTGTTCCAAGCAAGAGACGGTAGCTAACTCAATAACAAAAGCCAAGTACATAGCTGCTTCGAAAGCTGCTAAGGAGGCTGTTTAGATCAAGAAATTTGTTTCTGAGCTTGGTATTGTTCCTAGCGCTTCTAGTCTGATAGACCTCTATTGTGATAATAGTGGTGCTATCGCACAAGCTAAGGAGCCTAGATCACACCAGAAGTCCAAACACATACATCAGTGATATCATCTGATGCATGAGATAGTGGATAGGGGAGATATAAAGATATGCAAAGTGTAAATAGATCTGAATGTTGTAGATCCATTGACAAAACCACTCCCGTAGCAAAAGCATGAGATGCACACTAGATCTATGGTTATTAGATACCTACATGGTTGACTCTAGTGCAAGTGGGAGATTGTTAGCATTATGCCCTTAGAGTCAACATGGAGATGTTGTACGAGGCATACTATGTTTATAAAACGTTGTTCTATTCCTTGAAATAGGTTGTCATTATGGATCAACAAATATGTGATTTGTTCATGAGACTCATAATGTGACTATTTCTAAATGATCCCTGATCGGTTTTAAGTCATATATGGAACAGATGTGACTGAGATCGGCATGTGTATTGATTGATGATCATGTCTCATGGATTATGGGTATGAAGATACCAACTCAATAACATAGACGTATGTTAGAGAACATATATTGGATAGACCCGCTATGAGACACTGTTGAGAATTGATGTGTCATCAGTAGGTCTCGGTGGTGTTTATGTAAATTCCTTAGACCTGAGATCTCCATGGTTCTCAACATGCGTAGTGGCTTACTTTGGGACTACCAAATGCTATTCCATAACTGGGTAGTTATAAAAGTAGTCATCGGGTTTATCATAAAACATGTAGTGCGATGTGAGTGATCAAGATGGAATTTGCCCCTCCTTAACGGGAGAGATATCTCTAAGCCCCTCGATGTAATGGATTATGGAAGTGCATAGCCATGTCGATGTGATTAAAGAGTTAATCACAGGTTATAATCCAATACAGAGATCGAGAGAGGATCGAGCTATTGATAGGATGGCACAAATCTTAACTTGTGCTTGATCAATATCGTAAGGCAAAGGGACATGTACATATAGAACATTACAAGGTTCAGCCGATATGATCTTTACGTATACTTGGTTAATATGCTTTGCTAGAGACTGCTGTTAACGGAGTATGGAAAGGAGTTTCCATATATCAACCAAGCTATACATGAACCTACAGGATCACACACTTAAAGTGTTGGAACACTGGATTCGAATAGGATTCAAATTGGGCTCAGTTTCGATAGAGATCCAAACAGATCGGATGGAGATCCGAATAGATCGGATGGAGATCCGAGTAGAGTCCTAGTTGGCCCCAGGTGGGCCTAAGCTAGGATGTCTATATATATGAGGGTGTAGGGCGCAGGGAAGCTAAACTTTTCGCCTCGCATGTTGATGCGTTGTTCATGCTAAGTTCTTAGCCACCAAGAGCAAACCCTAGCCACCACCCTCGAGCTCGACCATCTCACCGACCACTCGGGTGCTAGTACACCATCGGTCAGCATTCTACCCCCGGATGTATGGATACTAGTAGAGGCATTGCTTTACTGCTTCGTTGACCTACATCGGTATCGACGTCGTTGATTGGATCAGCGATGTCATCAGCTTGAAGGAGCAGATGTTCTCGGGAGTTCCCGACCTCGGGCGAAGGCTTCTCGTGGACATCGATCGGCTTCTCGAGGAAGTCGACTGACTTCCTACCTCATCGGCATGCTCGAGTTGGATCGGCTCTCTACTCTAACTCTCCTTTCGCTGCACTACGTGCCCAAGGTAACGATCTATGGTCTTCTCGAGCAAGGCTTCCTCGTGTGCACGGTAGAAAAGTTTTGTTTTCGGCTAGCATAGCCTCCGCGTTCCCTAACAATTCATATGGGAAGTTTATTTCCTAAAGAAGAATTCAAAGGCCTTCCCCATGTCTCTGAAGCCAAAAGAGCAAACTCTCCCAGAAATCAATACACTTAAAGTCTTAACACAAGGTTACTAGAGAAGTTGTGATTTTGGAGATACAAAATACACTTAAAGCCATAACAGAAGGTTACTAGAGAAGTTGCGGTTTTGGAGATACAAAGAAGATTGCAATGGATGAACCTCGCCATCTTTACCTCACTATTTAAAGGGAGAAAGTGGCCTAGGGTCACTGCTATATAGTACACTTGTGACCTGAGCGCTTTGAATACTCACCCATTGTTCAATCTTCTTAGAAACCGCCAGTCGAGGAAAGATGCATATTCAATGCATCAGAACACACCACTTTATGTGGGGTAATTGAAAAGGCCTGATCCAAGCACCGAGGTGTTTAAAGACACTATTTTACAGGAAAAAAGAAGATTAATCCTTATCCGTTAGGTTCCCGTGAACTTTCAAACTGTTCGTCTGCTCATAAATGTCGCACTGGTGTGTCCATGGGCCAAGGCTCAATACGGTGTGCCTATTGAGCCAATGGTTTTAAATCACATGCCAAACTAAGCCATTAGCAGACTATATGAGATACAATGCTAGTGTGGTTCACGCAAACACCTGAACTATTGGAGTTTCATCCATCTTGCATCTTGTATGATCGTTAGATCAACAAATGTATGGCGGATCAAGAAATGTATACCAGATTACTGGATTTTCATCCATCTAGCATTTTATACGATCTCCAGATCAAGAAATGTATACCAGATTACTGGATTTTCATCCATCTAGCATTTTATACGATCTCCAGATCAATAAATGCCCACCAAATTATTGGATTCTCATCTATCTAGCATCTTGTATGATCTCTAGGTCGACAAATGTCTGCCAAATTATTGAATTTTCATCCACCTATCATTTTGTATGATCTCTAAATCAACAAGTGTTTGCCAAATCATTGGATTTTCACATATCTGGCATCTTGTATGATCTCTAGATTGACAAATGTCTATCATATTATTGGATTTTCATCCATCTAGCGGCTTGTACGATGTTCAGATAAACAAATGTCTGCCAAATCATTGGGTTTTCATCTCATGACATCTTGTCGAGGATATGACCCCCGGGTACCCCGTGATGGGCTTATCAGCCTGGACCGAGAGCAGGTCAAGTCCAACATTGGAGTCTGGTATGGTCCATGAAGAGGGATCAGTCCCTATAAGGAAGGCTAAGTCCTTATTAGGGATATGAGTCCTAGATACGGTATGGAGAGTTATGTTTGTACAAGAGTCTTTGTAATTAAGGAATTAGCACCTGAGTTTGGTATGTGATCTTAGATATCAGAAAGACCAACTTGGGATAGAGTCCGGAGTCATCGGACTCACCCCTTGACTATATAAAGGGGGTGAGACACCCCTAGAGGCATCAAGTCTAGTCATCGAAGTATCATATTCTTCATGCTTTTATGCTTTATAAGCTTAGACACCATATAATACACCAAAACACTGGACGTAGGGCTATTATCCCTCGAGAGGCCTGAACCAGTATAAATCTTGGCTCTTGTTTTCTAGAGTTGATCATTGGGTTCAAAGGCGCTGCTCTTCCCTTACACATCTAATCACCACCTCGGGTACCCCCTTGGGTGGACTGCTCGGTAATTCACCGTCAGTTGGCACGCCAGGTAGGGAATCGCGGTGACTTTCACCAGGATCCGATGGCATCCTCTTTGGAATTTCTCGTGCCCATCAGCTCTATCTTCATGTTCAGGAGTTTGGCATTCACCAGCACTCAGCAGGGTAGCTTGTCCTATCACCGCCCATGCCGGGCATCGTTCTCAAGTTGACCGGTTCGAAAGGACCGGCTTCGGTTCCTTAGCAGGTTGGCCAATCCAGCTTCGATCGGACTTTGACTAGCCTCGAGCACTATGTCGTCTTCTCTGACAAGAAGGGTCGGGTTGTCCAACGCCGGTGGGCAGAAGTTAGGGTCGTCAGCAAGCCAGAGGATGACCCTCGGCCACATAGTCCTCCGTTCCTGACCAACCTCATAATGATGGCCAAGGGAGACGCGTCTTCTTCCAGTAGCGATCGACGCAGGTAGGCCATAGCCACCAGAATCACACAAGAAGATGGAATCCGCTGCAATCTTGAATACGAATTCACCTTAGAATTCGACGGCCAGAGAGTCTTCAAGACCCCCGCCACTAATCTGGTGGCGATCGAGAGGGCTCTCGGATCCCTTCCCAATACCCCAAAGTTACAGCGGGCCAAGGCTTTAACTCAGGCGGCGGCTATGCAGATCAATACCCTGGCACCCGCTCCGATCTGACCTCACTCCACTTCTCCATAGGAAAAGGAGGGCGACAGCTTTGACTGGTACTGACCGTCCCATGGTTGGACCCCTTTGGATGACAATCCACGTAGTAATCGAAGGGACCATCCGGTGGTACCAGGGAGGCGGAATAATAGGATACACTCAGAAATATACAAGTGGATAGACAATGACCAAAGCATGAACGAAGGGGACAGTAGCGCCCATAGCAGCAGTTTCAGCAGTAATGGGAGCCGACGGAACCCTCACCATTGTCAGGGACACGGGAGCCAAAGTGATCACGACGGCTTCCCTGTATTCATAGATATAATCAATTATTTCATCGATACCTTGCATCACTAATCGGAGGTACATGGGGTCCTCGTGAGGAAGAAATCGACTACTATAGCACGCATGATCTCCATCGTGGAGAAATATGCGGATAGCGAAGATGCCTAGAGAGAAAAGATGGAACGTTCTTGTCATGAAACCTAATCTCAGTGGACATGGGAGGACCACCCGTGATCCCCCTGCCGGGAAGATGATCAACTGAGAACTTCTCGGCCTAAACAGGATAGGAAAAGGAAGACAGAAAGGACAGTTGCAGCGGCCTACACGTCAAGGCAATGAGAGGACAAGACAATGCAGGGAGAACTGGACAAACCCTACACGTTCTACCCTAAGGGCAATCACACGATGCGTAAGTGGTACTCCCTTCAGGATGCACTAGTTAAGGAGGTGCAAAGCAACCCTCGGCAAGATAGAAGGCGCTAGAAAGATGATGACGGTCCTAGAAAAGACGATCATCCTCAGAGCGATAATGATTTCCAAGAGCCTCAAAAGATGGTTAACATCGTCTTTGGAGGACCCTCCTCGATTGAGATGAAGCGACAGCAAAAAATCTTGGACCAGCATGTTAACGCCGTTGGGTTCGAACACATTCAACGCCTACGATAGTCGAAGGTCCTGATCACCTTCAGCCGAGAAGACTAGTGGATCAACATCCCAAAGCTCGGACGCTGGCTGCTGGTTGTCGACCCGATAATCTTCAAGGTACGCATGAAGCGGGTCCTAATTGATGGTGGGAGTGGTTTGGACATCTTTTTCCGTTAATCCCTCATCGACCTCAGCATCTCAGTCGACAGCCTTTGAAAGGAGAATACCACTTTTTACGGTATAATACCCGAGAAGGGATCAATACCCCTCAGCTCGATCATCCTTCCGATCACCTTCGGTTCTTAGGACAATTTTAGGATAGAGCACGTGACATTTTGGGTCGCCGATTATGATCTCCCATTCCACGTCATCCTCGGAAGACCCTCCATCTCAAAGTTTATGGCTGTCAGGCATTATTTCTATCTCGTGCTCAAAATCCCAGGCCCCAATGGAGCTATTTCTGTATGGGGGTAACATTGGCACATCCCGTGCCTAAGAGAAAGGCAGTCTCACCCTAACCGAAGCCATTGACATATCATCTCGGATGGAAGAAACCTTTAGGCAGGTTAGCAAAAGATCCCCCCGAGGTCCTAGAAGTCCCGACTAGGGTCTCCTCCCCCTGTGGGATCTCAGCCTCACCATCGAGCACAAATAAGATCATCCTCTCCGACACCGATTTGTCAAAAACTGCAGTCATCGAGGTAGGACTCGACCCAAAATAGAAAAGCGCGCTCATTAACTTCCTGCGCTCCAACATGAATATTTTTGCATGGAAGCCATCCGATATGCTGAGGGTTCCCTAGGAGCTGATTGAGCACAAACTCCATGTATTTCCAACCGCAAAACCCTCCAAGCAAAAATTGGGAAGATTTGCCTAGGATAGAACGGAGGCAATCAAGGCCGAGATCGCCCTACTACTAGCAGCAGGATTCATCCGAGAAGTTTATCATCTAGAGTGGCTTGCCAATCCTGTATTGGTCAAAAAGAAGACATGACAATGGTGGATATATGTCGATTACACCGACCTCAACAAACATTGCTCGAAGGATTCCTTCAGGCTGCCTCGGATCGATCAAGTCATTGACTTAACCACGGGATGCTCACTCATGTGCTTCCTCGACTGCTATTCAGGATACCATCAAATCGGCCTCAAAAAAGAAGACCAGGAGAAGACTTCCTTCATCACACTGTTCGACGCATATTGCTACACTACCATGTCTTTCAGACTTAAGAACGCAAGGGCAATGTACCAGCGCGCCATCCAACGATGCTTGTATGATCAGATCGAACGCAACATTGAAGCATACGTCGATGATGTAGTGATAAAATCAAGGGAGGAAGACTACCTAATCAGCGACATTACCGAAACATTTAACAACCTAAGAAGATTCCTGTGGAAACTCAATCCAGACAAATGTATTTACGGGGTTCCATCCGGGCAGTTACTCGGATTCATCGTCAGCAATCGAGGCATTGAGGCCAACCTAGTCAAAATAGCTACAATACTCAAGATGGAGAAACCCAATAATACAAAGAAAGTGCAAAAGCTCACGGGCTGTATGGCTGCCCTCAGGAGATTTATTTCCCGGATAGGGGAACGAGGGGCTCCATTCTTCAAACTTCTAAAAAAGGAAGACGATTTCCAATGGACGGATGAGGCCAACAAAGCTTTCACAGTCCTAAAAAAATTCCTGACCTCACCACCCGTTCTCGCGGTGCCAAATCTAGAAGTTCTCATTCTATACATCGCCGCCACAACCAATGTTATTAGCATAGCCATTGTGGTGGAGCGACCCGAAGAGGGACACATTTTTCCTGTCTAGCAGCCGGTGTACTTTATTTTAGAAGTACTTGGACTCTCGAAAACAAGATACCCTCAAGTGCAGAAGCTCCTCTACGTCATCCTGCTTACCACTTGAAAGCTGAAACACTATTCTAAGCCCACAAAATCGTGGTAGTCTTGGAATATCCTCTGGGTGATATCCTTCACAATCGTGACACCACCGGGTGGATTGTAAAGTAGGCAGTAGAGCTAGGTGAATACACAATAGAGTTCTGGTCCAGCACCACCATCAAGTCGCAGGCTCTCACTGACTTTATCATGGAGTGGACTAAAAACCAATTACCCCCAAGCCGGGAGGAAAAGGAGTATTGGACGATGTACTTCAACGAATCCCTGAACATCGAAGGAGCCGGAGTAGGAATACTTCTTATGTCCCCAAAGGGTGAGAAGCTACGCTACGTAGTTCAACTTCTATTCGAGGCTTCCAACAACACCGCAGAATACGAGGCCATGTTGCATGGGCTTCGAATAGCAATTTTGATTGGCGTAAAATGACTCATGGTCTATAGGGACTCCAAGTTAGCCATCAACCAAGTCAACAAAGATTGGTCCTGCACTAGCGACAAGATGGACACTTATTGTGCCGAAGTTCGAAAGCTCAAGAATGAGTTTTTTGGGCTAGAGTTCCACCATATTTCCCACGACAACAACATGGCCACCGACAGCCTAGCACATCTTAGATCCTTTCGAGCATCAGTCCCATCAGGCATGTTCGTCCAAGAACTCACCAAGCCATCAATAAAGACCGACAATCTCGACACCACTAGCACCACAAATAAGGAAATCGAGGACACCATCAACTTGCGAAAACCTTTCATAGATTATATCTTGAAAGGCACCACCCCAGAAGATAAAGTCACAACCAAATGTCTGGTCCAACGCAGCAAACAGTACGTCATCATCGGCAACAAACTATACAAGCGCATGGCTTTGACAAGAATACTCCAAAAGTGCATCTCACCAAGCGAAGGCTTTTAGGTCCTCAATGAAGTACACTCGGAGATGTGCGGCAATCATGCTAGAGCAAGAACACTGGTCGGGAAGGCCTTTCAATTAGGATTCTACTGACCTTAGGCCAATAGCAATGCCAAGGAGCTAGTCAAAATTTGTATCGGATGCCAATTCTTCGCGAAGCAAAACCACTTAACAACTCAAGCTCTCTAGACGATTCCATCAACTTGGCCCTTCGAATGCTAGGGGCTCGACATGGTCGGACCCTTTCAGAAAGCTCCTCAAGGGATAGACAGATTACTGGTGGCCATCGATAAATTCACCAAATGGATCGAAGTAATGCCATTGAAAAATTGCACGGCCAAGAAAGCAGCAAAGTTTATCGAGAACAAAGAACATCACATACCGGTTCGGGGTCCCAAACCAAATCATCACTGACCTTGGGACCCAGTTCACCACAAATGACTTTTGGGAATTCTACGAGGAAAGATCAATCAAAGTCAGGTATGCATCGGTCACACATCCACGAGCGAGCGGGCAATGCGAGCACGCCAACGAGATGATCCTTAAATGGCTAAAAGCTCGAATTTTTGACCCTCTACAAAAGTACGTAGGGAGGTGGCTATAAGAACTGCCCGTAGTACTCTAGGGGCTCCGCACACAACCAAATAGAGGGATAGGATAGACCCCTTTCTTTCTCGTGTATGGGTCCAAAGCAATCCTTCTAGTCGATATGCTGCACAAGTCTCCTTGGGTCTAGCACTACGATGAAGACATGGCAGAACAAACTAGAGCAGAAGACATCGATTCCCTCGAAGAAGCCCGGATAGCCGCCACCGTACAAACAGACCGGTACGAACAAGCCCTTCGGCGGTACCATGACCGCAACATACAGAGTAGAAGTTTCAAGGTTGGATACCTGGTGCTTCGCCGATTACAGTCAATCGTCGGAATGCATAAACTTTCCGCTCCTTGGGAAGGGCCGTTCATCATCGCCGAAGTAACAAGACCCAGGGCCTACAGGCTGAGTTGGGCACTAGATGGCTGTCGTGCATGCAATCAGACCCGAAAGAGGATAGGCTCTTTAGCCGTACACCCACAGTCGAGCATCTTCATCGAACTTTGCCAACTTTGCAGCATACATCCAACTTTAGGATTGGACGCTAAACTCCACCACACCGTGTGGGTGAAGAAGCAAGACGTATAACACCTACAACAATGGCCCCACCACACTGGGGGCTTGGGATTCGACCTCGACCGCAACAATTTAGGACATAACAATTTCAGAGCAAAGGATAATTTCACTAGTTAAGGACAAAGTATCTCCCTACAAAACTATGCCTAACTGATTATTTTTTACAGAGACTACACTACTCTGAGAGAGACGACGACCACTTCGGATCTTCGTCTAAAGGAAAAAGGTGGAGGTCCACAGCCATCACCATAGCAAGCCCCTCCACGTCTTGATGAAGGGCAAGGACCTCACCCGATGACATGCTCACGGGAGGACCTAAAGCCAATGGGCCGAGGTCTAAGCCAGGATGATGCGCTCGGACGCAAGCCAAGGCATACTCGACACCGTTACGTGTCGCATCACCAATGAAAGCCCGAAGCACTGCCTCGAGACCCTCGGTCCTCTCACAAAGGCTCTTGCTCGAGAGGGATGTGGCTCTGTCATCAACAGTGATTCTCTCTAGCCAGCAGCATAACTTGGAGTGTTGGAAGCCATGAAAGATGGTGGGAGGGATGTGGCGGATAGCTTGGTGGTAAAGGAGAAAGATATGCACTGGAGGGGCCTAAGGTGGAAGCTCTAGGTGGAAGCTTAGAGGAGAAGCTCTTTAGCGGAGGCAAAAGGAGCTCCGTCGCTTAAATAAAAGCCCCATCATCACCATGACGTCAGCCATGACTGCCGCAGAGGGGTAACGCTTCGGTTGCCATGCAGCTCTTACAGCCACATGGAAATGATGGTTTCGCCTCTCTATCTACGCCTAGCACCTACACCTGGCCTAGTCAAAGCAGAGACGTCCGCTTGTCCCTTCAACTGCAACGCATTAATTGCGGACACAGAAGACCAAAAAGCAACTTTTTGTGCACCTGGCAAAGCTCGCAATGCTTAGGTTCCTTAGGAACTCAGGGGCTCTTGCGCCCAAGGGCTCATGCGCTCGGGCGCTCAGGCCTTGTGTGCTCGAGGGCTCGTGGCTTGAGGATCATGCGCTAGGAGGCTAATCCTTAGAGGCTCAAGGTTAGGCACGCCCGAGACCACGGTAGATCAAAACCCCGACGACCATCTTCTTCGAGCAAACTTCATTCGAATCCTAACAATCCTCGAGGACAAGATGTACATGTGATTTACGTCGATACCCAAAAAATTTCAAGGGATCATCAGTTCAAGACTTCAGAAGGCTTTTATTGGAGATAATTTTTGACCCTCGAGCCAAGTGTTCCATTTCACTCAAGGCTCGGGGGCTACACCATTTAGGTGCACCTATGCAGTGCACCATGCACAAAGAGGAAGATTAAGACTCTTTCAAGATTTTTAGGCTTCAACAAAAGTACAAAGACTTAGGCTAAGAGATGAGCTCCTCCCAGCTTGTTCGATCGAAGATTTTCACCCAAGCTATAAAGAGCTTAGGGGCTGCTGTCGGAGATATGACCTCCGGGTAACCCGTGATGGACTTATCAGCCCAGACCAAGAGTAGGCCAAGTCCAGTATTAGAGTTTGGTATGGCCCATGAAGGGGAATCGGTCTCGATAAGGAAGGCTAAGTCCTTATTAGGGAACCAACTCCTAGATCTGGTATGGAGAGTTATGTTTGTACCAGAGTCCTTGTAATTAGGAAATTAGCACCTGAGTTTAGTATGTGATCTTAGATATCAGAAAGACCGATTCGGGATAGAGTCATGAGTCATCGGGCTCACCCCTTGACTATATAAAGGGGCAAGACACCTCCTAGAGGCATCGAGCCTAGTCATTGAAGAATCATATTCTTTATGTTTTCATGCTTTGTAAGCTTAGACACCATATAATACACCAAAACACTAGACATGGGGCTATTATCCTTCGGGAGGCCTGAACCAGTATAAATCTTGGCTCTTATTTTCTAGAGTCGACCATCGAGTTCGAAGGCGCTGTGCTTCCCTTACACATCTAGTCTCCACCTTGGGTACCCCCTTAGGTGGACTGCTCGATAATTCACCGACACATCTTGTATGATCTTCGAATCAATAAATGTCTATAAAATTACTGAATTTTCATCTATCCGACATCTTGTACAATCTCTAAATTGATAAATATCTACCAAATCATTGGATTTTCATCCATATAGCGGCTTGTACGATCTCTGGATCAGCAAGTGCCTACCAAATCATTGGATTTTCATCCATTTGGCATCTTCTACAATCTCCAAATCAACAAATGTCTACCAGATTACTAGATTTTCATTCATTCGGTGGCTTGTACGATCTTTGGATCGACAAATGTCTATCAAATCATTGGATTTTCATCCATCAACATCTTGTATGATCTTCTGATGGATAAATGTCTACCAAATTACTGGATTTTCATCCATTTGTTATCTTGTAAAATCTCTAGATTGACAAATGTCTGCCAAATCGTTGGATTTTCATCCATCTGACGGTTTGTACGATGTTTGGATCCACAAGTGCCTCCCAAATCATTGGATTATTAATCATATTTTCTAAAATCATGATAATAATGTTCCTGTTTACTAGTATGTTAGAATTATACATGCTAGTTCATGTGTTTGTCATGATTTATTTCATTTATGAATTAATTCTGTAATTGTCTAATTATTCAACTGTAAGATCGAAACACACTAACCACAACAACCAGAGGAGGATAAATGGTTACAATACCCTAAATTTAACAACTAATACAAAATCAAAAAACTGATTCCCGACCAGTATGAAAATTCCTAACCACTGAAAAATTCGCAACCACTGAAAATAGTCTAACAGAACAACGATAAAACATATGTAACTTTAGATCCGTAACTCGGATTGGTCTAAAATTTTAATACAAGAAACTAGACTTCAATACGAATTAGTCTCAACCAATTTCACTCCAATCCACATTCCCAATCAAAAGTTATGGCCTTCGAAAGTCACGGCAATGTAAAACAAGACTGGTCCGATCTAAAAACTAAAATCTTAATTACTCCTAAAATAAAAGGAAGTAACCAACAAAACTTTCTAGATCACTTTCTTAACGTCCTAGCAAGGTTTTGGATTAATCAATTTCAATCAAATTGCAAGTAAACGTGAAATCACAGAATAAGCCAAAACGATGCAAACCGATGAACATTAAGAAGAAAGAACGTGATACCACACTCCTTGATGCTTGTAGATGAATCTTTATTACATAAGAGTGTTTATAAGGTGCATCCACAATACCCCTCACCAAAACCATGTCTAAAACCCTAGATGAAAGAGCAAAATGTTAGACCCTAATTTTTTCTCTCTTGATCAGTTTCTTGTTTTGCTCTCCCCTATAGTATATTTATATACCCTCATGTGGGCCATGGCTGTCACCATGAGCTACGAAATTAACAACCTCTAGAGTCCTAATCCAATTAGGAATTCATATCTCTTACTAAATCTTAAATCCTATCTTCTTCCGAATTTGCCTCATTTTCATATTCGCACATATCCTGCATACGTCATATGGAAACCTCATATTCGCGTGCATTCTCTAGTCCGAGCGTCCTATATGACTTCCTTGATCATTCTGAATCTTAGCTCCTCCCCGAACCTAGCTCCGATCTATTATCGACCATGACTCGCCCTCAAGCATTGCCTGCATATGAACAAACCAAAAAACTCTTTTTTTCGAGCATAAGTTCTTTCTAACTTAAACTCAATCAATCATAAACATAGTGTATTTATTGAATAAATAATTTAAAGCATATGATCCAACTCGAACGTCAAAAATCTGAGTGATCCAAAATTTTAAGTGTTGAATTTTCTCAGGTGTTGACTCTTGAGTGCTGAATTTTCTCGAGCGTTGACTCTCGAGTGTTGAGTGCCCGACCACCTGACCAGAGTAGTGCTTGCCTGACGAACTGGCCAAAGTGTCCGACCACTTAAAATTAAAACCAATTTATTCATCACATATCAATGATCATACACGTGATCTCACATCAACAAACAATATTGTATATTTGATACATGATAACCCTGCAAATACGTAAGAGGCGTTGCTAGTTCGATTTGGCTCTGCTCGGATATACTTTTTTTGCTAAGTCTGGTAAGCCAAGACAATCGATCAAAATAATGGAAAATAATTTTCTAAGAACCAACGCTGAAAATAAAAAGGCGACAAAAAACTCTAAAATAATCCTAAAATTAATTTCAAAAACTCAAAATTAGCTGCAGCATATCAGCCTCAGGTACAGTTCATCCGCGCAGACCTGAACTCCTGAAGGGGATCCTGATTCCTGACGTATCCAGCAGCTGGGTCAGGGAACGGCAAGTGTACTCCAATGGCGAGGCAACACCTCTCGCTTCCCATCCACAGTGATATGCTCGTAGTACGCCTCTAAAAATGGCAGAAAGCCATGAACAGAAACAGTATCCACTGTGGCCCAACCTCTGATGGCCAGGACATCACCTCATCCATGAGCAGCTTCCCTTCCGCAAAGGCACCGCGCTTTTCAGCTAGCTTGCTAGGCAGCAAACGCACACACGCCGCACGAAAATTCCTTCGCCTCTCTCATCATCGTCGTCGTCATCCATGGCGCACCAACGATCGATCGCTTCGAGGCCGCCCGGCCCCCCACGCCCCGCCGAACGATGGCGACGAATTCACCGGATTTTGATCGCGGCGCCCACTTCTCCGAAGATTTGGTCCGTATTACCTTTTCCCTGCCAGGTCGTGTCAGCTTCTATAGTGTGTGTTTGGTCACAGGGAATAGAATTAGATTATTCTCTTAGTTTTTAATGTTAAGATGATTTTATTTTAGTTTTTAGAAATAAGACAGTTCTATTTTATTGTAGTACCTCAGTCTTACTATTATTTTTACATCTTAAGTAGAATGATTATGTTTATTTTTACATCTTAAGTAGAATGATTATGTTGTACACTTGTACTAATTTTGGGGATGGGCTCAAACAATTTGGGGTGGGCTCATTCGGCTTATAGGAATATTCTTCTATAAAAGTCACTTATCTCACTTCATTTATAAATCAAACACTTAAGAATTTGTCTGGTTAAAGAGCATGATAGGATACGATGATTTTATCGTAACTGTTAAGGATAAGATAACTCTATATTTCTTTTTAGGATGAGATGACTACATCCTACTTTAATATCTTGAATCTATTATTATTTTTACATTCTAAGTAAAATGATTGTGTTCAACAATTTTTTGGATGCACTTATCTAGCATCTACGAAAATATTATCCTTTAAGAGCATCTACCGATAAAACATTTAAAACTGAATCATTTTATATCATTCTCCTCTCTAACTAAACACACCCTAAAAATTAGAATAAAATTATTATATCCCACTCTGCTATCAACCAAACGCATCCTATATTACCTGGCCCTACTGATCACCGCTAGGAGATGTTATTTTGGCCTATTGATCGGCCGTGTTCTCAGCCAGGTCCACGGTCAGGTTCGTCGTGTTGCGTTGTGCGTACCAAGAAGCGTGTGGTGTCCATAACATAATGCCGTCGCCTGAATCCTTCAGAAGCGTTCGTTTCATCAGTCGTGTGTGTTAGGTGTAACCACACACTACCACAGGAGCTCAAAGTTCTCAGAGGTTACACGATCATATCTGGACATTGGATGATTGGAGTAGTTAATAAAGTTTACAGCTAAACTACTGCTGCTGAGCTATTATCTCATCTGTCACTTAAGGTGATTCGCGAACAGGTCTTGTAGATATGGCACTTTTCTGACGTTGTTCTGGCGATGGAATCACTGGCTCGAGAACGTGATGGCAGAATCTATGCCTTCTGATCTTTGCTGGGAAAATTAAAAGTAGAAGGGCTTTTCAGCAACCGGAGAATAATAAGTTTCAAGAAGTGATTTTTATTTGTATAGCACTGGGCTCTCACTCATCAGCACAACTGGCTTCCCTCACCACGCCCTGCAACACTGCAAGATTTTTATCTTCGATTATTTTATATCTTGCTCCATATTTATAGATTTAAATGGTCTTATATATTTTCATAAGTATTAAAGAAGCAAACAATCACTTGTTTTGAGTATCGAATCGCCGAATATCTCTTTTTAAGTCTCCACCAACAAACCCATGTCTAAAGATACCCTGTTTCCGTGCCATCTCTGCAGAATTGGCATACAAATTTGTTTCAGCTGTTGTGTGGATTGCATATATTGCAGAAATCGTCATCCTTTCATTGACATTCCGACTAGGATAGCAACACTCGAGCTAGGTCGTCTCTCAATAACTTCGAGCTATTTCTCAACCGGTGTCATTGTCAACGCCTGAAAGGAGGGGAAGTAAACGCATATATTCCACTAGATTTCAGTATTGACCTCTCAGATTACTTACTTGCCGTGTTGTGATGGTTCAAGCAGTTGAGCACAAGTCACTGATGATCTGATAAACAACTCAGTAAACCACGACTCCCAGAGCACCATTGTCAAAATTCAGGTCAGAAAACAAAATCTTTTTCTGAACCATCCAGCTTCAGTCTACCAGTAGAAAGAAAGCCTTCGCCTTTTTTTAGCTTCAGTTTCCAGGAGGAGTATAGCATCATACAAAAACAGGTGCCTGCCCAACAATTTGACCAATTTGTCAACATCGCATTCACCAAAAGAAATACTAATTAACCATCACTAATTAATCCACACACCTACATGTATCTTCCTCCCAATTGCATGCATGTGTTATGTCGTCCATCCACACGTCTTTTCACCCTCCAACTAACACGAGTGGTCAGCACCATGGATGGATGAATGGATGGATCGATATCGACCTCGAAATTCCGATTTGAAAGCATGGAAGGGACGACATGGAGGGTAGGCCCGGCCGCACTATCTGCTGCTGCCCGCCTGCCCCTTTCGGCATCCATTCACAAGAGGAAAGAGAGAAACACACAGAGAGAGATCCAGTAGCAGATTAATTAAGGGTTAATCACTGAGACACTGAGCTAATTAAACGCGGATGCTTGCCTATAAATAAACCCGTCCTCACCAATTTGCCATTTACCTCGGCAGCAGCTGGGCGAGCTTTGCCATTCAGCTAAACAGCTAGCTACTGACCTGCCGAGACCACCACCTAATCAGCTCGAGACCTCTGTAGCAAGGAGAAGGAAGAGACAGACAGAGCAATGGATGTGGAGAGCCGCGCGCCGCCGTCTGCGGAGGCCGCAGCCGTCGACTGGCGCGGCCGGCCGTGCTCGCCGGGGCGGCGAGGCGGCATGCGGGCCGCCGTGTTCGTACTAGGCGAGTGCACGCACCGCATGCTTGCTTGCTTAGCTTGCCTCCTAGCTAAGCTAGGATCAATGCAACTGACGTGAGACGTAACGGGTATGTATGGTTGTGTGATGGATGCAGGGGTGCAGGCGTTCGAAATCATGGCGATCGCGGCGGTGGGGAACAACCTGATCACGTACGTGTTCGGGGAGATGCACTTCCCGCTGTCGCAGGCGGCCAACGTCGTCACCAACTTCGTCGGCACCATCTTCCTCCTCTCCCTCCTCGGCGGCTTCCTCTCCGACTCCTACCTTGGCTGCTTCTGGACCATGCTCACCTTCGGCTTCGTCGAGCTCTCGGTACGCGCATCCTTGCATTCCACCTCAGTCCTCTTGTACCGTCGCTTTCAGTTTCATCCACCAACCGGCCGGTTATTTACATGAGAAATATTAAACCATTTGAGCCACACAACGTTTACTTTTATAAATCGTTTTTGTTAGAATATAAAGTCCCTTTTCCTCATCAACTTAAGCTTTTAGATGAAACTGATCGATACAATTAAATAAAAATTATAGCCGAGGAGTGTTGAAATATAAAGTAAATTATCTATCTTTCTTCGTCAGCTCAAGCTTTTGGTTGAACTGGTCTAATTTTATTCTTATCAACTTTTTCTAAATATATGTTGTTTAAGAATGTTTTATATAATTTTTTATCTTAATTCTATGTTTGATTTTAACAAATAAATATTGCTCTTGTAAAAAAATAACTTAATTTTTCGATACAGAATAAATAAGAACTAACTTAAAACAAAGTATGTAATAAATAAGAGAGAAGTGTGTATATCTTTAAGACGGTCAAAATGTAACTTTTTTCAAACCATTTATAATACCTCGTGGGTGATTAATTAGAATGGAAATTGCAACAGTAGTGTTTTTTCCAGTTGTAGTTGACCGTTGTTTTCACGTAAAGAGAAATGATGAAAATGGACATGGATGGATGGCCCTGAAAAGGCACCAATCACCATGCATGGACCAGAGATTTTGTTCCAGGTTTCATAAAAGTTTTTGGGACCAGGTTGAATTCAACGAACTGTGACACGGCTGCACACGCGGCTAGCAATTCGCAGAGCAAATTGGTCTTCTTCTTTTTCCTTTTTGTAAGCAAAGCCGATAGAGAGAGTTGCAGCACTACACTTGCTACAGGGAATGTGTAGCTGGGGGCTTGAAAACAACCGGATCAGACAGAGTTATCCTACTACTTGCTACCAAATAATCATTCTCTTTAGATTCGTTTTACTATAAAATTTTAAATTTAGTTTTAATTTATAATATTATGAGATGGATGGTGTATTGACACTAGCCACTTTTCGTAGCATTTTTTGCGACTTGTGTAGTTTACCCAAAATATTTTCTCAATAATGGTGTATCTTATTAGAATGCAAAGTCAATAAAGTCAAGAAACCTACCAGTATTTGAATTATATATCTTTCATGAATTTTAAAAAATCATCTTTGCAATGAATTTTACTCTGATTTGGTCTGCAGGGATTCATACTACTATCAGTGCAAGCACACCTGCCGCAGCTGAAGCCGCCGCCGTGCAACATGGCGTCCATGGACGGCAGCTGCGAGCAGGCGAGGGGCATCAAGGCCAGCATCTTCTTCGTCGCGCTCTACCTGGTGGCGCTCGGCAGCGGCTCCCTCAAGCCCAACATGATCGCGCACGGCGCCGACCAGTTCGCCGCCGGCGGCGCGGGGGACAAGGACAATGCCAAGAGGCTCTCGACCTACTTCAACTCGGCATACTTCAGCTTCTGCGCCGGCGAGCTCGTCGCCCTGACGGCGCTGGTCTGGGTGCAGACGCACTCCGGGATGGACGTCGGCTTCGGCATATCCGCCGCCGCCATGGCGGCGGGGCTCGTCAGCCTTGTCTCCGGCGCCGCGTTCTACCGGAACAAACCTCCTCAGGGCAGCATCTTTACACCTATTGCAAGGGTAAGAAAAATCTCTTTTTTTCACAACACCATATACAGTATACACTCGCACATCCACGAGTACGTCTTACTACCACACAACGTTCAAAGAGACAGACAACAACACATGCCCTCCTACCCACGTGTGTGAATTATCCTAATCCACTTGCAGTTTTCTTTTTCAACGTGTAGAAATCTGATAAGATGATATCATTTTGAAACCGTAAAAATAAAGGTAACAGATGAAGATGCTCTCCGGTTATACAACCAAATCATGTATTTGTCAGAAAAGAAAAGAAAACCTGCATATTCATTGGCAAGTTGATTTGTAGGGTCGAACTGTTGATAAGATTCTTGTCAGCTAGACTGCTACTGAGCTATATGTTGCTCGTACGTGACTAGCTCTCAGGAGCCGAGTGTCTGAGAAGTTGCTATTTTTTGTTCGTTAAAATCTTATATAGAAATTATTCTAAATTTTATTGATCTCTAAAAATTAATCAATCCACAACAGTATCATTATAATCTCAATTCCTATATTTTAAAGAGGATTAGAAAAAGACTTCATACTTTTGAGATAAATGAGAGGTAATTTAGAGGATCATTTAGAATAGAGCATTATTTAGGATTACTATTGTAGCGTGATTTTTTCTCAAAATATTTAAATTTATTTTTAGAAAGCTAGATAAGACTACTGTTACATATGCTCTAAGACATAACACATAGTTGATCCAATTATCTTGGCATCATGATTAAGTTAAAAGAGCTTAAATATAGGCGAGGTGGTTTACAATTAACCGTACAAGCTCTCTGCATTCTAAAATTGGTCAGTGTCGGACTGTAGTGTTAGTGGCGATCCCATCGCCACCATGTTAAACAAGACCAGTAGTGGGGGGTCAAGAAGCTGCAGCTTGTCATTTGCATGCGCCTTTTTGTCATGATCATTGATACGATCACATTATTATAGCTGCGCCGTGTAATTAGATAACATAAACTTGAAACAGTAGGTAGACGACCTTTTGTCGCCATTCAGATTCAGAGTTGCAGCGGCCTCGATCATGCAGCTATGGTCAGCTTGTCATATTCTGCATTTCAGTGGCTCGAAGCCAGATCATGGCCAAAGCGATTTTCGCGCCTGCTTGTTGATTAGATCTAGTAATAAGATACTTGAACCGATGTGCCACCTGCAAGTTTTGTTTGAGAGGTGGTTTAAAATGTCCTTGTGATTAATTGACTGTTGGGCTGTCAGTTCAATGCAGCTATGGTTTTGATCCTAGCGATGACGACAGAACTGACTGCAGGTTGTTTAAACTACAACATGAGCAGAGCAATATATGCATTTGCATTATTTTAGCATCAGTTCAAGAGGACCAGCTTCCGTTGTGCAAGACTGCAAGCAATAAGACACTTTATTTCCTGTTCTTGTCAGACTAAAACCATTTTTTTCAAAAAGAAAAAACAACATAATTAAACTCGTATAGATGTTTATTTCATGAATTTTGGAAAAAAAATACTTATGTTTGCAAATTATTTTAGCTTCAGAAATGTTTCTTACAGTTTACTAGTTTACGACCAACCCTGAAAATATTGTTTCACCTGTTTGTGTAGGTGTTTGTTGCTGCCTACACCAAGAGGAAGCAAATCTGCCCTTCCAGCTCCTCCGATCCTGTCAATGCCGGAGTTTGCGAGCCGGCACGCCTCGCCGGCAACTTCCGCCACGACAACAAATTCAGGTGAGCAAGCAGCTGATCCTTCGCTCAGCCTCGGCCGGCGGCGCTGACACGTTGCTCTGATCGAGCTGTGTGACTGATCTGGGACGAAAACTTCTGCAGGTTCTTGGACAAGGCTTGCATCAGGGCGGCCCAGCAGGGGCCGAACACGAAGCCGGAGAGCCCGTGGCGGCTGTGCACGGTGGCGGAGGTGCAGCAGACGAAGACCCTCCTCGCCGTGACGCCCATCTTCGCCTGCACCATCGTCTTCAACACCGTGCTCGCGCAGCTGCAGACCTTCTCGGTGCAGCAGGGTAGCGTCATGGACACCTCGCTCGGCGGCGGCTCCTTCCGCATCCCGCCGGCGTCGCTGCAAGCCATCCCCTACGCGATGCTGCTCGCGCTCGTCCCTGCCTACGAGCTCCTCCTCGTCCCTCTCATGAAACGGCTCACGGGGACGCGGTCCGGGATCACCCCGCTCCAGCGCATCGGCGTCGGCCTCTGCACCGTCGCTCTCTCCATGGTCGCTGCCGCCACCGTCGAGCGCAGGCGCCGCGCCCACTCCGCCGCCGGCGAACGCATGTCCGTGCTGTGGATCGTGCCGCAGTTCCTCGTCTTCGGCGTGTCGGAGATGTTCACCGCCGTCGGGCTCATCGAGTTCTTCTACAAGCAGGCGTGCGCCGGCATGCAGTCCTTCCTCACGGCGCTAACCTACTGCTCCTACGCCTTCGGCTTCTACCTCAGCTCGGTGCTCGTGTCGCTAGTGAACAGGGTCACGGCGAGCCACGGCGGCGGCGGCCGCGGCTGGCTAGGCGACAACGACCTGGACAAGGACAAGCTCGATCTCTTCTACTGGATGCTTGCCGTGCTCAGCGTGATCAACTTCTTCTGCTACCTGCTCTGCGCGAGGTGGTACAATTCAGGCGCAGACTGCTCGGACTCTGCCTCTGCTCAGGTTGCAGCAGAAGGTGACGGCAAAGAGATCATCTGAAAGCACTATAGAACATGCGACTGAAACTGTATATGCGTACGTATAGATGTATTTATACATCCACCAGAGATAGTGGCAAGAAAATGAGTAATGCTAGGTTAAAAAGCTTTACTTTGCTACAGAATAGAAAGTAAATTATGCTTGTTTGAAGTCAAACATAGTATTTAGGAAATGTGTGTAATCTCAGAGCATCTTTAAGAAAAGCTTTGAATGGTTCTCTACTTTAAAATTTGAAGATTAGATGTAAAGAAGTAGTTCTAAGAGGTACTAATTTTTTTCAAAAAAAAAGCATTCCAAAGATTATATATAAAGAAGTAGAGAACATTCATGGCTCATGATATATCTCCCGACGTTGTGTGCACGCGTAGGGGAAAAACTCCAATCGCACACCGTCTGTTGTCTTCCTCGAGTGCTCTCACCGCCAGCCGCTATGCCTTCACTGGATCCCACGCTGCTACCCCGGGTGATTCCTCGCGAGCCTCTCCACTAATGATCGCCCAGATTTCTCCCTCCCTTGACAATGGCAACCCCCGAGGCATAGCAGCTCTACAATGAGTTATTACGGCGTCGGTAAGCAGATCTACCCCACCATCGCATTGAGGAATTTCGGCGACGTCCTGACTCGCACTGTCGCCTCTCCGTCCTAGCCACCCATCAACTCATGGAGAGGCACCTTTGGTGGTTGCTTCTGTCAGCCCACGCTAAGATAAATTGATCTAACCTCTAGTTTATATTAAAAGAAAGCCTTGTCTGCATCCCAAAAACTAGCTTAAGAGGTGAATTTCACTATTTAAGTTAGATCAATTCTTCTCCCATAACTAATGTGGGATTATTCTAACAATCTCCTCAGTCACACATTGGTGTCTTTTAGCCTAACCACACACCACATGGTCAACTGAGCCTCACCACTTTTGTACACTCTCAGACCGACCACACGGTCCCACTAAATAAGCGCTGAAGACCGTGAACCAGGCTCTGATACTGAATATTAGGAATTACGAGGCCTGGCAACTAAGAGAGCATAATGTACTGATTTTGGTGGCAATGAATGGTCTCCGGCAACTAACGCTGGAGCTATTTTATATTCTGTAAACTGTAGCTCAACTCACTCACAGCTGAACGCTACACTGGCCGAACACACCAAAACCAACTAACTCAGCTACACTCACGCGATACAAATTTATAGCAGCCTGCACAACAACTCGTCCCTGCATGCACGCAGCAGCCCGCCGACTCACGTATGTCTGTGGAGAGCTTCCTACATGATGCGCACATACTACATGCATGCAGTAGCTAGCTTCACCCGTAATCTCCTCTGCATGCAGCAACAAACTACTCGGTGATCTCGCTAATGCGCGCATGCAGCAACAAACTGGTCACGCAATGCAACTGACGCACGCGCACACCCAGCACGCACACACCACTCATGGCGTGGCGTAGTTTATTTTCCAACAAACTCCCACTAAACACGATATGCCACACGCTCCATCCTACCGAAGCGCTGGTTCTTCATTGACGTCGGCCCATAGGGCCTCCTCCTTCTTCGGCTTGCGACAGTCATGAGCGAGATGGCAACGAACGTCACAGTTATAGCATTTTCCTCTTGTACGGCGTGAATGTCGACTTGTTTTCGAGCTCATGCTATTGTCGTCGTCCTCATCATCGTCATCGACATTCCGGTCACCTTGCTTGACACAGCCACCATTCTTCCTGTTGTCTCTGTGTGCACGTTCCTTGCCACGATGTTGACGTCGGTGTTCCTCCCACTGCTCCTCAGTGAGCAGCAAACGCTCACCATCATCTGCAACTGCCTCGACGCCATAACGGTCCTCCGCCACACTGAGCCGTCCGACGAGTTCTTCAGCGACATCGTTTTCAAGTCCATAAGCATCTCAATGGACACGACAATCTGGTTGTATTTTATCGGCACCACGCGCGACATCTTCTTCACCACGTGGACCTCCTCCATCTTCTCTTTGAGCTCCCGTAGGATGGCGACGAGCGAGCTGAGACGTATGGCAAACTCATTGATGGACTCACCATCTTTAAACGCCACATTCTCAAACTCCTTCAGCAACTTCTGTGCGTTGGCCTCTTGCACGCGTGAGTCACCCATCCGCATCGACCTGACGGCAGCCCACGATTCCTTGGCGGTCTTCTTGATGGCGAGCCCCGAACGCATCTCGATCGGCACCGCGCGAAGGATGGAAGCCAATGCCAGCTGATCCTCAAGGCGCTCGACGTTGCTCGCCTCCACCGCGTGCCAAAGCCCCAACACCTCAAGATTAACCTGCATCACAAGAGCCCACTCATGGTAGTTTGCCCGCGTTAACACGGGCAACTCCACCAAGCCGCTGGACTCCTTGACGACGCGCTCAACCACAACGGTTCATGGTGTGCTGCTGTTGCTGTGCCCTTCAAGCCATTGTCGGTCTTCTTCGGGGTGGTCGACATCTCCTTGACACTCTCGAACCTTGCTCTGATACTATTTATCGGCCTACACTAGGAGAAATTAATCTAACCTCTGGCCCACATAGAAAGAGAGCCTTATCTGCACCCCAAAAGCTAGCCCAAGAGGTGAGGGACTTTTCTATTATTTAAGTTGGATCAACTCTCCTCTCACAACCAATATGGGACTATTTCAATAGCTTCCTCCCGAGTTCCCCAACGTCGACACCCTGGTTCCATGACTCAACTGTAGTGATTTGTCAATGGCCAATTGCCTAATTAATTATTTTTCTACCACATCGTCGTTCTGCAAAGGGGTCAGTGCCAAAGCAGGAGCTCGACGAGGGTTCACAAAATCATTTGTGGGCTGGTTATCGCCCGGGCCCAGACGGGTGATTACCGCGGTAACCAGCCCAATCCGAGCAAATTTTAAATTTTAATTTTTGAATTCAAATCGCTTCACGAAAACGGTAATTGCGAGGCTTGGTAACCACGATACGAGGATCGGTTACCACGGTACGAGGCTCGATAACCACTGGAGCGGTACCAGATCAGTAGCCACGGTACGAGGCTCGGTTACCATGGTATTGGCTCGGTAACCGACCAGGCGATTTTTCAACAAAATTTGAAGTGTAAAACTGTAGAAATTCATTCTTCGAGATAAATTAAAAACTTACAATACCATAAATTTTATAAGCTCACGACTTCACATACAAATTACAATACAATAGGGCTAATTGGCAATTCAAATATTTTCAATTTATAATTCATGTCGACCTTGGGGAATAATTATTGTCCTCTGTTTGGTTGGCATCCTATGGTCAGCAATCCACAACTTCGACGTGAAGAAGAAAAGTTTGCATGCAAAGATAATCTCCAAGGTTGTTTGGTAGCATTCATATATAAGTAAAGTGAGAATCAAACAACAACACATGAAAAAAATTAAAAATAATTTATTTTTATATTTTGTATTTTTATTCATCTTTCTCGGTTCATAACTTTTTTAGATCATGGAAATGGTTTACATCTCCAGCCTCTACCAATGGACACACAACCAATAAGAATTAGAACTAAAAAGAAGAAAGAAACAGAAAAAAGAGATGGTAACATCCAAACTCCATAAAAATGACTGAAATGGTCTAACAAACAAGAAGTAGAAATTCTATCCCAAGAGCCGGTATGTACTACGTCATCCAAAGTAGGATAAGAGATCCTTAGCTACTAAATCCAAGTGTGTAGTATCATTGCGCATAGTATCCTGTTATCCCTGTAAAAGCATCGTACATTAGGAATGGAGCAAATTAAAACACATGAAGATAACATGCTTACTGTTAGACAACTTTTTTCATTAAAAATTATATCATTACGATAACGCTAAATTGACCAGCATAAAGCACTAGCCCTAACCAAAACCATTTTTTGATTGATCTAGGTAGGGATGAAAACGGATCGGATTCGGACGGATAGTATTCATGCCATATCCTATATCATTTTTTGAACGGATTTGGAGCGGGTACGGATAGCATGCGGATACGGATATGGAGCGGATTATTTCGGATATCGGATTTGGTGCGGATTCGGTGCAGACTCGGGTTGAAAACAGATTGAAATTATCGAATTACAAGTTTAAAAATAGACACATTGCCATCCTATCAATGTTTTTATAGAATATAAGAACATCTGATCAATGATTATCAGCAAAACCCACATGTAATTCAGTAATTGCAGCCACCAACCAATGCACAGTCCATTCAGTCATTCACAATCGTCACTAACTCACTATCATTAGCAACAAGGAGCCAAGCAGCCAAGCACATAGCAGCATAGCAGTAAATGGCAGCAGCACGTAGCAGCAAACAGCAGCAATTTAATCAGCAGCAAACATCAGCAATATAATCAGCA